>CM034462.1:32721650-33095065 GCA_019925255.1 Litchi chinensis | reverse complement strand
ATATATAAACTTTTAAACTTGGAGGGCTTACTTCTATTGTTTTTTGTTTTGTTTTGTTTTTGTTTTTGTTTTTATTATTATTATTATTTTTTAAGTGTAGGACTGATTTTCTAGCCCATTGCAGACGTTAAGTATAATTTCAAAGTGTTTTCGATGGGAAAAATACAGTGGATGTATCTTAGAAAGTTCAGCTCTTTGATTACCAAAGCCAACTAAACAGCTGGATTATATGACATTTGATTAATGCATAGAAATATGTCATGGCTCCTCGTCCAGCGAGCTCAACGATAACATCTGCAATGATTTCGTTTGGTATTAATCTTTTTTCTAAGCCATACCTTACAAAGTATATCCAATCGGAATAGAAATTAGCAATTCTTATAAAACCTTGTGGACCCACAATCTAAGTTATTGAACCACAACTGGAATAACATGGCATGTTACTTTCAACATTACAAATTATAATTTCTACCCACCAACCTGGCTTGCTAGGGACAGCACACCACCAATTGGAGAAGACAAGTATATGTGTTTATTTGATGCTTTATTTTCATATAGGTAAATATATATATTTATTTCTTTTTCTCTACTAAAGTTAGTATCACTCCAATATGTTTACTTATGCCAATATTTTCATAACACAGCAAATGATATAATTTCATTCGCACCCATGTTTTTTTCTCTATAAGTATGCACCTAGAAAGAATAAAAAAGTTGTTATCAGTTGATGACTGTACTCATTTTAGAATCCGTGTGGACTCCACCATGTTTGAATAATTGTACATTTTCATATCACAGTTATTGTCCGGAAAGATTAGAGCATGAATCATCTAAAATTTGCTAGCTATGTTTTACTTGAATTTTCATTCTACTTTGAAATCATAAAACGAAGTGTAGTGGTAACATAGTTTGTTAACAACATTAAACAGATAACAGTCTTCTAACTTTTATTTTGATTATAGCAACATTAAAGCCAAAATATATGTGGATATATATATATACACACACACGAACCAACTTAATAGACATGGTTTAATTAAACACTATATTTGGTTAAATCAACAATTTAGAAGACTAAATAATGTTTTCTAAAGATGACAAAATTATAGTTTTTTAAAAAAATATCATAATCATAATATTTAACTTAATTAACTAAAAATGGCGAAAAAAAATAAAATAAAGTTAGTAAACCAAAATAATAAAATGGTTGAATAGGAAGTGACATAATGAAGTTTTACTTTGCTTGCAATGGTATAATGGGACGTCGTTGGGCTGAATACAACCAACCCCATTATAAATTCAGTTAAGAACTGAAACTTAACTAGTGTTTTTTTTTTTTTCCAAGCTACAACATCCCCAGACCAGTTTTAAATAAACAATTATAAGATTAAATGATGTTTTTAATGGTGCCAAAAAATTTAATTAATAAATAGGAATAAATAAATGAGCCAAAAATATTATGTATCAGTTAAGTTGGTTAAAAACTTATTTTTCCACCGATTATAACCAAAATAAAATAAATAAAAGTTGGAAATAACTTACCACTTGCAAAATGAATGAAAGTGGAGTTGAAAAAATTTGCCGCTTACAAAATGAGTGAAAGCGGAGTTGGAAGACACAGAAACCTGTAACAACTATGTTGCAGTGTGATTATGTTGATCACAATTCACAATATTAGCAACATGTACCCATACAATACAATGTTTAAAAGATTTAACATTGGTTTCCTTTTTCTAGTTGTTAATAATTTTCCTGCTCTGATGGTGGAGGCAAAGCAATGTAGTCTTGTTGTTCATTGAATGAGATAGTAGAGCTTGTAAAAGTCTCCACGAGAGGAATTCAATCTCTACAACTGGTCTTCTCACAAATAAATGCAATAGTGAATTTAACATGACACACCTAACCTTAAGTTTCTATATAATCATATGCTATTGTGAATTTCCAATGTGCCTTTTAATGACTTCTTCTCGTGACTCTAGCACCTTCCTCCACCTTTCTGACACTTCTCATTCTTGTGAAAACTTTTCAAATTAGATAAAATATATTAGACTGATTAATGATCACAATTATAATAGAGAGGTTTTGTCTTAGAACTATGTATTTTAAGCTAAACAATTTGAACACTAACAAACATTGATCACATAATATTTGGAACCGAGGCTGGCCTTGAGCATATGCCTGAAGTGTAACTACCCCCGGCCTCTAAATTTTGGAGCCTCAAATTTTACAAAATTTCATTTTTTTTTTCTATAATTAATTTGTAAAATAATATATAATTAATGTTTCACTTAACATTATGTGTTTGTTTGACACTTGAGTTCGAACCCCCACATGATTTTCTTTTTCTTTTTTTTCTCATTTTTTTTAAGAAAACACAGTGGTGGGATTTCCTTTTTTTGTTTTGTTTTGTTTTGTTTTTTTTTATAGTTTTTTTCATTTTTTTAAAAAACATAATGGTGACCGACACTAGGTTCCATTTTTTTTTCTTGCATTCAAAAAATATTTGTAATATATACATGACTTCAAAGTTGACACATTTCACCTATTTATAAAAAAGCCTATTTAAGTTTTTCATAACAGGTCTCTAAAATGTTTGGATTGACACTGTTTGGAAGTTGTATGATCAAAATTGACTGTAGTTGACACATAAAAAACCATAAGAATTACAAAACTAATTTCGAAGCCACAAGGATGTTTGTTTACATAATAACTAGTTTTATGATTATTTGGGCTAACTTTTGCATTCGACAAAGCCTCCATAACAATTATATTAAGAAATCACATAAAAATTTAAGCATACTCAATTTTACTAATCACTAAGTCAACTAGGCAGCACATACGGAGCCCACAAGATCTTTTACTAATCAACCCACTTCATCTTCATATCTACTAAAGATTATAAAGAAAATGAGATTTCAATTTCATATGTTTTACTATGTTGCTATCATTGGTAGACAATTGCTTGGTCTAATTTAATAATATACAATGAAAACCACATCTACTTTTCATCACAACATAATCATATTCAATACATACTTTATTGATGTTTTGATTCCCTAATTGAATTATTATATTCTATTAAGCATCAATAAATGTGTTTTATGCATGAACATATACTGGCTAAGAGGGACTTTGAGCAGAGTTCAACTACCACATGCATCATTTAAGGGGCCTTTATTACAAAGCAACATAAAACTGAAACAAAAACTGTGTAGAAACCAGCAATCCACATGGATCAAGCTTACACACATTCCCATGGTCTTGGGAGGTCCATTGGGCATGCCATCAGCTAAAGCAGTGCGCTAGTTGAGTTGGGGGGCTATTGGAATTTTCTTCAACTACAATGTTTACTTCTGGTTCAAGCAATGGTAGGCTAGGCACACTTATATCTTATCAGCAGCTCTTGATGCTGGTGTTACCTTCATGGACGTTTTAATTTATTTCACTTTTCAGTTAGACCACATTATAGGTTCAAAATGGTGGATTTTAATGTAAAAATCTATTCACATTTTTTCTTGAGACTTATAAAGTAAGTAAAAACAAAAAATGATTTTTGTAAAATTCTCAATATTTGAGAAAAATTCTATTTAATGTATTTAAAAACCAACTTCCAAAAAAAAAAGAGTTGGATACTTCGAAAAAATTTTAGTTTTAAGAATTTTCTCTTACAAAACCATTGTACATAACTTAATACAAGTAGATAGCACGGTCTTCCATTTCTAAAAATTTTCTAGATTAATGAATCTCAACTGTTACCTGCCTGTACCCATCAAATGCATCTAACAGGAAAAATACAATATGCAGATTTGAAATTTCAACTAGGGAAGAACTCATCTATTGTCTCTCATATTGTGTACAAGTTGTTTTGTCAATATCAATTACTTCGTTCCTACTGGAATTATTAGCAGTAACAAGAAGAGAGACAAAAACACCACATCTTGTCACAATTGCCAGCTCTCCAACATTTTCCAACGACAAAGATTCCACATCTTGCCCATCTTTTCTATTTATTTCTACTTTGTATGACAAATCTTTTGAGACATTATATAAGTAGAGGAGAAAATGTCTGACAGAAGAAACAATTACAAACTACCAAAATTCAGCCTGGCATGTAGACCTGCATCTTTCTTGCCAACTCGATTTTTCAGATTTAAAAATAATGAAAAGTATTCAAGATAGAGACACAAAAATGTTCAAGAGAATAAGGAAAACTCTATTTTGTCTTGTTTGATACAAGTAGGATACTTTCAAGGAATATCTCTTACCGTCTTAGTTAAGATACAAATAAACTAGGTGATTAAAAAAATTTTCAGTAATATGGGTTGAAGTTTTAAAAATTCACGTGAAATTTATTTAAATCTCTCTTGCGGGTTCTTAAAAATTTCAAACATATGTACATCCTAGTGAAGATACCAAAATATTAGAATGGCAATAAGAAAAGTAACAATAATACATAAAGATGACTCAAAAAATAAATGCACTAGAACTGATTTTTTTTTTCCCACTGCCGCATAATATTCCTCGTTGGCTTACTATGGTCTATGTGAGGTATTATAACTGATTTTGTCAGTTACATCAAGAATATAAGCTCACAGATTCTAATGCAATGAAGTTAAAGTTTTGTGTACTAACAAATGATACCTTTGGAGAAGAAAGACAAGTAGATATTTTGTTTTTAAGTGTTGTAGGCAAGTATATGTACAGCTATTGAGCAATGCCAATTTCTGTCAAGCAGAGGAGTAACATGGGAAGTTATAGTGAAGATGAAATTCCTAAATCTAAGTCACTGCAGAAGGATCAAACTAGTATCGATCTAAATGGTAAAACTCCGTCTCATTTCCTCTCTAAAATGTGCTAAGTTTATATATCAAAATGAAAACAAGGCCTTTAGGTTGAACTATAAGATTGAATATAGAAATTTGTTGGGAGATATACTCACATGTTACCATTCATGTTGTTAGTTTGATCGTGTTGGAGATAATGAAGTTGATGATACCCCAATCGAGGAAGTTAGGCTTACAGTTCCGATCACAGATGATCCCTCAATGCCACCTTTAACCTTTCGAACATGGGTTCTGGGGATGATATCATGCCTCGTTCTTACCTTTGTGGACCAATTCTTTAGTTATCGCCAGAATAGTCTATACGTTGGCTCAGTTTCAGCACAAATTCTTGTACTTCCAATGGGACGGCTAATGGCTGCAACTCTCCCAACGAAACAAATGCAAGTCCCATTCACGAAATGGTCATTTTCACTGAATCCAGGGCCTTTCAACTTGAAGGAACATGCATTGATCACCATTTTTGCAGGCTGTGGAGCTGGTGGTTCTGCTGCAGTTGGCATTATTACAATCAGCAAGGCCTTCTACCACAGAAATTTGAATCCAGTGGCATTTATATTGTTAGTGAAGGGAAAAATTGATTTTGAATTTAATACAAAAACGTGGATTTCAACAAAAATTTCCAAATAAAAACATATCCAATCAATGCTAGTAATAATAATTCAATAATTAAATAATAAAATCAAATCTTACCTTCCATGATAATTCAATTGATTCCTTTTGATTTGTAGATTCTTCACCACCCGATCTTCCTTGTTATGACTCTTTACAAAAAAAACTATGTGTGGGCACAATCTCGAAGAATCACATCACAAAATCCTTTTATAAAAGATTATTATGTAGAAATCAAAAACAATTTTCTTGATTTCTTTTGAAATGGGGTAATTTTGTGTTTTTAATTAATGGAAGTTTTTAGTTTAAGTAGCCAAAAATTCTCTCTTTTAGTTACCAACATAAAACATTCTTTTATAATGGTAAGTTAAAGTTTTTTAATTTAACAAGGAATACAATTTCCTATTTAAATTGGAAAACATAGTTTCTATCCAATATGGAATCTAATTTCTATTAAAACTTCTTTAATTCAATTTAATATGGAATCTAATTCCAATTGAATTAAATTACCATTTCCATTAATTAAAATATTTTTCATTAAATTAATAATTTAATGACATCATTTAAAATTGAACTCATAACCTCTACGGATAATTAAATAATTAACACTTAATTAAATAATTATATATATTTAAATAATCAAATTATTTAAATAATTTGTGAACATGTCCATAAAATTTATATGTGACATTAATAATTAGACAATCCAATTATATTCTTTCATTTGTTTCTTTATGTGGTTGTGAGCTAACAAGGAGACCAAATGTACCTACAATTTGAGCTCCAATAATATCGAAATTATTAATTAAACTCTTTAATTAAATAATTCACTATTATTAACCTTAGAGTTACTCTACTAAAAACCCAAGGTTGCACTATCAAGATTGTAAATGTTTTACACAATCTGAATTTTTAGTGACCATTGATTTAATCATTTCATATGGTTCGATCCTCCACAAGTAGTTTATAATTAGAGCTAGATCATTAAAGTTCGTTATATCTCTCTAATTATATTTTATTCCAATAAATACCATTGATTCTCTAATGAATAATATATCCATAACAACTTATGAATTTATCTTTCCGTTTACTTATAAATGAAAAGTCGAGTGCTCTTATTGTTCAAGACCTGAATCAACACTTTAAGGGAACTACTCATCTACTTCTCGCAAGAAGAAGTGGATTCCACTATTGTGTAGAATGTTCCCAACCATTTATTAAATCACATCTCCAAAGTACACAACTTATTAACTATAAATCTATAACAGTCTCACCAATGTAAATTAAAAGATATGACTCAACAAATAGGAGTCCATAAAATACTCAGGATTAAGATCAATCCATATATGATCATCTAGTTGATAAATTTGAATTTCTTTATTTAACGGATATTAATAAGAAATTCATTTTATCATGGTCCAATCCTATATAATCTCTATTATATAAGGTGTCTCTATTTTCATGTCGCCACATGAACGATCTCAAATAAGATTATTGCATCAAATACAAAATGGACCGCAGCTGTAGATTTATCGCAAGCAAAGTATCCAACTTTGTTTGCTTTCTACGGACTCTTTAGATTACTGATCTCAAACTAAATCCTCTTATATATAATAGTTAAATACTTAGTTTGAGACTACATAAGCAATCATGGATGTTACATGATATTTGTATGAATCAAATATTTCATAAATGTACATAAAAAAAATATATTTTATTTATTATTTAATTTAAATGTTTACAAATTACAAGCTCTTAGGACACATAACCCTAATAATCTCTCACTTGCCCTTAGAGCAGATGAGACATGTCTCGTAATCCTAGACCTTCTAAATGACTTTTAAACACTTTAGTCGTTAAGGTCTTCGTAAACGGATCAACATGGTTATCTTGTGTAGTTATCTTCATCACTGACACATCTCCTCTATGTACAATCTCTCTGATGAGATGATACTTTCTTTCTATATGCTTTCCACGTTTGTGGCTTCTTGGTTCTTTAGAATTAACCATTACACCACTATTATCACAATAAAGTGTGATTGGCTTATCCATATTCAGAATGACTTCCAAATCCATTAAGAACTTTTAGAGCCAAATTGCTTCCTTAGCTGCTTCACAAGCTGCTACATATTCAGCTTCCATGGTGGAGTTAGCGATGCAAGATTGTTTAACACTTCTCCATACTATAGCTCCACCACCTAGGATAAATATTAACCCAGACGTGGATTTTCGAGAATCCTTGTCTGATTGAAAATCAGAATCTGTATATCCTGTTGGAATCAAATTCTCACCAGAATACACAAGCATATAATTTCTTATTCTCCGAAGATACTTGAGAATATATTTTACTGCCACCCAATGATAAAATCCTGGGTTAGATTGATAACGATTGACTACTCCCACTGAATAACATATATCAGGTCTCGTGCATAACATAGCATACATGAGACTGCCTACTGTAGAGGCATAGGGAATTCGTCTCATATCCTCAACCTTTTGAGGTGTCTTAGGACATTGTTCCTTAGACAAATGAACTCCATGCCGAGAAGGTAAATAACCTTTCTTGGAATTCTGCATTGCAAAGCGTATAAGATTTTATCAATGTATGATGCTTGAGACAATGCTAACAGTTTGTTCTTGTGATCTCGTATGATTTGGATCCCAAGAACATAACTAGCCTCTCCCAAATCTTTCATTTGGAATTGGTTAGCAAGCCAGTTCTTTACATCAGATAATGCTCCAAAATCATTCCCAATGAGTAGGATATCATCGATGTAAAGTATGAGAAAAACCACTTTCTTATCGATGATATGCTTGTATACACAAGGTTCATCGACATTTTGCTCAAAACCATAAGACTTGATTGATGTATCAAATCTAATATTCCAAGATCGAGAAGCTTGCTTAAGCCCATAAATGGACCTTTGCAACTTGCAAACCTTTTGCTTTTGACCTTGAATCACGAATCCCTCTAGTTGCACCATATAAATGCTTTCATCAAGATTGCCGTTCAAAAACACTGTCTTGACATCCATTTGCCATATCTCGTAGTCGAGACATGCAACTATAGATAGAAGAATGCGAATGGACTTAAGCATGGCTACTGGCGAGAAAGTTTTTTCATAGTCAACTCCCTTTTTCTGAGTATAACCCTTTGCCACTAGCCTAGCTTTGAAAGTCTCCACCTTCCCATCCACTCCTCTCTTCCTCTTATAGATCCATTTGCATCCTATAGGTTTTACCTCATCTGGTTGATCCACAAGTTCCCAAACTGAGTTTGAGTACATAGACTCCATCTCGAGATTTATAGCTTTGAGTCATTCTTCCTTATCAGAATCTTCCATTACATCATCTACACACTCATCGGAGATAGCAATTTGTGTTTCTCTGATTTCTCTGTAACAGATTGGTGGTCTAATAACCCTCCTACTACGATGAGATGGTAAATGATTCTGATGGAAATTTTTTCGATGCTCAGATTTGGTCTTAACTATGTCGTTCTCAACAACTGTTGTTGATTGGATATTGGTCGAACTAGGTAATAACTCCTCAAGTACAACCTTACTTCGAGGTTTGTGTTCTTTTATGTAATTATCTTCAAGAAACGTAGCATTTGTTGATACAATCACTTTGTTATCTTAAGGATCATAAAAGAATCTGCCTCTAGTTTCTCTGGAGTAGCTTACAAATAGGCAAACTTGTGAACGTGGTTCCAGCTTTCCAGTCTTATTTTTCAGTAAATGTGCTGGACACCCCAATATGCGAAAATGTTGCAAACTTGCTTTGCGACCATTCCACAACTCTAAAGGTGTTTTAGGAACAAACTTGGAAGGAACTACATTGAGGATATATACTACAGTCTGCAATGCATATCCCCAGAAGGAACTAGGTAAAGATGAGAAACTAATCATAGATCTCATCAGATCCTGTAGGGTACGATTTCTCCTCTCTGCTACACCATTCTGCTGTGGTGTTCCAGGAGTTGTGAGTTGGGATATAATCCCATTTTCAATTAAGTAATCCTTAAACTCTATATCAAGGTACTCTCCTCCATGATCTGATCGTAGAGCTTTCAATGTTTTTCCTAATTGGTTTTCAACTTCAGCTTTAAACTCTTTGAACTTTTCAAAAGTTTCAGACTTCCGTTGCATTAGGTAAACATACTCATATCTTGAATAATCATCAATAAAAGTGACGAAATATTCATAACCACCTCTAGCTTTAACATTCATTGGACCATAAACGTCTGAATGTATAAACTCTAATGGTTCTTTGGCTCTATAACCTTTTGTCTTAAAAGGTCTTTTAGTCATTTTTCCTTCTAGACAAGATTCGCAAACAGGTAAAGTGTCGATCTTTAACTCACTTAAAGTTCCGCTCTTTATTAGTCTGTCTATTCTGTCAAGATTAATATGTTCAAGTCTTAGATGCCAAAGATAGGTATCATCATTGAGAGAAATCTTTTGTCGCTTTGCTTTAGGTTTTTCAACTTTAAACAATTCAGCATTGAGCAGTGAACTTCACCATGTCACTCATTATGGATAACATGTCTTTGTTCACCAATGGGAAAAGTCTTCCTAATTTGCAAACATCTCAAGAAACAAAAACACAAATAAACTTGAGAGATCGAGATTCTCTTTTGGAAATTTTTTTATTCTAGCATTAGAAGAAATACAAGTTTTGAAAATATTATTAAAAAACTGAATTGAGTTATTTTAGCATTATTAATGCTCGCGAATTATGGTTTGCCACTCACAAACAAAAGATTTTAAAAACAAAGATTCATAATTTGCAGTATTTGTTTACGAACTATTGCATTTGTTCACAAAATATAGTCTTTATTATTATTATTTTTTTTTTTTGGTGCTATTGGACATGATTTCTTCTTTTTAAATCGGTATCTAATTAATCTAGATTTCACTGATATACTCTTTTTGAATTGGTATCTAATTAATCAAGATTTCACTAATTAATCGAGATTTCGCTAACATACTCTTTAAGAATTGTTACGAGCTATACACAAAGAAGAATACACGTTTTTTTTCTTTGAACTCTCTCTCATAACCTGATACAAATTCTCAGAATTCTCTGCAAGTGTTTCCCTAGCTCACAATGTTTCTTAGTTTACAATCTCTGTAAAAACCTCGCTGATTTTCACTCTCAAGCATCTATTTATATCTAGAGCTCAGCTTTCAATTAGAGTCTTCAACCAATCAGATTTGGTCACATGTTCTTGATAACTACCTCAACTGACTTACAGTTATATTTGTTATTCTGTTATGACAGTTGTGGCCATCAATTGTCATAACTAACTCCATGTTGAACTGGTGCTTCTCAAATCTCGTGATCGAAGTATAACATGGAAAGTTTATTGTTCTTATACTTTCGGAATCTTATAAAAATCATTGGATTCATTCTAAACGAAAAGAGAGACAAATTAAGTAAAAATTCTACGCAAGAAAGAAGGTAATAATACTAGAAAAAAAGCTAAAGTCTACATAAAGGTAGAAGAAAGAAGGTTGCTCACCACTTTGAAGCAAATTTTCAGGTATCTCAAATGCTATCACATTCTTATGTTGCACAACGACTATTCCAACTGTTTGTCTGCCTCAATAAGGATAGCAAAAGCCATACTGAAATGCTTGTTCCTTTCTGAATGCTTGAGACTGCCATGACCCTCTTACTGGAATAGAGAACTCTGTATGGGGATTCCATTTGCTTGAGAAATTTACCTTCCAGACTAAGGAAGCATTGAACAAAGATGCTAGAATTATTACTTTAAGCTAGCAAATGTACTTAGATCAAATCAAATTTTGTTTAATTTTTGTTTTCAAACTACACGTTAATGTCAACAATTAGTTAATCGTTTCAAACCATTGTGTTGTTTTCAAAGGTGGCATCAGAGGTTATAGCTGAGTACAAAGCAGCAGCACTTGGCTGAAACTGAACCATTCCACCAGCAGTGCCAGGGATTGTGTTCTTGTCTAACGAGTGAAGAGGAGGCAACAGTGAACCTAAATGCCATGAGCAAGCTAGAGAGGTGTTAAAGCCTCGGACACTCTCATTCTCATTTGGACGAGCCCTTCATCAAAGCAAACTCAAGACATGGGGTGGAAAGAAGGTGAATGTAGCCAAAGCTCAGGAGGCATTCCTAGCTAAGTGCAAGGCAAATTCTGAGGCCACCCTTGGCCAGTACACTGGCTCTGGTGCTGGTGGATTGGGTGAGAGTTTGTACATTAAGGGTTACAAGTACTAGATGTGGTTCATTTGTTCTTATATGTATTGGGGTTGGGATTATATGACAATTGTATCATGTTGAACTTCTAATTTCTCTTTTCCTAACTGTATGTGTGCTTACTTTTGGTTGATATTCAATTCATATTATCAGGTACATCATAATCTTTTAAGTATTCCATTTCGTATGTTTTTCTAATTCATGTAAGGATTTCAATTTTTTTCTTACAAAATGTGCATTAAACTACATGTTATTTGAAGTTTTGAAATGATTGTAATGAGAAACAAAAAATAGAACTAAACTTTAAGTTATTATGATATTATATAGATATATTTGATAAATCGACATTAAAAGATAAGACTATAAAAATATACATGAGTAATGACAAAAGTTCAATTTCAAGATAGCAAATAAAGTTATAAGGTATACAAGCTTGTAGTATGGCCTAATGAACAAGAAAGGCCGTGGAGGGAGAACATTCTCATGACCAACTGCATTAAACAAGTACATGCGAATTCAAACCAGAGAACTAAATTTGTGTCCTTTACATGATTGTCATTGAACATACACTTATTTTGAAAATGTGGACTGCACATAACCGTGGTAGAATGAAAGCACAAGCTCCAAAAGCCCACCATGGAGATCTATCATCTATTGTCTTTGATCAGTTCATACATAATGAGTTTGATTCAGGAAATAAATACAAAACTGGGCATGGGAGAACCTTCATTTTGCTTGAAGAGTAGCATGGAAAGGTGGCAGTTCTTGTACTCATCGGTTCTTATAGAAATCATTAGTCATCCTAATGGAGAGAGAGAGAGAGAGAGACGAATTAAGTAGATATTTTACACATGAAAGAAGTAATGATGCTAAAAAGAAAACAGAAGTCTACATTAAGGGAGAAGAAAGAACGTTGCTCACCATGTTGGAGCAAATTTTTCAAGCATCTCACATGCTATTGCATTCATTTTCCATCAACCAATATAACAATATTATGCAGAAGCAAGTTTAAACTGTCAAACTGTGGTCCTGGCCCTGGAGCTTGGGGACTGCTTTTATTACCTTAGAGAAAAACTCCAAAAGCCCACCGTGGAGGGTCCATTATCTCATTGCCTTTGATCTCTTCATGCATAGCAAGGCTGTTGCAGATAAAAGAAATACACAACCGGGCAAGGGAGAATCTTCCTCAAGATTGAAATGTAAAATGAAAAGGTGATGGTTCCTATATTTACCAATTCTTATAGAGATTGTTTGATTTATCCTAAATGAAAAGAGATAAATTAAGGAGGCATTCTATACAAGAAAGAAGGTAATAATGCTAGAAAGAGAGCAGAAATTTACAAAGGGGGAAAAGAAAGAAGGTTGCTCACCATGTCTATTGCATTTTTAAGCTCGTAATGGCTATTCCAACCGTTTCATCATAAAGAAGTTTCACTCAAATGCTCATTTCTTGCCGGATCCTTGATATTGCCATGACCCTGCTCTTGGAATTAAGCATTCTGTGCTAAGTTTCCATCGGCTAAAGAGACTTATCCCTAGGACCAAAGAGGCATGAAACAAGACATACTACAATATTAAATTATCATAAGATGCCAGAAAGATTGAAAGTGTAAAACAACAATAGTATTAGATGTTTGTTCATACATGAAGACATTTGTCGATTCAAATCTAACTTTGATTGGTATTCTTACAGAGATGATCAAATGAACCATCTTGAACTCCAAGCTAGTTTTGTGCTGATGAAAGCAGCATCTCAGATGTCATGAAAACCAAGGATGATTGGCCTTTGCCTAAAGTTCATAAGATATATATTTCAAAAAAATTGCATAGCGGAGGTAAGACAAAATATATATATATATATATATATATATTTAGAGAAAGAGGTAAGACAATATGAATTGTAACAACAGAGAAACAATTATACACAAGCAAATAAATATACAATACCAGAGAATATTTAGACAAGATGCATGTCTCATTGGAACACATTTGCATAAGGACATGTAATTTAAGCACTCCAAATGTAAAGCCACGAGAGTTTATTTAACTGTTGTGGCATTGTCACAAGATGGAGCAAACAAACTAATCATTTATTTCAGAATTACTGAACAAACTACAAGTTCATCTCATCAAAAAATTCTAAGCTATTAATTGACTAGCATATGCCAATAATAATATCTCAATGAGTTTAGATTGAATATCATCTTCACCTATTAAAGTTAACAGTCAACAATGCTGATAATTTTGAATGAAATGAAGATGATTTTGGAATATCATCTTCACCTATTAAAGTTTATTTATAAAAGCAAGGTCGAAAATACTGACGCGAACTAGCAGAAGGTGCCAAATAAAAGAAACATTTGAGAAAACTTTGATGCCCTGCCAACATCACCTCCATTTAGTCCTTCTCATCCATCAACTTAGAGGTGCATGCATGCCAAAGAGTTATATGAAATAAGTTTAGTAGGTATGACATCAAAAACAACTACCAAATTTCTACAAATTTACTTATCTCTTTCAATTACCTTTTGCCCATAATAGTTCTATGAGGTGAATAGTCAAGAGTAGAAACTAAAGAAGGACAAAACAGATGTATAAATAGAAAAGAAGGAACTTTAATTGTGTTTAAAAGCTAATTTTAGCAGGTGAGGCATTAATGAATGCCAGAACAACACACAGGCTCAAAAAAGTTCACTAAGCAGTATCCATAAGCACCTATGAAGCTTTCCTTCTTAGTGATCATTAAATTCTGGCAGCTCCCGAAGTTGTTTCTTATACGAATTTTGGTATTCATCCTTATTGAAAAGAAATGAATTAAAATGATAGTCTAGCGAAAGAGTAAAGAAGGAAGTCTAACTAGGAAGAAGGGATATAGTTCCTCACCAAGAAATACTTCAGGTATATTATCTGAACACCAATCATTCTAGTATTAGCCAGTTCTGTTTCTACTTGGATTGACTTAAATGCTGATACCCAAATTTTTTTCCTTCAACAGTTTTGCTTCCTGCTTTAAAAAACAGTATTGGCACATCCTCTTTTGCACAGCCAAGCACTCTGTACTAGAAATACAAATGATTAAAAGATGTTGTTGATATATTGTACAATCACAGTTCACATGTTTTCGAAAGCTAAACAAAAAATCATTTCAAAATGATAGTTAAACATAGGAATGGGGCAATGATATCATTAGACAAATCTCATATGATTTTAAAGTAGTAATATGCTTAAGTTCAAAAGGCAAGAAGATTTGTTGACATGAAAAGATGAGATCAAAGTGTTTTGTAGAATTGAACAAAATATCAAATAGTAAGACAAAACAGTTATTTATGTATTGAACTCTAAAAATGTTTTGCATTCTAATGCATGTCCATCTTCGCAAAACTTTTACAACCATCTTCTCAAACTTTGTGTCGGATAGTAGTCAAATTTCAATTGAACTTAAATGAAATGGTTGTTCAACACTGTCAACATCTAGTTAACATTTCAGTAAATTAACATTGGTATCAAGAAAAATCTTGATAATGTCTAAAGTTAACATACCTGTGATTGAATCTAAACCACGTAGCTAGGATTGTCCATCCTAAGTAGCACAGCACTGTTAGTGTAAGCCAATCAATTTCTTTTGCATCCTTGAATATTAGCGTAATCATCCTCAATGCTTCCAACTCATCTCAAAACATTACAGCAATGCACGGGATAAAACTTTGGCAAGCAAGGCAGAGAAGATGAGCCACTACATGTTTCAGTATCAAAACAAATACATAGTTCAAACAGAAATAAATTTCCAAATTGAAAAAATAAGTATCAAGAAATTTTGAAGAACCAAAATTCAACTAAAAAAGAATGAAATGTTATAGACTTAACATTTTACACATGAAGATTACTATATCCAAATTAGTTAAAAAATAGTGATAAAGAGCGGCATTTATGACTAAAACAAGCTTTGATGGTTAGCTTTATCATTATCTTTAATTTAAGGAAGGAGACCATACATTGTGCTTACTTGGAGAATGAACATCATAAGTCATAACAGAAAGCATACAAGTGCATCACATAAGCCCAGAAACAGAGATCAACAATTCACTAGTTAAAGGTGCAGCTTAGAGTATTGTTACTCTAGAAGGAAGAAATAACTTGTGTTTTTATAGAAATCAAAGAGCTGCCTGCCATTAATGGTGTTTCTGTTCTAGTAATGCTTTCTCTTAGGCATTTTGTCAAACATATGAGCCTCTTCATTCACTATGTTCCTTTTAACATAATTAATAAATGATTAAACAAAAATTAAAGTGTGTGATATGATTAATCATAAAAATAAAGACGTTAGAATAATAACATACCTATAACATGAACTTGACTGAGGTTCTTCATCCTTCTCTAGTTCAAAGATGCGTCTGCCATCTATGGTAACCATAGGGAAGTTGGAAATCTTGGACCACTCACTTCTTTTTTTCTTTTCCATTCTTCTTTCAGCTTTGGACAACCCTAAATGCATAATCTCTGAAGTAAGGATGGCAGACCTTGCTTTGGAAAGCATGTAAGTTTCGGGCAATGCCATTGGCAAGTGTCTAGCTAGCATCAATGTTGAAAACAGGTGCCCCGTGCCAGGAGTACTATAAGGCTGGAGCAAGGTTTGCCAAGTGGCGTGCTGTCCTGAAAATCGGCCCCAACGAGCCATCCGAATTGTCAATCCAGCAAAATGCACAGGGCCTGGCACGCTATGCCATCATTTGCCAAGAAAATGGGAACCATGATATCAAAAAATGCGCTGTTGTGACTGAAACTGTGCTTGCAGCAGTTTACAAGGCCTTGAATGATCACCATGTTCTGTTAGAAGGCACATTGCTGAAGCCTAACATGGTCACTCCAGGATCTGATAAAAACAGAGCACACTGTACCCAAAAGCACCACTAATTACAAGATGCTGAAGATGAATATTGTAAAATCATAGTTGAAAGATTTATTGATTTGAAAAGATGTGATCAAAACATTTTGCAAAACAAAATTCAAGATTTGTTGATTTGAAAAAATGTGATAAAAATATCTTGGAGAACAAAATTCAGTATGAAATAGTAAGATGAAACAAATGTTTATTTACTAACCTCTAAAAATAGTTTGTGTTCAGTCATGGCCCAGCTTCACACAGATTTTACATCTTGCTTCTTTAACTCTATCAGTTCCTAATCGAAATATTAAAATGGAATCAAGAGATAATAATGAATTTACCTTCAATCAAAGTGGATTGAAACACTAGAAAAGTATTAATCACATACCTAGTTTGAAAACGTTGCGTCACTCACTGCAAGTATCTGATTGGCATTTCAATAAATCAACATCATTAATGTTATGTTCTCTTATCATAAAAATTTTGATAATGTTTGAGTTGATATACCTGAATCATCTATTGTAGAACTTCCATCCAAACTATCATCCTTAGTGCTTTTACAACAATCCATGGGATTTGTCAAACAAGCCTGAAGCAAGGCAAAAAGGATGAGCAATAAGTATCATAAACAAGTATATAGTTCAAGCAGAAACAAGCTGTCCTTATTGAAATGATGGTATCAAGGAGTTTCGGAAGACTAATTTCAACTTCAAAAAATGATACGAAAAGATTTTTTAAATATTCAAAAATTTGAAGCTAAATACGAGTTTAACTAAGTGGAACAAGAAGAAAATAAAATCCGCTTCAAAAAAATGGAAGAAAATAAAATCACCAATTATCTAATTTAAAAAGAAATGTTATTGATAGTTAAGGTTTTATACATGAAGATTAATATAATCATTTCAATTAAAAATAGTAATAAAAAACTTAGAGACCATACATTGTGCTTACTTGGAGAATGAACATCATAACAAAGACCATACAAGTGCATCACATGAGCCCAGAAACAGAGATCAACAATTCACTAGTTAAAGGTGCAGCTTAGAGTATTGTTACTCTAGAAGGAAGAAATAATTGTGCTTTTATAGAACTCAAAGAGCTACAATGAATGGTGTCTATCTTCTAGTAACGCTTTCTCACAGGCATTTTGTCAAACATGCGAGTCTCTTTATTCACTATCTTCATTTTTACATAATCAATAAATGATTAAACAAAGATTAAAGTGTGCGATATAATTAATCATAAAAATAAAGATGTTTGAATAGTAACATACCTATAACATGAACTTGACGGACGAAGCTTCTTCATCCTCCTCTAGTTGAAAGATGTGTCTATGATCTATGATAACCTCAAGGATGTTGGAAATCTTGGACCACTCTTTTCCTTTATTTCTTTTGCATTCTTTTTTCAACTTTGGACAATCAATAATGTGTAATACCTGAAGTGAGGATGGCAGACCCTGATCTCCTAAAGATGTGAGATCTGAGCAATTGTGGATGGTCAAAGATTGAAGAGAGGTAAGGTTTTGAAAACCCCGGCTCCATAATTGTTTCAAATTTGGGAAACATGAAATTCTCAGATGAGTTAGAGAAGGCGGTAACATCATTTCCATTTCTTGTGGTGGAAACAACTTCACATCCAAAAAGTCCCAAAATTTGAGGGATGTTAGAGAGGTGAGATTCTGCAACCCCCACTCTACCAGTTGTCTGTATGCATTCTCACATTCTCCAATGCGAAGAGATTTTAGGTTCATGGGAAACTCTTTTGGATTAAAGGATGTGATACTAGGACATCTTGATATTTTTAAATCTTCAAGAGAGTTGAGGCTGCGCAAGTCAATGGGTAAGGCTTTTAGCTTCGCACAATTTTCAATTTCGAGTCGTCTTAGATTGGTGTTGGCTAGCCCTCCTTCTGGGAAGCATTCAACACTTGGAAGACCCCTTATTATTAGGACTCGTAAATGCCTAAGTTTGTGGAGGCCATTGGGTATTTGAAGGTTTTCGCAATTCTCTAAGAATATAACTTCAAGAGATGTGTTTGAGTCATAAAACCCCTCTGTTATTGTTGTGAGCTGTTGACACGAAACAAACTCAAGATGTTTGAGTGTAGCTGGTAACTGAATAATTGATGATAAGCATGTGAGAGATCGGCAGTCAGAGACTCTCAAGTATTCAAGAAGAGATGCGTTTGTGTTGTTACCATTCTCTTTGCCATGCGTTGAACTACAACTTCCCTCTCTATCATCCCACAAACTCTCCAATTTATTACATTTACTTATTTCAAGCCGTTTTAGGGATGGGGGTAATTGACCTCTTACAATGAATTCTAGAGAATCACAACTCTGAATTTTTAAACTTTCAAGACATTCATTCTTCATTTTCATCTCCTCGGGTAATGAGATTAAAGCATTGCAATGGACAATCTCAAGTTTATTCAGATTAGGAAGGGAACAAACCTCAATAAATGAAACAATATTTGAGCATTTTGAAATAACCAGCTCTGTGAGAAATCTTATGCTCTGCAACCCGCCCACCGGTGGTTTCTCAGGACAAATTTCATACTCTAGCTGCACCTCAGACCTATTGTGCTTGATTTGTTGAAGTTCAGCATTCCCAAAGCACTCTTGCATTAGTTGATTGCTAAACTCCGAAATATTTGATAAAGTCAAATACCTTATTGACTTGAAGTCCACTGCATTGTCACATGCGATCCTCTTGCATCCATTTATTTTTATTTCACGAAGCTCTGGAATGTTTGAGAATGAAACCACCAACTGCTCACAATCCTCAATGACAAGTTCTTCCAAAGCAAAAAGACGTCTAGGTAAGCTTCTAGATAATTGGGGACATTTTTTGATGGAAAGCATTTTAAGGCAAGGGAATGCAACACCGTATTGATTTTCTTCAATAGGTTCCCAATCTACCCACATTGGCAAATCTTCAAAACAAAGCACCTTTAAGGATTTAAAAAGTCGATCCTCCCCATAAAAATCAGAACTTATACATGTTAATAGTTTCATCCCTTCGATTGTAAGCTTTTCAAGTGAGCCCAATACTCCAAGTGAGGGTAAATCTGTACATTTCTCACAGTTTTTCAATCTTAACACTTTCATGTTGGAATATGATGCATCTCCTACCCAACGTGGAAATTTTGTGCCACCATAACATGTGATCGTGAGCTTTTGTAAATTTTCATGAGGTTGTAGCATGTCAAGTACCTTTTCTTCTATAACCTCACTTCGCAACTCATGAAATTGAGATCCCCATTCTAGCAACAACTCTTCTAAGTCTTTCTTATCTCTTAATATTTTGTGATCACAACTAATCACATTATCTAATTCTGAAATACATAATTCTCCATGAAGCATACTTAAACTCATCAAATCTTTTAAGTTGGAACATACACCCTTGCCCACAATAAAATTAGACAATTTCTGCAAATTTTGTAATTTTTCCATTCCCAAAGGCATCTCTTTGATTGAAATTGCACCTTTAATGTCAAGGTGGCGCAATTTTATCAAATATTTGAAGTTGGAAGGCAACTTCACTAGATATGGACAATACCTTAACAACAAAATCTGCAGATTGTACAATAAGCATGTTGACTCAGGCAAGCTTCTAATAAAAGTGCTAGAAAGATTTAGGTACCTTAAATGTTTCAAGCCTCCTATTGGAATAGGTACCTCCGTGATATAATATCTTTGTAGAGATAGCACCCTTAGTCGTTTGAGTTTTGGCAATAAATCAAAAAGGACCGATTTATTTATGAACTTAATCATGTATCCTTGTGGAATCGGGAAAAATGTCCTTATTCTTGCTGTTAAATCCTCACCTTCTTGGAAGACTTCAAACCTTTTCTTGCCTTCGTAGCCCACAGAAGTGTAAGAAACATGACGAACTTTTTTCAACCTTCCCAAATGCCTATTAGCAGCTGATACATCATCCAATCTTAAACTTCTTTCTCCAAAAGCCCATTGAGCTAGATCGTGGACGAGATCGTGCATTACAAATTTGTGACCATTGTCGCTACTTGATTGTTGAAACAGTGACCTTCCCAATAAATCAGAAAAATATTTATATCCTAACTCTTCTAGCTGCTCACTTTCTGTTGATTGCTGAACAAGTCCTTCAGCTATCCACAAGAGCACAACATCCTCAATTTCAAATTCATGATCTTTGGGAAAAATTGAGCAATAGGCAAAACATCTCCTTAGATGAGAAGGAAGATGATGATAACTCAATTTTAAGGCTGCAGGGATCTCACTTCCATCATTTTCCGATAGATTCCACAACTTGCTGTTTAGTATTCCCAACCAATCATCCATTT
Source organism: Litchi chinensis (assembly GCA_019925255.1). NCBI lineage: Eukaryota > Viridiplantae > Streptophyta > Magnoliopsida > Sapindales > Sapindaceae > Litchi > Litchi chinensis. The sequence continues at coordinate 33,074,169 of CM034462.1, read as the reverse complement.
GCTTTAAGCGTAAAAGGCCTCCAAGTGTTTTTGCTGCAAGTGGCAAGCCTTTGCACTTTTCAATGACTTTTTTTCGTATTAATTCGAAATGAGGATGTGCCAAAACAGCTTCATTCTTCTCAATAATGCACATCGAAAACACCGACCAGCAGTCTTCATCTGATAGAACACTCAGTGGGTGAAATCCATTGAGTGTCATTGTTGATGCTACCGGTTGGTTGCGAGTGGTCACAATTATCCTACTCCCCGAGGCACTTTCCATAAACGGAGACCGGAAGGTCTCCCAATCACCATAACTTATGCTCCAAACATCATCTAACACAAGCAAGAATCTTTTTCCATCTATTTTCTGCTTCAGTTCTCTATGCACGGTGTTGAAATCTTTCTGACCGAAAGCAGAGCCAGAAATGTCATTAAGAATTGACTTTGAGACTCTGTTAACATCAAAGGCACCATCAGATACACAGACCCATGCCTTCACCTCAAAAGATTCAACCTCCTTATGATTGTAGACCTCTTGAGCAAGCGTGGTTTTACCGACTCCTCCCATGCCGACAATGGGTATTACGAGGATGTTGGGATCATTTGGTTCATTCTTCAACACCATTTCGAGTAATTTCTCCTTATCTGCATCTCTTCCATAAACAGCACCATTTGGAAGACTCGAAGTTGTTCGTCTCTGCGGAGGAGCGCTTGATGCTGGTGATGTTGATGATGCCCCTCCTGTGTTCACTTGCAATCCAAGGCCTTGTCTAAGGTCACGGAGTTGGTCAAATCGGGTAGTGACACCGTTAAGCTTAGACCTCATGCGAAAGCGGAACCTAATAGCATTCAGACTCCAGTTGCAGAAACCAGCAGGGGCGTGCTTCCAAAACTTGTTAGACTCCATCTTCATCTTCCTTGCAGTAGCCTCGTACTCAAACTCATCGAGCATGTCCTCCACATCATAAGCCAATTCTTCCAGATCATCCAGCCATTTCTTCACAGCATTGTTCGTATGTTGCTTCTCCTCTGCGTCCCCGAGCACTGCAGTGATAATCTCCAGAGTCTTTCCCCACTCGTTGATCTTCGTCTCAAACCCCTCTTGACGCAGGAATGGCACCAACTCAGGAGAAGTCAATCGGTGAAACAAAACATTAAGGACGGCACCGAGAAAGGCACCGAGAATGGTCTCACCCAAAGGCATGGTTTTTAGTTTTGTTGGTCGAAAGAAAGGAATTGAGTAAAGGATTGTCTAACACAAGCAAAGCAAACAATAAGAGCAAACAGGTATAAATCAATCAGAGAGGACTTGTTCTTTTTATTGGTTTTGTGTGAGAAGTGTGTAAATTTCCAACCCAATTAAGGATGATAATGATAGCACAGTGCTCTCTCTCAAACTGTATTAATATATATTAGCTTATATTGAAGACAAAAACATGCATCGCATGCCCTTTATCGTCTAAACCATTGATGGACCCAGAAAATTTGTTCATGGGGCACATGAATGAATAAAATAATAAAATATCGAAAATTAAGAACATATTAAATATATAATATTTTTATGTAAAAGAATGTTTGATAACATTATATAGTTTAAATAAAATAAAATGTACCATATTGTAGTTCATAGACATTAGGATCATAATTCCATATTTTAGTTCGAAGCCCTGGATCGATAGGGAGATCTGACAAATTGACTTCAACATAAATTTTTTTTGAAGAAGATGATTCCAACTTAAGTGATGACTTTCTTTTCATATATCTCTCCACAACTATTTCACAACGAATAAAAACATAATAAAATTTTTTAAAAAATTAATAATAATTTATTGATTCTAAATAAAATAAAACTATGAAATAAATAATATTTTATACATATAAAATTGAATTAAGACAATACATTATATATGGACAATTTTAATGCAATAATTTATAGTTTAAGATTGCTCAAATTATTAAAAATAAATAAATTAAAAAAGTAATTAATTTAGAAGACTAACCTAGTAAGTCATAAGATATTAAAATGAAAATAAAGAGAAGTTAAATAAAGATGAAGAGAAAAGAAAAAAAATTGTTCACTATACTTGTAAATTGTCAATGAATTTTGTATAATATATAAAAAGTAGAAATAAATAGATTATATAGGAGAGAACTGAAAAAATAAAATTTAATATGAATTAATTAGAAGTAGGAAAACTAGTTCTAATAGAAGTAATAAATAAAAAAGAAAGTTAATTTTATTAGAAATAAGGAAAATAAATAATTGAATAAAAAATTATACATAATTCAAAAAATATAAGGCACGGATTTTGAACAACATGTTGGGTATGATAGAAGAAATTTATAATATATAATTCAGTTTTTAAATAATATGGTAAAAGATAAATAATAATAACAATAATAATTAAAAATAAAAAAATCAATGAGATTTGACAGCTGTGACAGTATTGCACAGCATCTGTAGACTCCACACCTGTTGCTGTTTCGTGTCTGCAATCTGCAGACTGCAACAGGTAAGCTTTTTTTTTTTTTTTTTTTTTTTAAATACATTGTAAAGGAAATAATCAATTTTTTTTCAGATTTCAGGGGGGGCACGTGTCCCCCCTGGCCCAGACGTGGGTCACCGCTGCGTCTGACCATTGTTACTCATCCTAGGCACCCTCACATGTCCAAATCATGTCATTAAAATTTTAAATGAAGTTTAAAATTACTTTGATTTTTTCACCAGAAAATGAATTACTGTATTTTTTTTTTTTTTTTGCTTACTGTATTAATTTTATGGCCTTCAAAAAATGACATTGTGATCAGAAGCGGATCCACCATAGGCCAGGTGGATCACGAGCTCTCATTGAGATTTATAAAAAAATTGAAAGGTAAGAAAATTTTACTGAACTTCTTGTATGTTAGTCTTGTGATTCATATTTTGTTGCGCGTGCACTGTAAAAGCTGTACTTCCTGACTATTTCTTTTTAAAAAAGTTATTAATTATTTTAAAAAGCTGCTCCTCCTGGCTCTAACAATTATAATTTGTGTCTTATAGTAATAATTATGTGCGGAGATAAAAAAAGAGGGAGAGCACGTGGTAGGTAAAGCAAATGGAAACATGGATGAATGGAGAATAATGATCGATAATGGTGCTGGGAAAGGTAAAGAAAACAGGAAAGCCGGTGACGATGTCGTGGTCTGCTTACGGTAACCATTAAAAGTATACTCCAATGCATTGAATGTCGGCCTCTTATCTCATTTTTTGTTATTTAAAATTAATTTACTCTAATTCCCACGGTTATTCGTTGGTAATCACATGTTCATGCTAATATTATTCACCACTTCAACCTTGTGCTTCTTTACGGCAGACCATTACTATTTATACATTTATATTAGTTTATGATCATCTAAGTAATTGATCTATATTTGCTCTTCTATAAACTATATATATGTAACTGATCATCATACCCTTCTAAACTTGCGATTCAGTGAATTTGTTTTGCTACGTATTTACTATAGTTACGTAGTACCTTGTATTTCCAATATGTAAACCTAATTGAGACCGAAAATTAAAATGCATTGTACGGATCATATATAGATGGCTATATGATATCATAATTAATGTGTATTTGTATACCGGTACAATTGTTACCTCACATGAAATGCTATATGATCTCTTGACGAGCTGACTTTTTTATATTATTATTTATATTAAAAGTTGCTCCCCTGACTCTAACAATTATCATTGCTTATTATTATTATGTATTTTAAGTTTTTAACAATTCCTTGCCGCATACAATTTTTAACAATTCAGTCATGTAGAGAACTTTAGGCCTGTTTGTTTTTCGGGATTGGACTGAATTTGGATTAAATTTTATCCAAACCCACTTTTGGTGTAGATAAATGAGACTGAGAAAATTTAACCCGTCGCTATTTTATCTCACTCGAGTGGGATAATTCTAACCCATTGAAATTGTGGGTTAATTCTCTCCCACTAGACCTTTCCTCTCTCACTTGATTCATCTAGACCTTGACGTGTTCTTCGACGAGATTACACTGCCACATTAACGTCCAATTGCACATCGACAACAATGATTGCATTGTCGCCAAGCCTAGTGAGATCATGTTAGGAACAGTCTGGAAATGGTATTGCTCTGCGTCGACATCAGAAACAAAGCAAAAATGACACTGGAGAGTGAGAGGCACATCTTCGCAGTGTAGGTGAGGAGCAGTAGAGGGATAAGAGAGAGAGTTTGATGCAAAGCGGCATGCGATGACCCCTTTTGGGGTGACAAAGGTGAGGAATGGTGGAGGGATGACAAATGGGAGGCTCAATGTGGAGGGTGATGAGAGAGGGAGGAGGGTGGTGGTGGTTGACAATTCTACAACTTTTCTAGCTTTGAGAAGCATCTAGAAAATGGTATTTTTTGGCATTGGAAAATGTAAATTAATATGACATTGGCAAAATTTCTCAAAAGTTCTTGAAATTATTATTTTTTTTAAATCCAAGTTTATAATTATTTTTAATCCTATACTTCATTTCATCAAATATGAGATAAAATTTAAATTAATCCAACCCAATCTTATCACATTCAATTCAATCCAATCTTACATAGATAATCCAATCCTTCCCTACATACCAAACAATGTCTTACTGTTCCATGCTGCCTACTTCTTTCCTTTCTCTTTTATTATTTGTTATTATATTTTTAATACTATTATTTATTCTTCCTTTTAAAAAAAAAAAAAAAAAAAACACTTTATTCCTCCTATTTCTAATGTAACTAACATCCTTCTTTTTTATTGCTTTATTCTACATAGTTTTTTTACTTCTAATATTTTTCATACTCCTAATTAATTAAATTTTCCCTTTTATAATTGTTTCCTTTCAATCAAATGCATATTCTTTTCTATATAAGTATTATTCCGTTGGCAATTGGTAATTTTACTAAACAACTTTTTTCTTTTTCTCGCCATCTTCACTCAACATCTCTTTATCTTCATTTAGCATCTTGTCACTTATCAGATTAGCCTACTAAATTGATTATTATCATCATATCAATTTTATTAAAAATATATATCTCCACATACGTAAACAAGTTATCGTTCAACCATATATCTCTCATTCAATTAAGTAAAACTAAAACTATTAAATATTAACAAAAAAAAAATTAGATTTTAGGGTTTATTGATTAAATGTAGTAAATTAAAATTTGACATTTTAGAATTTATTGATTGAATATAAATCAAACTAAAAGTTTTAATATAAAAAGATAAAAGAATGAGAACTAATTTAAAATAAAATAAAGATATATTGACTCATTTAGAATATAAGAACGGTTGTCAAAATTTTGATGGCACAAGGAAATTGTTAGTATTGGTTGTACAAAAGAAAAAGAATGAAAAAAAGAAAATTTAATGTTGATTGCTAGAAAACAACAAAATTAGAAAAAAAAAAAAAAAACATTGCAAAATCAAGAACTGATAAAAGAAAATCAAAACTGAAATTATGTATAAGGAAAATTCAGAAATTTTAATAAAACATATATATATATATATATATTTTTTTAGAATTCCCTTGACCCTATATGGGTTCGCCAGTGCTCAAAGAAGATGGACAATATACAAATTGAAGAAATCATATGTTGTTTTACAGGTTTTTTTTTTTTCTTTTTGTTGAGAAATTAGAGACAAATTTATCTAAACACTACTCTAGATTTGTGACAATTTTCATGATTATAAGATTTTCATCTGTTAAGTAATTTTAAAATAAGTTGGATCTATTTGTGCTTTTATCAAATACCAATAGGAACTATAAGAGATTTTCTCATTACCTATTCATGAGTCCTATTTTATTTTAGTTATATTTTGATTATTGTGGAAAATTGAACTTCATGTGGAACTAATTCAAAATTCATGATCTGATTTAATGTGTTTTAACTCTTAATACTATTTGTGAGAGTGTTATATAAAAACGTTGAACATTTAACCAAGCATATATTGTATCTTTTTGAGCAAATTCATAATTATACATTTTTTTTTTTATAGATATTTCAATCAGCCTGATCAGCAAGTATTAATGACCACTTTGGGCCACAAAAATGCAGAAAATTAATTTTTAGAATGATTTTTTTTTTCGAGGTAATTTTTTGAATGATTTTGGCTTACACCACTCTAAGTAATAATCAGCTCAGTCTTTGGAAATTTTGATGGATTGATCAGAGCAGTAACTGTGACCACACAAATTATCTTGCTTTTGTGAAAATTACACAACAGTCATTATAAAATCAAGTTGTTTTCAGAATTGTTTTAGGTAAGATAAGTTATGTAAAACCAGTACACTTCATGTATAAAAGTGTGTGACTCCACCTATAACTTCTTAGTAAATCAAGTCAAGTCATTATTGAAGGAACTAAAGAACATGACACGTCCCTTACAACAGCACACTAATAACTTTTACCCACCAGTGTAGGGACAATACATTAAAACTGAAGAAAACAATTATTTGGTGCTTTAATTTCAGATAGGTAAATATATTTATTTCTTTTTCTCTACTAAAATTAGTATCACTCCAGTATGATTAGTACTCTTGCCAATAGTTTCATAACACAACAGATGACATATTTTCATTGCACATGCCCACATCTTTTTCTCTATGAACATCCACCTAGAAATAATCAAAATGTTACTATCAGTTGATAGCTCCACTGATTTTAAAACCCATTTGGACTTCATCATATTTGAATAATTATACCTTTTCACTCCACAATTATTGCCATAAAAAATAGAGCATGAATCATCTAAAATTTGCTAGCTATGTTTTACTTGAATTTCCATTCTAGTTTGAAGTAAGTAGAATTCCATCTTCAAAAAGTAAATATAACAAGAATGGTTGATGAAAAAATTAAGTTCCTAACTTATTTACTTGTATGAGTATTATATGAATCCACCAGATATTAAGTAATTTTTAAAATTTCTAATAATTTCAGCAAATTCAATTAAACCCAATTAGTTCTCTTTAAATTATATTACAACATAAAATGCTGCACATATCATAACATAGGACTATTCTAGCACTCCCATTGCATTAAAGAGTCATCTACAGGACAAATGAACACTAAATAGTAAATACAGTTGTATATGTGAATCTACCATTAGATGCTTTGAATTTCATAAAGTACATGTTAGTCATCCTAGGCACTCTCACACGCCCATATCACATCATTAAAATTTTAAATGAAGTTTTATTAAAATAATTGTTTAAACAATATCCTAATATCTATGCATTTGCAGCTGCTGATTGATGAATCCTTAAAAAATTAGACCAAAAAAAAAAAATCAAAATATGTGATTCCATTTCTTTATTCATTAGTGTAGACAAAGGGAAATTAAATTTTTATTGTTTGCTTCATCATTATGGATATTATAGAGAATTTATTGAATACATTTACCCTCCAACTTCAAATTTCTAGTTTTGCCACTACTCTTATACATTGATAATTAATTGAATCATTTATAGTGAACTAAGCTATAAATGTGGGAAATCTAACATTATTTCAAAGCAAATATTGATTAGTTATGTAGAATTTTGTATTTGCGTCTCTTGTATGGGTTTTCTCTTTCTTTTTTTTTTCTTTTTTTTTTTTTTTAAGCATAAGAAATTTTCTTTGTAGCAGAGTTTTCTAGAAAATTAATTGATTATTCATGGTAGAAATATTTGAAAAGATAATTAACAAGGAGAAGAAATTTATGGCATGTGTGCTAGGGGCATTTTCACACGAACATAATACAATTTGAATTGCATTTTGTCTTCTAACTTGTCACCCGAAGACAGCATATAATAGTTTGGTTTATATGGTTTGGTTTATATGAAAGTTTGAACTTTTTGAAAAAGTAAGTGTGAATTCTTTTTTTAATAAACAATTGAAAATATTTAGTGATGTGATTTGTTGTCTTTGATGTTTATTTTCTTTTTAACACTAATGTATTACTCATCAAAGAGTTGTTGGAATATACTAAGATGGATTACTAATTGTACGGTCCAAATGACTAATTGAGATATAACAACTCTTACTAGACGGAGATCACTCTCAACAATTTATGTTTCACTAGAATTAGGATGGGATTATAATCTTAATTAACTTCTTAGGATGAGGAAGAGTACCCATCCGCTCATATTAAGGATGATGTGTTTTATTCGTTGTTAATAAACTACAAGATTGAAGTGCATGTTGCTTCAAATTTTAAACAGTGAGTGCTCTATCTTTATATAAAGCAGCATTATTTCTTATTTTGCCAAAACTGTGTGGACTCCAATCTCTAAAGAGGTTAACTTTTAAAGCTTCATTATGGACTTACTAAATTTTAATATTAAACTCAGACATGGTTTGGTTGATGGGTGAAGTATATGTAAATAAATATGAAGATATACAGTCATTATCAGTAATTTAAATGTTTAATATGTTGCAAACATTGTACATAATAAATTAAACATGGGTCAGCGGATTAGGGTGAGACTGTATATAATTCTGCCTTTACATAAATATTATATATATAGAGAGAGAGAAATATTTTGGCTATGAATTATATATAAGCTAATTAACATTAAATGATGCTGACCCATTATAATGTACATCGACCAAAATCAAGTGTGAAGTATTTTCTAATTTTTATCACTTCATTTATATCATTTCTTTGTAAAACGGAAAGAGATCTTATTTTTTAAGAGCAAGTTGTAATCTTCATGTAAGTTTCAAGCTTGCACGATTTTAACTCACAACTCAATTAACATTAAAAGATGCTGACTAACAAGATTTTAACTGACCGAAATTAGGTGTGAACTGTGTTTGTTTCTAATTTGTAAAAAATGAATGATAAATTTAACAATAATTATCATAAAAGTTTTAGAATTTTTGTTAGTTTATTTTATTTTGTTTTATACTATTTAGTTAGTTCTAATTTAAATCAATCAAACTCTATTTATATAACGAATTTTTTGAATGATCTTTCACCTTTTATGATATGCATTTGCATTGATGTTATAGTATGCATACATGTACCTCAAAAGAGAGAAAAATTTTTGAGATTTAAACTAACGACAACAAAAGGTGAGATCTAAACTATGTGGATTCCACTGCTTAGAAGATGATTGTAACTATTCAATAATTATTTGGTGGAACTTTCGTGAAGGAAAATTTGTAATTTAGTTTTTTTTTTTTTTTTTTTATATTATTAGGACTCATTGAGGAAATTATCAGGACTAATCGAAATAGTATATTAGTTATGTGATATGAGAAATTGCTCCCATACTGGAGGAATCAATCCACTTGAAGGTGAGAAAGTAACCCATACAAAAATAGAGGAACTGTCCACACATATTTGATGGAGGTGTTATTTTTAAATGTAAAACTCATGCCATATAAGGCATCGGAGCTAAGGTTTGGCCAAAGACGCCAACATCCAACTACTTTGTAATTTAGTTTTCAATTATTATAAATGTTGAAATATTTGATGCTTCTAACACTTAGGGCATCTTCAATGTTGAACATCAAATTTCATATCATTTTAATGTTAAAAACGTATCTATATCAAATTTTTTTATACCAAATTTTTTTATACTTCAATGTATTTTATACAAAATTAGTGTAAATGACATTTTCAAATAATATTTTGTATATAATTCTCTAACCAAAATATATTAAAAGTTTAAAAATATGTTAAAATATATTTAATATTACATTTATTTTAAAGATCTCAATAAGATATTTTAAATGGTTTATATATTTTTAATTAAATTAATTTATAGTTCAACACCACTTTTGGTGTTATGAACTGTGCAACACCAAATTTGGTTTATAGGGTTCATTGACACCAAAAAATTGTCTTGGGAGAATATAATTGGTGTATTCGTTGGGCACCAAAATGCACCAAAATGGTGTACAACACAACACCATTTTGGTGCATTGGTTGGAAACGATTTTAAAACATCTTCAATATTGGATACCAAATTTCACATTATTTTGCATGTGAAAAGGTATCTATATCAAATTTTCTTATATCAATTTTTTTTACACCCTGATGTATTTTACATCAAATTGGTATTAATAGCATCTTTAAAAAATATTATATATATAATTATTTAACTAATATATATTAGAAATTTAAAAATATATTAAAATATTTAATATTATACTCATTTTAAATATCTCAATAAAATATTTTAAATAATATGTTTTTTATAATAATTTTATATTTTTTTAATTAAATTAATTTACAATTCAATGCTACTTTTGATGTTATGAAAAAGATAATATCAAATTTGGTGTTTGTAATAAGGAAAATATAACCGGTGTCATCGTTGGAGCGTCAAAATGCACAAAACTGGTGTACAACATCGTTTTGGCGCATTGGTTGGGGCCGGTCTTGAATAGATGTTTATTTATCTTTTTTTTTTTGAAAGAATCTTGAATAGATGTTTGTGGTCCTTAAAGTTAGATCAGAAATTACACTGAAATGACTGATCCTGAAAATAAGCTTTTGAATAGATGTTTTTGGTTCTTAAAAGCTGTGCCTCAGTCTATTCATTCGGTACATTAAGGTCAAGTCATTCACCGTACCATGTTTGCTCCAGTTGGATACTATTTCACCAACCATACCTTAGGAACAGTACAGCAATATTTTAAGACTTTTTTTTTTTTTTTTAATTATTTGGTATTCCACTTTTACATAGAGATTTTCCTTTACTCTCTCTTTATTCTAATCACATTTGAGTCTATCTAGACTAAAACAATTGACAAAAGAATTCTTCTAAAAATAATATTATAGATAATAATTATGAATCTTTGGGATTTTATATTTTGATTTTTTTAAAACAATTCTCTACATTCACTTACGGCTTAATATATAACATTTTTAAAAATAAATAAATGATTAGTACATTATCTTTTTTACATTCATGATAAAAATTTAAATCTCATATTTATCTCTGAATTTCGTACATAGATTTTGATTTTTGCACACCCTTGATTTGATAAATTTCATGTTAGATTTTTTTCTTAAAAAAAATAATAATAATAAAAAAGACTGCTCCAAAATGAAGTCTATGGCATCATTAAGCTTTGTAACGATATGTATTTTTAGGACTAGCACCCAGGGTCATATATAACATAAAATTGTAAATATTTATAAGTCCCCATTGCAAAACTAAAACACAATTCCATGTTAGTGTTAGTAGTTCAGGCACTACAACTGCTTCAAGAAATATTGGAGAGCGTGCTATTATGCTTGTGTATCCAGCAAGCATCAATAGAGCTGCAATTCAGGATGTAACTTGATAATCAAGCAATCAATTGATCTTTGTCAATTAGTGAGCTGAGGTGGCAGAAAGTTGTTAGGAGTTATTAGCTTTGCCCCTCTTTTCATGTAATTAGCTAGAGTGGCTTCACTTAGACTATAAATAGATTGGATGTAATGTATTTGTTAACAAGTCATTAGAGCAATAAAATATGAGTTACATGTACAAGATTACAAGCTTTATTCATAGCGTTTTCTCTGTAAAACCTCATCAAATCACTATTAAACAACCACAATTTCTAATACCATTTTTCAATTTTTTCATTCCAATATAATAATTTGCCATTCAGTGCCAATCATCTGAAAATTCCTAGCTATTTGGATTTCTGTTTTTGCTGGCTATAATTTATAATTTAGGAATGCTATCGGATTTCTATTTTTATTTTTGAATGGATATTGGATTTCCATTTTTCTTGGAACTCATAAGTAAAATAAAATTTCATATTCAAAATGTAAACATAAGAAGAGTTGTTAGTGTATAAATTAGATTCATATTACATGGATCCACTAAATATTAACTCATATTAAAAATATCAAACTATACTCCCGTTCGATCCAACCACGCGTCAGAGAAAGGCACTCTGTTTTGGTCTGCCACTTCCATTAGAATGCTATCTACACGACCAAGGAACATCAAACAAAGTTGTACATATGAATGAGTTGCTAACGTTTTAGCACTATAAAGGTATAAATTACTAAATTAAGTTTCTTTTAGTAATGTGAATTTGTTTATTATAGTTCATAAATATTAATAGTAATAAAAAATTTTCATTTTATTTTTTAATTGTTAATTTTAAAATTCATACTTTTTTAAAACTATTTTTTTCTAGGATATTCATTGTGTAAAATTATCATAAGAGGCTCCAAAGATTATAAAAAACTTTACTGAAACCGGGCATGAAGTGTAATTTTTCTAATTTTCTCATTAATTAATATTGTTTCTCTGTAAAAACATATTAAGATTTCATTTTTCAAGGTCAAGTTATAATATTTCTATAAGTTTTAAGCTTTTACTTGTTTTCAACTCATCTCTTAATTAACATTAAATGACGTTGACTAATATGAGTCAACATTGATCGAAATCAGACGAGAAGTGTTGTTTTCCTAATTTTTGGTTCATTTATATTGTTCATTTGTAAAACAAATTGAGACCTCATTTTTAAGGTCAAGTAACAATCTCTCTATATGTTTTGAGCTTGCTCGATTTAACCTCACCACTCAATTATCACTAAATGATGTTGATGTTGACCAATAAGAATCTAAACTGACCAAAATCAAGTGTAAAGTACAGTTTTCCTAATTTTTTCTCATTGATTTATACTGTTTCTCTGTAAAATGGATTGAGATCTAATTTTTCAAGGTCAAGTTGCAATCTCCATATAAGTTTTGAGCTTGTTTGATTTTGGTTCACTATTCAATTAACATTAAATGATGCTGACAAACAAGATTCTAGTTGGTCAAAATCAAGTGTGAAGTATGATTTTTTTTTTTTTTAAAAAATTTCTCATTGATTTATGTTATTTCTCTATAAAACGAATTAAGGTATTATTTTTTAAAGTCAAGTTGCAATCTTCATATAAGGTTCGAACTTGCTCTATTTTAACTCACTACTTAATTAATATTAAATGACGCTAACCGATAAGTTATTAATGGACAGAAATCAGGTATGAAGTATGGTTTTGCTAATTTATAAAAACTAATAATAAATTGAACGATACTTAGCATAAAAGCTTTAGAATTTTTTTTTGTTTTGTTTTGTCTTTGTTTTTGTTTTTTGTTTTTTTTGGCTATTTAGTTAATTCTAATTTAGTCAATCAAATTTGATTTAAATAACGAATTTTTTGAATAGTCTTCACCCTTTATGATAGGCACTTGAATTGATAATATATACTATGTAAACATACACCTCAAAAGACTGAAAAAAAGGGGAGATTTAAGCTGTCTGGACTCCACCAATTAGAGAATAGCTGTAACCATTCAATAATTATTTGGTGGAACTTTCAGAAAGGACATTTCGTAATCTTTGATGCTTCCATTACATAGAACAGGTATAACATAAGAAATGATGACTGACCTGAAAATAAGCTGTTGAATTGATGTTTTGGTTCTCAAAAGCTGTGTCAGCCTACCCATTTAGTGTACTAAGGCCGAGTCATCGTAGCATGTTTGCTCCATTCAGGCGGACCCATCACACGAATGACCAGATCAGGTCACAAACCCTTGCTCAGATTTGTAAAAATATTGAAAAGTAAGAAACTTTACCGTGCTTCGTATATGTTGGTTCTCTATCTGATTGACAATTTTGTTTTGTGTGTACTGTAAAAGCTGCACTAGTTGCTACTGTTGATATTATTATATATTTTAGGGATAATCCCAAAAACCTCTTGATGTTTAATAGATTATCCATTTTCCCCATATGATTTCGTTTTTATCCAAAAAACCGCCTAACTTTCAATTAAACATCCAAAATACCCCTGAAAGCGTATAAAATGACAATAATACCCCTGACAATAACGGATTCCGTTAAATTATATAATTGACCGTTTGACACCAGGGGTAAAAAAGGAAATTCAATAAAAATTTAATAAAAATATAAAATAAAAAATAATATTAAATATGATATTTTTATTTAAAAATAAAAAATAAAAAATATATATTTAATTTTTTTTACCTCTCTGATCCTCTCTCTTCTCCGTCTCTCTCTCTTCTCATTTCCTCTCTCTCTCTCTCTCTGCATCTCCGGCCACTTTTGTGGGGGAAGAAGGGTTGACGGTGACGGCGTGGTGGAGAGATTCGAGACCCAGATGGGTCTCCGATCGTGGAGATCCAGATCTCTAGATCTCCACGATCGGAGACCCATCTGGGTCTCGGATCTCTCATTCTCTCTTCTCCCTCTCTCTTCTCTTTTCCTCTCTCTCTCTCTCTCCATCTCCGACCGGCTTCTCTCTCCCTCTCTCCATCTCCGGTTGGCTTTGTAGGGCGTTTGACTGCGGCGGCGTGGTGGAGGCTCGGGGGACCCATTTCGGGTTTCCGATCGTGGAGATCCTTCTGGGTCTCCAACGGTCGGAGACCAGAGACCCAGGTGGGTCTCCAACGGTGGAGACCCGAACTGGGTCCTCACCGGTGGAGACCATATGTTTTTTTTTTTTTTTTTTTTTCTGTTATGTTCTGTTGGTTTTTTTTTTTTTTTTTTAATTTTTTTGTCTAATGGTGTTTGTTGATGATTGTGGATGATTGTGGGAGATTGTTGTTTACTGATTGTGGGAGATTGATGTTTAGTGATTGTGGAAGATTGATCTGGAAACCCAGAAATGGGGAGAGAGAAGAAGGAGGGGATCCAGTTGAAGCTGATGATGGGTCATGACTGTGGAGATCCAATTGGATGGACGGTGGAGATCCAATCTGGATCTCCAATTTTTTTTAAAATTTATTTTATTTTTTATTTTGTTTTTTAATTTTTTAAAACATTATAATAGAGGTAATTTGGTCTTTTTATTTAAGTTTAATATTTCTATTATTAAAGTAACAGAATATGGTTTTTTGGATAAAAATGAAATGGCATGGGGGAGAATGGATAATCCTTGAAAAGTTGGTTGGTTTTTTAGGATTTTCCCTATATTTTAAGAAAAATCCCAAAAAACCAATAATATCATTTTACCATCCACTATTTTATTTTTATTCAAAATCCAACTTCTACTACCTAATTAAAAAAAAAAAGTTAAAGAAATATAAAAAGACTCTTTTATCTCTGAGATTTTTATTCAAAATATTTAATATTATAAAATATTACTTTAAAATAAAAAAAAAAAATAAGTATAATAACAACTATTCTCCACCATCTATCTTTAAGATAGACAATAGAGATCACTACACCAAATTTAAAAATTAATTATTTAAATATCAATTTTTAAAGCTCATTTAGTCATTGAGGTTTTGAAAAACATCAATTTTTTAAAACTCTTTTGAAAATGGCTTTTTTCATCCACATTTTTTTTTAAAACTCTTCAAAAATGTTCAAACCGTTCGTCAACTAATGATCAAAGAAGACGAAAAGTTTAGATAAGAAAGGTATTTTTGATATTCTATAAAGAAAACTGAGATAGTGACACATGTATGATCAAGACTAAATTGAAAAAAATAAAGTTATTAAAATTAAATTTTAAAAATGATTAATTAATTAATTAAAAATAAAATATCTCTTAATAGAAAACATTTAAAAAATATAATTAAAACCAAATGAAGATATAAGTTCCTATCCTATCGAAGATCTGGGTTGGAACCTAGATCATCTTCATTTGGGTTACAACATAAATGTCATCTGCAACAAAACAAAACCATCGCAGAGCGACCACCCAATCTAAAAAAACAATCCATCCAATCTAAAAAACAATCCCATTTGGAAAAAAAAAAAAAAAAGGATCAATCTAGACAAAAACAACAACAAGAAGAATTTAAGAAACAAGATATGGTTGAAACTACAAAGACAAAAGATGAAACCCATGTCAATAAAAACCAAAACCCATTTACAGAGGCCATTAATCTCTTCAACCCTAGAGAAGTAAGTACTAACTCAGAGGCAGCACTGGTGATAGACAGAGGTAATGGCTAAGATGTTCGATAGAGGTGATGGCCAAGACTTCTAACGGAGGTGATGGATGGCAACAGATTGACGATGGCTTGGTTCAGATCGTGAATCGTAGAACCAGATTGATGATCTAGTGAGTCATCGAACCAGATCTGGTGCAAACCAACCAGATCATCGATCTAGTTGGAATCCGATGCAACCTTTGATCTTGTGCCATTGGTGCCTTTCTAACTAACGATCTACTCCTCTTCACTTGACGATGAAGGCACTCCATCAATGATAGAAGGTTCCATCTTTGATGGACTTTGTATTTTTTTTCTTTTCTTTTTTGTTTTTGTTTTTCTTATGATCTTATAGGAGAGAAGAGAAGGGCTTTCAATTTTGGTTTAATTTTTTCTTGTATTCTAATTAAAGAAAGGATAATATTAATTGGATAAAAAAACTAATATTATTTTTTGAAATTTGTATTTTTAATTATTGTTTAATTAAAGAATAATCATACTCATTTTTTTTAAAAAGCAATTATCTATATACACGTGTCAATTTTTTATGAGATGGAAAATATGTAATATTTTGGTTTCATTAGGGGCGAAAACAATCATTTTAGGTGATGATGGACAATTAAGTCTTTTGTTTTTTTCTGTTTGGTTAAATTATCAATTGACTGACAGTTTGAACTTTTTTTTGAAGAATTTTAGAAAAGTTAGGGATGAAAAGAGCTGTTTCTAAAAGAGTTTTAAAAAATTAATATTTTTTGAAACCTCAAGGACTAAAATTAAGTTTCCCCAAAATTAAAAAATGTAAAAAAACTCTTTACCCTAGAGATTTTTATTAAAAAAATATAATAATTACAAAATATTATTTTAAAATAATAAAATTATAAGTTAATAAAAATTTATTTCCACCATTCATCTTTAACAATTTTCAAGATTATAAGGTTTTCATTTGTTAAGTAATTTTAAAATAAGTTGGATCTATTTGTATTTTTTGTCAAATATCAATACGAGCTATAAGAGATTTGCTCATTGCAAATTCATGAGTCCTGTTTTATTTTAGTTATATTTTGATTATTGTGGAAAATTGAACTTCATGTGGAACTAATTCAAAATTCATGATCTGATTTAATGTCTTTTAAATCTTGATCCTATTTATGAAAGTGTTACATAAAAATGTTAAGCAACTAACCAAGCATATAAAGTATCTGTTTGAGCAAATTCATAATTATCCAGTTTTTTTGTAGACCATGCATATCTCAGTCAATCTAAGAAGCAATTATTGATGACTATTTTGGACCACAAATAGAGCAGAAATTTAATTTTTAGAATTATTTTGGCTGACACCATTCTAAGTAATAATCAGCTCAGCCTCTGAAAATTTTGGTGGATTGATCAAAGCAGTAAAAGTGACCACACAAATTATCTTGCTTTCATGGAAATTACACAACAACCATTCTAAAATCAATTTGTAAGAAGTTTAATCTTCAGAATTGTTATTTTAGGTAAAATACATTTTGTGGAACCAGTATCAGTCCAATTAATTTGATTACTCTTGCCAATATTTTCATGACATAGCAGATGACATATCTTCATTGCACCCATGTCTTTTTCTCTATGAATATGCACCCAGAAAAATCAAAAAGTTATTATCAGTTGATGACTTCACTCATTTTAAAACCCGCATGAACTCTATCATGTTTGAATGATTGCATCTTTTCATATCACAATTCTTGTCCAAAAAGATTAGAACATGAATCATCTAAAATTTGCTAACTATGTTTTACTTGAATTTCCATTCTAGTTTGAAATCATAAGTAATATAAAATTCCATCTTATGAAGTAATTTTTTAAAAATCTAATAATTTCAGCAGATTCAATTGAACCCAATTTGTTTTCTTTAAATTATATTACAACATTTTTCTGTACATATCATAACAGAGGACTCTATACTGGGACCCCCTTGCATTAAAGAATTATCGACATGACAAATGAACACTAAATAAAATTGTATATGTGAATTTATCATTAGAATCTTAGAAGCTCATGAAGTACTTGTTCGATATATTAAGAAATTGACAATCACAAAGTTATTTAGTATTTATGTTGTTAGTATGCATTATACTCAAAAACTGATGTGACCAAAAACAATAGTATTTATATTCGAATGTAAAGTGCTATTCAATTTATTTTATTATTTTATGCTATGTTATTTTCATTAATATTAATTAAAAAACTTTATTTATTAAGTGATTTCTTTTATGGAACCAGATCTTCTTTTGATCTAAACTTTTTCCTAATATTTTTGAAACACGTGATTGGAGATTAAAAAAGTAAACATGAAAAATAATCACAACATAACCATTCATTATTATAATACTTATGTGTTATAAAATTATATTAGATCGATAGAAAGCTTAGATACGGAGATGTTTGAAAATTTTCTTATATATATATAATTATTCATCCTTTATTATTGCTAGTAACTTGGAATCATACGAAAGTGACAGGTATGTGAAACTGCCAATTAAAGTGACCGGTGACCATGCAATAATTATATAAATACAACTTTAGAAAATGAAATTTTGCAATTTAATATCAGATTTGAACCAATGCTAAAATATTTGATTTTTCCATTACATTGCATGGGAATTATAGAGCAATGATCCCAAAATGAAAAGTCATAAGTAATTAAGCTTTTGAATTGGTTTTGGAAAACAGTGTGGACCCCATTAATCATTCAGAATCTAAATCACTGTAGCAGCACTTCTAGAAATACCATTTGAAAAAGACAACAATTTGATTTATTTTCCACCGCAATTATTTATTTAACGAAAGAATCAAATTGTATTAATTAATTAAATATTCGGATTGTGTTAGTAGTGCTTGACTTAATTTGGCGTTAACCTCCTATAACTCATTCATTTAATTATTTTCTGAATGAAACCTTTTAATTCTTTTATTTAGATTTATATTTGTTAATTTTTACCAGTCTTGTGCAAAAACATTACATTCTTTATAAACGACTGCAAAGAAATTTAATCTAAAAAATAAAGAAAGCATATTAGCTGATCAGATCCTCCATTGATGCTGCATAACAAGTTTCAGCTTATTTTATTAGAGATCTATGTTAATTTGTTCTAATATATGAAACAATTTAATCCACATTAATTTGACTTAACTTCAAAAAACCTTTTTTTTAATCACTCAATTAAATTGGTAATAAAAAGTCCGTAAAATGTGTATGCAACTCCAAGGATAAATATCGGATAAGAATTGTATGTATTCCATCAAAAGATGTCCAATGACCATCAAGTAATATCAAGATATAACTTTCAAAAGATGAAACATCGTACTTTAATTTTAATTTTGTTTTTGAAATATTAATTTTAAATTTTATATCTAGTTATTTTATACTTCTATTGCATTGCATGTGAAAAATGCAGAGCAATGGTCCATAATTTTAGCTGTCGAGTTGATATTTTGGATTCTTATTAGCTGTCGAGTTGATATTTTGGATTCTTATAAAACCGTTTAGACCATAATCAAAATTATTGTACCAGACTAACATGGCATGTTATTTCCAACAGTACAAATAATAATTTCTAACCACCGTCAATTGCGCTTTCCTGCAGTGGCAGCGCACTACCTGGGTTTTCACTCAGTGTTTGGCCGCTATTTCATTTATATGTGTCGGACTATATTCGATCCTATTTATACCGATTATGTTTTCTGAGTCAGTAATTCAAAAAAAAATTCTACCCACCAACCTAGCTTGCTAGGAACTGCACACCACCAATTGAAGAAGACAAGTATGCGGTTTGTTTGATGCTTTAAATTCATCTCGGTAAATATATTTATTTCTTTTTCTCTAACAAAGCTAGTGTCACTCCAATATGGTTGTTCTAGCCAATCCTTTTATAATACATTATATGACATTTTCATTGCACCCATGCCTTTTTTTCTCTCTATGAACATGCACCTAGAAAGGAACAAATTTACTTTTATCCCAAAACAAACAAAAATTTTTACCTTTTCCTTATGAAAATTTGTTTTTAGTTCATTGAACAAACTATTTTTATTTTATACTAAGTTTACCAAACTATTCTTCACTCAATATAAAACACGTTATTTAAAGCTAGTGGTATCGATTTTGAAGTACATTTAAAAACGGTACTAGTTGTTAAATGCACTTAAAATCGATACCGGACAAACAAACATGTTAAATCAACAATTTAGAAGATTAAATAATGTTAACACAGCAAATTTATAATTTAAAAAATGTCATAATTATAATATTTAACTTAATTAAACTTAGAATGGTGAAAAAAAATCCAAATTAATAAACCAAAATGATAAAATAATTGAGTAGGAAGTGACATAATGAAGTTTTACTTTACTTGCAATGGTAGATTGGGCCTTCCTTGGGCTGAATACAACCAGACCCATTATAAATTCAGTTAAGAACAGAAAACTATCAAGTTCTTTTTTTTTTTTTGAGAAAATAGATAAATTGACCTCTTTTGGAGAGCCCACTCCAAAACTAACCCTTTGTTTTTGATAGTACAAAAAAGAGCATGAATGGATAAAAATACCCTTAATGAGTCATTTTTTGAAATCAATCCCAATCTATAGGTTGGGAATCTCAACCCCAAGGTTGGGAATCCCAAATAAAAAAGCATGAATGGACAAAAATGCCCTTAATGAGTCATTTTTTTAAATTAATTTAACCCCAAGGTTGGAAATCCCAAATAGGATTGAATATCTAAGGTTGGGATTCTCAACTTTTAGGTTGGGATCCCAACCTAAAGGTTGAGAATCCTAACCTTAGATATTTATTCAAGTTTGGGATTTCCAACCTCAAGGTTGGGATTCCCACCTTCGAGGTTGAGATTCTCAACCTCTAGGTTGGAATTTCTAATATTGACTTGACATCCATGTTGGGAATCCAAAACTCCTGGTTTGGAATCTCATCCTTGAAGTTGAGATTTCAAATATGAATGTTGAATCAAGGTTGGGACTCCCAACCTTTAGGTTGGGATTCCCAACCTTGAGGTTGAGAATGTCAACCTGAATGTTTAAATACATATATTTCGTAATTAAATAAATTTATGGGGTTGTTTCGTAATTACAATATTTTATCATAGAGGCGCTTCTTACCCAAGAAGCGCCCTTAAAGATATTTTCTAAAATTACAGAATTGCACTTTTAGTTTTCTGAATTATCAAAACTGACCTTATTATTATTTTTTGAACAAAATTGCCCTCTCATTTCTTCAATATCAAAATTCATTTCTAGGTTGGGAATCTCAACTTCTAGATTGAGATTTCTAATTTTGATTTTAAAAATCAAAACTTTGGGGTTATTTTGTAATTAAATAAATTTTTGGGATTGTTTCGTAATTACAATATTCATCATAGAGGGCGCTTCTTATCCAAGAAGTGCCCTTAAAGATATTTTCTAAAATTACAAAAGTACACTTTTAGGTTTCTAAATTATCAAAACTAACCTTATTATTATTTTTTGAACAAAATTGCCCTCCCATTTCTTCAATATCAAAATCCATAATCTCCCACAATTCATCAACATCATCAATCCAATTCATCAACATCATCATCTCCCACAACAACAACAACATTATCAAATCATCATAATATTAATAAAAAAAAAAAAAAAAAAAAAGAACATGGTGGTTCTGGGTTCGGTACCGAACCCAGAACTAGACGGTTCTGGCTCGTCGTCGACCAGAACGGTTTGGTTTTGGGCTCGTTCGGCTGGTTCTGGGTTCGGCGACCCGCTCAGAACCAGACAGTTCTGGTCGGCGACGAACCCGGGTTCGTCCCGACCAGAACTGTCTGGTTCTGGGCTCGTCGCCGAACCTAGAACCAGATGGTTCTGGACTCGTCGCCGAACCCAGAACTAGAACCAGATGGTTCTGGGTTCGACGACGAACCCAGAACTCAGTTCTGGGCTCGATCGCGAGCCCAGAACCAACTCAGGAAAAAAAGAAAAAAGGAAAGAAGAAGAAGAAGAAGAGAGGGAGGAGAGAAGCGACGGGTTAGTGGGATTGGTGGGTTAGTGGTAATTAGGAGTGTAATCAAGGATATTCTTGTCCAAAAAGGGTCCATCAAAAGATTTGAAAAAAAAAAAGGTAATTTCCGAATAGGTTATTAAAAATAGGTTATTTTTCAACAAAACCCTTTTTTTTTTTCTTTAAGCTACAAGACATTGAGACCAGTTTTAAATAAACAATTAGAAGATTAAATGATGTTTTTAAGAAATTAAATATGGTACTATAATGAATTTAGCTAAATTAAACTGACAATGGTTTCAAAACGTTAAATTAATAAATGTATAAAAATAAATAAATGAGTCAAAAATATTACACGTTGATTAAGTTATTTAAAAACTTATTTTTCAACGGATTTTAATCGAAATAAAATAAATAAAAGTTGGAAAAGCTGACAACTTACAAAAAGAAGGGAAAGGGAGTTGGAAGACACTGAAACCTGTAACAACTAGGTTGCAATGTAATTATGTTAATCACAATTCACAACGCTAGCAGCAACATGTGCCCATACTATACAATGTTTGAAAGATTTTACTTTGGTTTCCATTTTCTAGTTGGCAATAGTTTTCTTGCTCTGTTGGTGGAGGCAAAGCAAAGTAGTCTTGTTGTTCATTGGATGAGATAGTAGAGCTTGTAAAAAGTCTCCACGAGAAGAATTCAATCTCTACAATTGCTCTTCTCACGAACAAATGCTATACTGATATTTAACATGACATACCTAACCTTAAAGTTTCCATATAATCATATGATTTTATGAATTTCCAATGCGCCTTTTAATGACCTCTCCTTGTGACTCTAGCCTTCCTCCACCTTTTGACACTACTTGTGAAAATTTTCCAAAGTTGATACAATTCATTAGACTGTTTAATAATCACAATTATAGTAAATGAGGTTTTGTCTTTGGACTGTGTCTATTTTAATCTAAACAGTGCGAACACTAACAAACATTGATCACATAATATTTGGAACTTGTATATCAAAATTGACGGCAGGTGATGCATAGAAAACCATAAGAATTGCAAAGCTAATTTCGAAGTCACGAGGCCTCCATAACGATTTCAACATTACAGAAATCACATAAAAATTGAAGCATACTCAATTTTACTAATCACAAAGTCAACTAGGCAGCATGTACAGGAACCCGCAAGATCTTTTACTAATCAACCCACTTAATTTTCATATCTACTATAGATTATAAGAAAAATGAGATTTTACTTTCATATGTTTTTCTATGTTGATATCATCGGTAGACAATTGCTTGGTCTAATTTAATCATATACAATGAAAACCATGTATATACGTTTCATCACAACATAACCATATTCAATGCATACTTTATTGATGGTTTGATTCCCTAATTGAATTATCATATTCTATTTAAAACCAAAAAATGTGTTTTATGCATGAATATACACTGGCTAAGAGGGACCCTGAGCAGAGTTCAACTGACGCATACATCATTAAAGGGGACTTTATTGCAAAGCAACATAAAACTGAAACAGCAACTGTGTAGAAACCAACAATCCACATGGATGAAGCTTACACACATTCCCATGATCTTGGGAGGTCCATTTGGAATGCCATCAGCTAAAGCAGTGCACTAGTTGAGTTGGGGAGCTGTTGGAATTTTCTTCAACTACAATGTTTACTTCTGGTTCAAGCAATGGTAGGCCAGGCACACTTATATCTTATCAGCTGCTCTTGATGCTGGTGTTACCTTCATGGACATTTTAATTATTTCACTCTTTAGTTTCACAACATTATAGGTTCAAAACGGCGGATTTTAACGTAAAAATCTATTTATATATTATCATTTCAAATATATTTTTTTCTAGAGACTTATAAGTAAAAACAAAAAATGACTTCCGTAAAATCCTCAATTTTTAAGAAAAATTTTATTTAATGTATTTAAAAATCAACTTCCAAAAAACAAATGAGTCGAATACTTTTACTTCGAAAAATTTTTAGTTTTAAGAATCTTGATAAACATAATTTATATATATTTATTACCTTTAAATATAGGTTTATTAGTCCAATTTTATGTTAAGTATATTTTAATTAATTGTGTTTTTACTGAAACAGGAACAAAAGATGATTTGTGTGTTGAATGAGGAAAAATTATAATTTTTGTTAAGTCAAAATCCAAGTCAATTAAGGATTCAAGTTTGTCCAAAATATTTGTCAAATAATCAGGAAATTGGTTGAAACAAGGAAATAAATTAATAAAGTAAAAAAGTAAATTTAGGACAAAATCAATTTTAAATTATTTTTGAAAGGTTTGAGACTTATAAAAAAAGCTTATACATCAAATTTGAGAGCCATTGGAGCCGCTAAAGCATAAAGAAGAAGACAAAAAGAGCAGTTCACAACAAGACAAAAACAAAGGCAACAGGTTTGACAAAAACAAGAGAAGAGGCAGCAGTCTTGGCATTGAAACAAAAAGCAATCGAGCAGAGATTTGGGAGCAAATTTTGGCTTGCGTTCAATCAAAAATTACAAGACAAGATACCAGGTTTTAATTTTCTTTGGTTCTTGTTGTCACTATGACTATCTAATTTTCTTTTTTGAGGTATAAGATGAAACCGTAATTAACTTTGTAATAATTTTACTATTAGAATGTTATTCTCAATTTTGTTTTTAATGTTTAATAATTCTTAATTTTATTAATTGATAAAATAAAAATTACTTCACTTTAAATATCAAGTAATTTTGATAGTTACAAAATTATTTTATTAGTTTGACTTTAAATTGAAAAAGGTTTAAATATAAGATTTTTGATGATGTATTTTTGTAATATTAGATACATATAATATTTAGATTTTATAAATTACGACATTAACCCTTTTTTGAGGCTGAAGTTGAAATGTAACCTTTTTTGAGATTCCATATTTTTATCAAGTGTATTTTTGTCTAAAAACAATTATTCTTTCAAGATTTTGAAAAAAAATGGGGTTAATGTTCAACTTGGATCTAAAAAAAAGGTCATTTATGAAAAAATCCCTGTTAGATTTTAAAGGAGCAACAACTACAACAAATATTATGAAATTATACTATGGCCATATAAGTGCCAGTAAAGTAAATTTGATTTTACCGTTTTATGAATGTGTGTGTGTGTATATATATATATATATATCAATAGATAAAGGTCAGATTGTATGATACTAGTCCAAATACTGTGATATATATATGTATATATATTGTCACATATCAATTTTAAATCTTAAATATTATAGTTCAGTCATTTCCTATCAGCTTAAGTTTTTAGGTTTGATAGTAATTAATATGGTATCAGAACTTGGAGGTCCTAAGTTCAAACACTCTCTCATTTCTTTATCAGAAAATATTCTCGTTACACATGTTATAGGGTAAGGGTCATTTAACATGTGTCCAACATCTATCATCTGTCTATGTTATATATGAGAGGATATGTCATATGTCAACCTCAAGTTTTAAACATTATAATTGGATTTTTTTTCTATCAGTTTAAACTTTTAGGTTTGATGATAAATAACATATATATATTGTAAACAAATATATTATTTACCATACCATTTTATAATTGACATGCATAGTTATAACTTAAACCATATTATTTGTCTAAGTTTATGTCCAAATAATGTGATATATATTATATTAACACATTTTTCACATTATTTCATGATTAATGTACCATAATATTTGGATATAAATTTAGATATATTATCATTATTATTTATCGATGTTGATATAAGTGTTTTGAAAAAATGGTGTACATGCAAATCAAGTAAAACATACAATAATGTTAGTTAAATGAATATCTCAAGTTTGTATGCAAGAGAAAATTGAAAAAAGAGATTAATTAAAATGTCTTTCTTTTTCAGGAAAAGAAAAATAAATAAAAGCAGAAGACATTAATGGGTAAATCCTATGTGTGGAATGTGTAACTAAATTTCGATTTTTGGTCAAAAATCATTTTGATATTCCCAAAAAATTAGAGCACATGTTTGAATATGTTCATACGATTATATGATCTCCACCGGTGTACTGCAATGAAACAATCACTAAATTGATTATTGATGAAGAATAAATAGTTGGTTTCAATGTGGCGTAGGGCATTCTAAGACCGATTTAGCGTTAACTTAAATGCAATTTTCCTATTGTAACCGAGTTTCATTCAAATTAAAGAAGAACAGTTTGGCAAGCAAAAAAATAATTCCTTAATTGTAATTCCAATTTAGTCTTTTTCTTGTTGTTTGATAAAAGATGGAAAGCACTAAAAGTGTAAAGAACATGTATATTTACCAAAGCATAAGCAAGCATATATGTTATTCTGAGAGTAGAAGCAAGCATATATATTGTTATGAGTATATTTCGGGTTGCATGAATGGGTTGATAAAAGTCCAACAAGCTGACCCAATGGAGTGACCCAGTGGACTAAGGCCTAGATTTCTAATGTCCAGCTCGCAGAAACGATCAGCCCGCTATTGAAGGACTTAAGTTGCTGGTCAACCATAATCTAGCTCGCTTTATGCTCAGCTTATCACTCAGAATGAGATCCAGCTCGTAGCTTGAAGCGCACATTAAAAACATTTTTCCAGAAAAGGCAACAACTTAATTGATAAGAAATCAACTGCCAAAATTGGAAATCAAATTAAACTCTTGATTTGGCAGAGCATATTTCTAAATTGGTGGATACTAGTTTTGAAAGTGTAATTAATGTGTGATTGTTTTTCTAATCTTGTTGTATTCAAATTGTAACACCCCACTCTATAAATAGGGATTGAAAATTCATACATTATTAATAGTATACTGTGACTCTGCTCAAATCACCAGAGAATACAGTTGTGGACGTAGGCATCTTTTTAGGTCGAACCACGTAAAAACACCTTTGCATTCACTGTTCTTCCTCTTCATTTTTTGTTTTTGCTTTGTTTTCGCTTATTTACAGGTATTGGGTTAAAAACTTCAATTGATCAAATTCAGACGTTAACATATATCATTCTGAGAACAGAAGCAAGAAGTCAGCACCGATATAGAACACAATTAATTGCACACTTTCGAAGAAAAAAAGATGATGCAACCACCTTACTTTTTTTGGTCAATTGAAGGTGATTTTAAAGATATTGAGTGAAACTTTAGTTCCGATGATTCTCTTGAATATATGACATTTCATTTCCAGCACATATTGATATAGAGTCTAATAATACATAAAATCTGATCAAGTTGATTGTTATATATATAGAATTGGCTTAACTAAAATTTTGTTCGTTACAATTAAATCCAATTTTTTCTCTTCAAAAATCAAACTCTCCTTACACACCTTCAGACACATAAATTTATGTTCAATTTCATAGATTTTAGATTTATTTACACAACCTTGAAATGACCAAGCCATCTCAAGTCCTTTATAGAACCATGGTAAAACCCAATATACTTAATTTTCTACATTTAGCAAACATTCTCTGTAGTTTAATTAATTGGTTTCAATTATAAATTTGTTTAGTTGGTACTTTTTTTATGGTGGTGGACTCCAGCGTATAATATCGATGCAAGGATTAAAGAGAAAATTTTAGCAAATAGCACAAAAAAAAACATAAATTTGAAAAATAGTATTGAAAAATTGAATTGAATTTCTTTTAATACTCTCATAAATTATTGTTAGTTCATGTAGGAACAATGCACAAACTATTATTCCTACGCAAATTAATAATAGTTCTTGAAAGTTTTTAAAAAAGAAAACTCAATCAAAATTTTCAGTGTTATTTTCTAAACTTGCTCTTTTTTTGGTGTTAGTAAAAAAAAATCCTATGATTAAATTAATAATTTCTAAGAATAAGAAAAATAATTAGCAGTAGTTCATGTATTAGTGGCATTTTGAGATAATTTTAATATACTTTCAATGCAAATGTTCGTAGTAATTAATTTTATATAAATTGAAGAATTCTTGAACAATTTTGCAAGCAAAGGTTTTTCCTCTGAAAACAGCAAAGTTTGTTCCTGAAGTGTGATTTTTTAGTCTTTTCCTGTTGTTTGATGAAAGAATAGAATAAAAATAAATATATACTATTCCGACAGCAAAGCAAAAGATCACCAATAAAGAGCATAATTAATAACACAACTTTGGAGGAAAAAAACCACTAACTTACTTTTGTTTTGTTGGACTGAGAAAGGTATTCTCATGATATCAAATAATATTTCTTTTTTTTTTTTTTTTTTTTGCCAGAATAAATTTTTATTTTAAATTCTCATGAGTAACATCTTCTTTAATTTCCAACACATATCAATCGTAAGTCTAATAATAAGTAAAAGATGATCTTTTAAAGTTGACTGGAATATAGTATCGACTTGACTAATTTAAATAATTCATTGTTAGATTTTTAACCATATTAATTAATGAATCAATTCATTGTTTTGTAGTAAAGGACATTATCACATATTGTTTTCAAATTAATGCTGTTGTCACATGAAAATACCACTAAATGAGTAACAAAAAAATTGAGTAATATTATTTATTTAATAACACTGTTAAGTATTTTAATACTCGAGACGAATTGGGTTTGGTTATATATGGTGACTTGATTTTTCAAGAATACTTCAATTAGGAACAATAAGGTATTTTGTAGCTTGAAATTCAAACAAAAATCATTTTACTAAGAGCTAGCGAATTTATTAATTGGGAATCTAATTACAGAAAGGAAAATGGAATTGAAAAATGTCAAAAAAAAAAAAAAAAAGAAAGTATTTGTATTCACTTTTGGTAATTAATTTACATACATCCCACAGAGTAAAAGTCTGTTCTCTCCTTGGAGAATTCACATTCAAATTTTTTCAACTGGACTAGGAACATTGATCTCTCACCTCATTACCAATTATCAGATTAATAATGGATCGATTGTTTTATCTTAGTACCAAATAATTTATATTCAGTTGGTCCATGAGAGGTGGGTTGTTAGTCAGGAATGTAAGTCGGCATTTCTGAAATTAATTCATGGTAAAATAAGATCATATATTAACAAAATTAAATACAAAAATAATAGTTATTATCTCCTAATTGAAAAGAGAGATGAATTAAGTAGATATTCTACTAAGTACAATTAACAAGGAAATTTACTCATTATAGGTTGCCTATGGTGAGTTATAAAAACTAAGATGAATCGACATAATATCACCTAATGAATTCATAATTGGGAGATCGTTATTTATCATACAAAAGAAAAAATACAGAAATGTCTGATAGAACTACCAAAACATGAACTCATGAAGATATGGAGTTTTGGACACTTCAATATATTTAAAAAAACAAAACAAAAACAGTTGACTAGTCATTTCTTTTAGAAATCACCGGATTCATCCTAAACAAAATAATAGCAGGGCAAGATGTTCATACAGGGAGGCGTTTGTTGACTCAAATTCCAACTGTAATTGGTCTTCTTACGAGGATGACCAGATGAGCTATATTGAGCTCTAAGCCCATAATACGAGTTCTATATTCTAATCCAAAGTAAAATTTACCAAGTTGGACCCAAAAGCGTATAAATTTAATTTCGACGTACACCCACTACCAACCCTCAAATCAACCAGGAAAGAGAAAATAGCAGAATGTAGATTTTTCAGATGATTGAAGTGACTTGGTCCAATGCATATTTTACATGTTTTGTACTTAAGCAGTTGTGTACATATGCATATTTTACAAATGGAGTACTCATTTTCTTAATAAACCTCAGATTTAGCAATTGATTATATTTGTTTGATTGTTTATATATACACACTGTAATTCATAATTTTTTGAGTAATGTATGCTTTTCAACTCACGCAAGGATTCAACTTATTTCTGGCATAATGTGCATGAAAATGCATACTGTCTGAAGTGAATGTTATGAGTGATAAATACAGAACTTAAGTTTTATCTATTTTGAATTCAGATAAATATATTTAATTAATAGACTCTAAAAGATTAAATCATCCAAAATTTGCGTAGGAAATGACACAAGCTCAAAATTAAGATAGCAAATATGGTTGTGTAAGGTATTAGATTATTTCTTCTTCTAATACAAGTATAAATCCACCATTGTATCGAAACTATCATTACAAGCTTGAAGTATGGCCTAATGAACAAGAAAGGCCTTGGATGGGCAACATTCTCATGACCAGTTGCATTAAACTAGTTACATACAAATTCAAACCACAAAACAAAATTAGTCCCCTTTACATGATTGTCATTAAATTACGTTAAGATAAAAAAATACACTTCATTTGGAAAATGTTATTGCAGCACATAATAGTCATTGTCCTGGAGCCCGGAAATTCAAGCTTCAAAAGCCCATTGCGGAGGTTCCATTATCGCATTGCCTTTGATGTCTTTTGACATATATACCAAAGTTGTAGTAGGGGAAATACACAATCAGGCATGGGAGAACCATTATCATGATTAAAGCGTAACATAGAAAGGTGACGGTTCTTGTACTTTTTTTTTTACATCCTAAACGAAAAGAGAGATAAATTAATTAGATATTATACACAAGAAAGGTAATGATGCTGGAGGAAAAAAGGTTCTCACCAAGTTTGGAGCAAATTTTCCAAGCATCGACCATTCCAACCAATTCATGTACAAGCAAGTTTGAACTGTCACATCATGGTTCCCCAAGCTTAAGGGCTGCTTGTATTAGCATAGAGAAAACTGAGTCTCTAATTGTAATATCCGAATCCAAGTGAGCCTAAAAGATTAATTGAGTAGAAAAAATTAATAAATGAGTCCAAATTGAGTGTAAGCATAAGTTGTATAATAACCTTAAGAGTGGCAATATTGACACCCTTAAAATACTGTATGTGCACCCCTTTTTGCATGTTCACCCCATTATTTTTCTTTAAAATATTGAATGTTTGTATTCACACCCCATAAATTACTAATATATCATTTTCTTTTTCCTAATCTCCATTACCATCATCATGATCTCCATCAATTTTTTTTTTAAATGGTCTCTCTTCAAAACTTTTCACTAACAACACAAACCCACAATAACAATTGTCGAAGGGCTGGAATTTGCTGTTGTGTTTGGGCGAAAATTGCGATTGAAAAATGGCTGAATTCTGAGCTTCGGATTGGCTTGTTTGATGCGGCTGGACAAAAGCCGGTTGCTGTCGCACCAGGCCAGCAGTCGTAAGGTTGCTGGTGCGGCATGAAACACCAAGACAGCGGACCAGCAAGGGTGCTGATTCACCAAGACAGCTGTTGTCAGTGTAGACCAGCAAACCCGTCATAAGGCTACTGTCAATGCAGTTTTGTGCTGTCTTCGACACCTGTGCAGTTTGTGAACCGAACGGCGGCAAGCAACTTGAACTGCTGAACCGTTGCGGCAAGGATGGTGCAATCAAACAACGAGGTCGGTGCAAAAGTTGCACCCAAATGCGTTTTTAACAATGTTACGGAGGATAATGTTGAGATTTTAAAAATAACTACATTTTAGGGTGTATATGCAATTTAGAGGAGGGGAAATACACCACTCTAATGTTAAAATAATTAGACAAAAGCCCAATTTTGTGAATTTGATGGTTGTGCAAATAATACAAAGAATATATATATATATATATATATATATGATTTGCACTAATTAAGAAAGATAATTTTCCATCCCTCAAGCAATTAGTCAAATTTGGGCTGCCGATTAGGGAGTAATTGATGGAAAAATATATATTTTTCCTATCAATGGAGGAGTGACTGAAGGAAGGAAAAATGGCAAAAATATATATGTTTATATATTTTCCCTAGTCACTACAATTAGGGTTTGAACCACATATATAAGTTTTTTTTTTTTTTTCTCTTTTTTTAGCATCCAACACTCCCCTCAAAAACATATAACATTATTCAAAAATATTCTTTCTTTATTAGTAGAGTTAAGCTTTCAACCATAACAAGACCGGAGATTAATGTCTATTTTGAAGATATTTGGGAACCAAGTAGGTATTATTTTATTTCTTTTCCTCTCTCTCAAGGTTATGATCTGGTTCTAGGAGTAAAAAGCTTATTTTGGTTCTTAGGTTTTTTGCACAAGAGTGTGTAGGCTAGATTTTTGGACTTCAGTGACAGCTAAGGTAAGAATCTGTTTTACTAGGTTATACTTAACGAAAAATTTTGAAACTTTGTATGTGAATAGATTGACATGTCTACTGTTCATGTATTGAATTTTGTAATTTTCTGATGAAAGTATTAAGAGATATAAATTTTGGATTGGGCTATGGTTATAACCAAATTTTGTAGAATAGATTTCTGGTCCCTAAAGTTTTGATGTTTTTGAGTATACTACTGATTGTGGAATGATCTACAAATTTTTTTGTAGGTTATTTTATATGTCTTATGTCAGATATGAAATTTTATGATTTTTCGATAACTATAAAATCTATTAAAATTCCTAAAATGCACTTTGGTCAGAAATAATATTTTTATGATAGATTTCAATAGGTTGACGTGAATGAATGTTTACCCATGCTAGCAGCCACAGTTTGATTTGAAATTTTTATTAGAGATTGTTTAATGTGCCTAGAATGTCCATGTGAAATTTTAGATTGATTGGAGACCGATAGAATTAATTAAAAATGTTTAGGTCGATAGTGTTAGAGATAAAATTTCGAAGCAAAAAGAATAAAATTTATAGTTTATTATAATAAAGTTATTTATGTCCAAATAAAATTATTATGGTGTTGTATTATGACATTTTTTCGCTTATAATTGAATAGGGCTTGATTGATATTTGAACATAGAAATAAGTTGTTACAAATTGTTCTAGATAAGTAAATTTTTCATGACTCTTATTATATTGTTTTCTAGTAATAAATTTAACGTTTATAATTGAATATTTTCTATTTTATTTACTGTTATTTTTATCTTAAGCAACAAATATTTAATATTATAATTATTGCTTTCTAAAAATATTTTGATAAATAAATTTTGAATATTCTTTTACAAAATATATGTAAAAGTTATGTTTTTACTAAATTTGAGTTTTTCAATGTTACTTTTCATTATATTCTATTTCAATGATTCTGTATACTCAAATATATATCTTTGTAAAATACTTAATTGTATTAAAAATATTCTTTCATATTTGAAAAGTATCATATGTATTGTAATTGTAATTATATTATAAAATGTTTTCGCTCATTGTTCGTAATACCATTACTGTTACTATTGTCTCAGCTAGGTTATTGTGTGCACTCCTTTTGTCACCAAATCACATGGGATAAATGTGACCTATTATTACCGAGTTACAAGAGTAAATGTGACATATTGTTACTGAGTTACACAAGTAAATTTGGTTTACCATTACCAAAAGCATTATGTGACATAAGCTATTGGTTTTTGTTCAATAAATCTTTAATGTTAAATGATTACAGCTATAATATGTATTTATTTTATATGGTTAAGTTACTCAAAATAAAACAAATGTTCCATTATAATATGTATTTATATGGTTCATTTATAGCAACTACTGAAATTGTTTTACAGTTTTCTAATGTTATGTTGAATTTAATTATTAAGTTGATAGCTTACCCCTTATCTCCACTATTTTTGTAGAGTAGCTATGCTTATGTCAGATGTCAATTTTCGTATCATTTAAGGAGTGGTTACAGAAAAGAATTAGTAATTAGAGTTTGTGATCATTGTTTAGAGAATTATTATTCCTTTTAATTTTATCTATTTGTAAGGATTGATTTTTATTTGGTTCTTTGTTATTGTTAGAATATTATTTTTTTTCATTGTAGCCTGACTTTAAGCGCTTGATTAATAAAGTGTATACAGGAATTTAAGTTTTATCAAATATTATTCTAGATTCCTTGTATTGGGATTTGTGGTGTTACACCAACTATCTTATTTCCTTTGATTTCTTCATGCATACTAGGCTGTTACAGAAAGGCGGAACTTTCCTCATGATTGAAGTATAACATGGAAAGATAATGGTACTATATTTGTCGAATCTTATAGAAATTGTTGGATTCATCCTAAATAAAAAGAGAGATAAAGTAAGTAGCCATTGTACAAAAGAAAGAAAGTCAAGCAGGAGTCCACATAAGGGGAGAAGAAAGATGATTGAAGTATAACATGATTGAAGCTTCACTCAAATACTCATTTCCAGTTGGATCCTTGATACTGCCATGATCAGAGCGCTTTGTACTGAGTTTCCAACACCGCCTCTGTTCAGTCCCCCTCAACCATCAACTTGAATGTGCAGGCATGCCAAAAGTAATATGAAGTAAGTTTAAGTAGGTATGCCATCAGAAACAACATCTATCAATTTTCTACAAACTAAGTTACCTTATTTCTTCTAGTTACCTTTTACCCGCAATAGTGCAAGGAATCAATGAGGTGAATAGTGATTACTGATAAAACTATGTTTTCAAGTATAAACAAAAACCACAACCCCCCATTAAACATAAATTTCAAACTCCAAATGGGGGCAGTCCAACAATTCTAGATTCTTTGTTTTCTTTTCACTGAATAATAGAGGTCCCTGAAAGAAACAAAGAAGGATTACAAAGATGCATAAATAGAAAAGAAAGAACGGAAATTTTATCAAAACTTTAATATTTTTGAGTGGGGCATCAATGAATTCCAGAGAAACAATCAAGCTCAAAAAAGTTCAGAGCAGGATCCATAAGCAATCATAAAGCTTCTTCATCTTGAGATCATTAAATTTTGGCAACTGTACAAATCTCGGTATACCCTATGAACGCCAATCATTCTAGTACTGGCCAGTTCTTTTTCTATTCGGATTGAGTCAAATCCTGATACTCGTATTTCTTCCTTCAACAATTTACTTTCTGCTTTACAAAACAGTATTGGCATATCCTCTTTTGCACAACAAAGCACTCTGTACTAGAATTACGAATAATTAAAAAATGTTGCTAAGATATTGTAAATCATAGTTCATATGTTTCCAAAAGCTAAATAAGAAAATCATTTCAAAATGGTAGTTAAACTGAGGAATGGGGCAATGATATCATTAGTTAAATCTCATATGATTTTAAAGTAGTAATATGCTTTAGTTCAAAAGGCAAGAAGATTGTCGACATGGAAAGTTTAGATCAAAGTTTTTTGCAGAATTGAATACAACATCAAATAGTAAGAGAAAACAATTATTTATTTACTAACATATGAAAACGGTTTGCATTCAATCATATGTCCATCTTCCCAAAAGTTTTACAACCATCTTCTCAAACTTCTATCAAATAATAGTTAAACTTCAATTGAATTAAAATGAAAATGTTATACAACACTGTCAACATCTAGTTGACATTTCATTAAATTAACACAGATAACTTTTTGTTATATTATCAAAAATATCTTGATAATGTCTAAAGTTGATATACCCATGATAGAGTCTAACCCAAGTATCGAGGGTTGTCCATCCTAAATATCACTGCACCACAATGTCAGCCAATCAATTTCCTCTGCATCCTTGAACATTAGCTTAATCATCCTCAACGCTTTCTCCTATGCATAGGATGACAATTTGCTGAACAAGAGCTAAAGCAAGGTAGAGAAGGTAAGCCACAACATGCTCCAGTATCCAAAACATATACTTAGTTCAAGCAGGAAATTTCCAAATTGAAAAGACAAGTATCAAGAAGTTTTGAAGAACTAAAAGTTCAGCTAAAACAGAATGATATGAAACAATTGTTACAAATATTTCAAAATTT
Organism: Litchi chinensis; assembly: GCA_019925255.1. NCBI lineage: Eukaryota > Viridiplantae > Streptophyta > Magnoliopsida > Sapindales > Sapindaceae > Litchi > Litchi chinensis. The sequence continues at coordinate 33,038,531 of CM034462.1, read as the reverse complement.
TGACTTTTGAATTCAAGGTCAAATAAACAAAAATTAGCTGACTTGGAAAGAAATGTTAAAAGAATTAAAGTTTTACATACAGAGATGAGTTAAAAAATAGTAAAAAAAAAACTCAGCATTTATGATTAAGACAAACTTTGATGACTAAATTTATCATTATTTTTAATTTAAGAAAGAGGATTAATTTGCAATAGAGACTATACATTGTGCATACTTTGGACCATGAACATCATAACCAAGATCATACAAGTGCATCACATGAGCCAGAAACAGAGAGCAAGAATTCACTGGACTACTGCTGTAGATGGAGTTCAAAAGCAGACTACTTCAATTGAATAGTCAAAAATGAATTCTGGAACAATGCAAGAAAGGAATAATAAAAATTAAATTAGAAAAGCCCAAAATTGAAGACATGCATAACCATTAAAACCATATCAGTAATACATATCATGAAAATATAGGTCTCTCGTTGCAGGATGAAGGTTCCAATGTAACTTGAAAACAGCACAAATGGCTGATGAAACTTGAACAGCATGAGTGAAGGATCATTAGACACATATAATAACTAGCTTCTTGTGGCCTGTGCTGATGAAACCTGAAACGGCACAAGTGACGCCACCTCAGACTCCCAGGTCAAGGATCATCCTCCAATCATAACATTCTCGGAGCTGCAAAAATATACCCCTTGTAAATATCACATCTTATCTAAGAGGGATTTCAAAATTGAAGATAGCAAAGAAAGAAATTAAACATGAATTTGGTACAACCAAAGTCCCACCACAGACTAAAATGGCACCTGTATTGCCTCACCACGTTAACTCAAAACAAACCATGCCATGTCACATAACAGATGTAAATGGTAGAAGCTGCAGTTCCAACTTACCTCCACCAATTGTTGCTTCTGGCATCCGCTCAATTGAATTCTTATGTTGAATGATGTACATGATCGGCACATGAGGAATCTGCCAATAAACAAACGTTCTAAAGTAAAATCCAATTTCATGTCATGCAGTGTCGAACGACAAATGGTTGATCTCACCTTTCGAATTCTCCTCTTCAAATCTCGATCACAAGTAGCAACAATGAAGCATTTATACTGTTTTGAACATTATCATGCAGGTTATTAGATATGATAATGATATTACTAAAGCACAATTACGTTCATCTTGAAACACCAGAATTGGTCCCGTATCTAACATAACAAAACTGTAACGAACTAGACATGGCAGAGCATATTTAGATCATGCAATAAATGAACACCGAGATCCAGAATAGATGCATAAAGAAAAATCCGATCTAATCCAATCAAGGTCATCTCTAAATCGAAGTGTGGAAAAAGCCATTTTCCCATTTAAAAAAATAATAACCACAACTGTTAAATTTGAATACCCGTGCAGACAAAAAACAAAAGTTTAGTGTAGTTCCGGATTCCTTCGTACCTGAGTAACTTTTTTTTATTTTTCCTAAATTACATTATATAACTAACTGAGAGAATAATTGGAATCAAACGAGATTATTACACACTGAATGCATGGCTCAAAGAGAAGCTCCTAGATAGAAGGAAACGATTCACATATAGATGGGGAACTACCCTCACATAGGAGGGAGAGAGAAAATCCCACCTTATTTTTTAATGAGAAGGTGGGATGTACTTGTCGAACCCACGACTGGGTAGTAAGTAGAGCGCAAGTTTTACAACTGAGCTGACACCACAAGCGCGCACTAGAGTAACTCTATCAACATGACAGTCACCAGCATAGGTTCCCTTTTGAGTAAAGGGTAGTCTCTCAAAACGAGAATTCTTGGCAATCCTGAAAATGAAAAAGAACGCAAATCCTCATTACTTTAAAACAATAAAGTCCTGTAATTATAAGTGCATAGTAGTCAACATTTATATTTTAATCAACACAGACGAAACTCCATCAAATAGTTTGGAACCCCTTGACTCGCAAGGACATAAACGATAAGGCAGCAATAAATGATGAAGAGACTGATCAGAAGCTGCACAAAATAAATCTGGCATCACAGTCTTCCCCCTCAACTCTGTTATTGATATGTAAGATGGAGTCTGATATGACTCGGTGTCTACATATGTTGCAATCATAAATCCAGGTCAACCTCTAAAAAAAGTGTAGAGTGATAGGACATAAATTTGCAACTACTACTACTACTATTATTATTGACATCGAAACTTGCCATGATATCTTTAATAAAAAGAGCAACATTTTATTTGGCATGAACTTGCCTTAGGGTCAGAGGTGGCATGTGCTCTCCCTGAAACTTTTGAAAAAAATTAAGTTTAAGATATTAATTGTTAAATATTTTAATATATAAATACATGTGATATATAATATTTGAAATAGATATGGACAATGCCATAAAATGATGCTTTTGGCTTGAGTCTTATGTTCTTTTCAACTTGTCACGTGTTTGATCTCCCGCCACAATAGAATAATTTTTCTCTCTTTTTTTTTTTCGAAAATAGGCACCATTTTATGCTATATATAATTTTCAATCAAAACTAAATAACAAATATAAAATAAATTAGATAACAAATATTAAATGGTGTGAGACGATAAAAATGTACCGTAAATTATTTTTCTTTTACATAAACTCTTTTACAAGATAAAATTTATAAATAAAAAAACTAATGTGAATTATAATTATTTTTTCCTTAATTTTTATTTTATTTTACTTTGTTACAAGGTATCCCTTTAAAATAAATGTTTAGGTACCTAACTGATTTTATTTATACCCAATAACCCTTAATACATATTGGGTAATTTGCTTTATCTTATCCGAGGATTAGACGTTGTTCTTGACTTTAGAACTGTATCCATTCTTATCAGCATTAAATTTGCCCCAGAGCATGATGCCTCCATATTTAAAATTCTGCTTAACAAAAGGCAGCACTTCTGAGATAAGCACTTGGGTTGGCACATAACCATTATTAGCAGCTGCATGAGAAGCTGGAAGTCCCACGAAGATTTTTTGGCATTGATCGATGAAGTCCATTGGTTCCATGAACTCTTGAAATTGTTTGGATTGCTAGAGGTGTACTCGCATGAAGGGTTGTTGTAGAATTGGACCCAGACATAGTCAAATAGCCCCGTGTTAAGTGCACGGTGGAGCGATTTGTCTGGAAAGACACATTGTGGTGCTGATGTCAAAATCAACACCATCCAACAAAGCATCACCTAAGGGGTCGCTAATTTGATTGTCCCCCGAGAAAGTTGTTCCACAAATAGTCTGCAACACTCCTAGCATCCTCAACTGATGATAAGGAGTAGCTACCACCACCACCTCCGATGGAGAGCATCACTTTAACTCCTCTGCTTTGGCAGTTTCAAATGCCTCTGCTAAATTTTTGGCAGCCATTTGATGCTGGATCACAATGACCAACTAAGTTAAGTTGTGGGGTTCGGCCACCGCCAAATGTTGAGAGGAAAGCAATGTTTACAATTTGGTATTTTCCAGTGTTACATGTATCTGTGAGTGAGCCCTCCCCTCCATTTTGGCCCCAATAAACCACAACGCCTCCGGCATTGGATTTGGAAACCAGGGCAAGGAGAGAATTGCAGGTGAAAAAAGCTTAGTAGCCATGTTTGAGGTTAAAACATGTAAAGGATTGATGGTTTATGTAAAAGGTGTTTTCTTGTATGCAACATATTTATAGACATTTTGAGTTCAGGTCATAAAGATATTTTGCAAAAGTTGCTTAATTCCGTGAACCCTTGTGAGGCTATCATTTAGTTATTGTCACAAGTCTTGTGACTTGATTCTAAAAAGGTTGAAAACAAACACCCATAAGGATGGTAACTATATTAATTGGCATACTTAAGATTCAAATAAAAATAGGTTTCCTCCTCTTCTTATCTCTACCTTACTTTAGAGTCATTAAACACCATAGTGGAATGGGTTGAAACTTGTAGAGAACAACAATTTCTATAGTCAAGCAAGTCGTAAGCATAGGATTTAATTTGTTTTATTTTTTATTTTTAAAGCATGTAATTATAGAGAAAAGAGCTTTAGTAGAATAGGGTGTATCATGGAATTTATACCTACTCCTATAAATTCATTTCACATATGTATTAAGGTATAAATTAAAATTTAAATCACCATCTAATTGATTTAATATTTTGTATAGCACAAGTTTATTAAGCCAACATGCAAATATGGTGGTACAATCCGAACATTCTTGTAACCACGACTTTTCTTTAGCCCTATTTAATGTGTTCGAGTTGTGGTGATTGCAACACACATTCAAAGAAATTTCGATCACCATCTTTTCCAGCCCATACCAAGTCAGATAAGTCATGGGGCTTTACTTCATTTTTGGAAGGAATTAAACAAGCCAAAATAAATCCTTAACATGTTGCACCTTGCTAACCTTTTAAAACCCTGTCATATTAATGATCGTGCATGGCATGCTGGGCATGTTAGGCAAAGATTCCAATATCTAATCTAAGATATTTGATGAATTTGTGATTTTTGTGATGACTGATAGTCAACAACTTCTAATCATCTGTTATTGATAAGGATGAGTTTTTAAGGTTATGCACAAAGTAGAGAATAAAACAAATTTACACTAATTTTAATAGAATCATGTCAAAAGAATTCATCTTTAGCTTATTTTCTAGTCCATTGCAGACGTCAAGCATAATTTCAACACTTTTTCTTTGGAGAAAATAAAGTGGATGTGTCTTAGATGGTTCAGCTCTTTGACTACCAAACCCAGTTAAACAGCTGGATTATATGACATTTAATTAATGCATGGAAATATATCATAGCTCCTCTCAACAATAACACCGCAATGATTTCTTTTGGTGTTAATCTTTTTACCGCAACATGCCTTACAGTGTATTTCCTACCGGAATAGAAATTAGCTACCGAATTTCATAAAGGAGCAACATTTTGCTTATATGACTCTCTATCAAATTACCCTTCATATATAGTGGGTTGATTTGTTTAAGCTTAGAACGTTGTTCTTGACTTTGGAACTGTATCCAGTGTCATCATCATTGAATTTACCCCATAGCATTATACCCCCATATTTAGAATTAGTCTTGACAAAAGGTAACAATTATGATATGAGCACATTGTTTGGCACATAACGACCCCCAGCAGCTATATAAGAACCTGGAATATAACACCTCGATTTGCCATAAAAATCAATATAATGTAATGTTCAATCAATTACTTAAATCTCAAAGACTAAAACTCAATTAATAAAAAATTTCATAAAATATTTAATTTAATAACATAATTTATCTCAACATCTTAATAAAAATATTAAACAACTCAAATCCATGAACGTTCAAAATTTATCTTTACATTTGAGTCCTAACTAATGAATCAAACTTAAATGGTTCTTTAATAATAGGAAGAGATATAACCGCAATAGTAAAACTGAAATCCTTCTCCAAGAGACACTAATTACTCGAAGTCGTCCCTCAAGATAAATAATGTTTACTAATCTGTAAAAATAATAGAGACAAGGGGTGAACTGTTAACTCAATAGGTAAACATTATATATTATGGTGTAGTATATAATTAGAAGGGTATATTATAATTTTATAAAGTAACTTTACAATAAGAATAAAACCGTAATTTCATAGTAATTGAAAAACAATGAATATGACAATACCAATAAAACATTTAACGATACAATATAAAAAACATTTAATTTTCAAAATTGAAATCAATAAAACAATAAAACATTTAACAATATGATACATAAAACATTTATTATTTAAATTGAAGTCAAAATAACAGAAAACATTTCATAAACGAATTTAAATAAAATGGAAGTGACTCTTGTCACGTAATATCATTTACACCTGCAATCCTGGTGCAGGGCTAATGCAATTTACACCTGTAATTCCTGTGCAGGGCTACTACAATTAGCACCTATAATTTTGATGTGAGACCAATAAAATTAGCACCTATAATCCCAATATAAGGCCAATACAATTTATATTTATAATCGTAGTGCGGAACCAATACAATTAATGTTACGCCATAGTAAATATTACAGCTGGACCAATACGATATAATTATGACACCTGTAATCCCGATCCTAGGCCATTACAATTGAATAAACTATAGACCAATGAGTCAAAATATTTTCATCACTATCACGTATACAGTACATATCATTCTTTTCAAATACGAAGGGATACTTTTAATAAAACATATCACATTTTTTAAATAGGAATGAATTACTTTTAATATAATCAAACAATGTATATAAAACATATATTTGAGGATGCAAAATCATTTAAATAAAACATAATAAAGTAACGTTGAAAAATTCAAAGTTTCATTCGATTATTTTAGAGAACCAATTAAAGTATTTTAGAAATTAAATATATAATATATTAAAGCAATGCATGAGGTTTATTTACCTCTTTCGTTTATCCCAACATAGAAAATAACTTTATGAATTTAATCTCTCTTATCAACCTAAAATCACATCATGAAACTCATAAATTTATAGAAAATTATAACTTACTAAATTAATCTAAGTCTAAATAATATTAAAATCCATTACTGTCAACATTGTCTCATTAGTACAATCCAATTTTTCCATTTTTAATAAATAGTATATAAGACCAATGGTTCCAAAAATGCAAATATATATACTAAAGACTCAGAACAAATACCATAAAAATTTCCAGCCTTAAATACCTTTATTAACCTATCAACTTAAACCTTCGAATCCAAACCAAGACTATATTAATATCAAATTTGAAACTGAATAGCCCTTGATCTCCAAATTTTTTAAAAATAAATTGCTTCATAAAAATCCTTCAAATTTTAATGCTCACAGAGGACTCATATTGGTTCGTATAGAAATTTATTGACACCAAAATAACATCAACTGCATGCCCAAAAATTTCAAAATTCAATCTAGTTCAGTGCTGTCTAAATTTTTATTTTATTGAGTTAGAGGTGGTAAAAAATTCATAATTAATTGCCCATTTATTATATGACCATGAAATTTGAAAAAAAAAAATGTCCTAACATCCTAAGGATCATACATACCAAATTTCATAATTTTATACCTTCATTTGCCTATTCATACAATTAAACAAGTCCGACAATGTTACTAGGAAGCAAATTTCCATCGGTCTCTATTTCTTACATAAGAAATTCATAAATTTTTTAATCTTATTTTAAAATAACTTCAAACATAAAAATATGATATTATAAGTCTATCATACCCTAAAATTATAATATTAATAAATAAAAATATGAAAGAAAGAGAATAAACCTACTTGATTCGTAATCAACCTTCACAATTAATTTTAAAATCCAAACTTGCTATAATTAGAGGTTTAACTTTGTTAATGGAGAATAGAAATTTTGAATGATATATTCAAGGGAGAGAAGTGGCTATTGAGAATGGAGGAGAATAATATATATATATATATATGTATGTATGTATGTATGTATATATGTGGCTTCAAACCCTAATAGCAATTAGGGAAAATATATAAATATATACATTTTTGCACACCCCCCTCCCCCTTTTTTTTTTTTTTATTCCTTCTATTCTTTGCATACTCACCAAATTCATCCAATTGAGCTTTTGTCCAATTGTTTTAACATTATTATACAACTTGAGCTTACACTTAATTTGGGCCCATTTATTAAATTTTACTTTGGCTAAATTAATCTCCTGGGTTCACTTGGATTCGGGCCTTACGTGAAAGGCCCAGGAAGAAATTTTTGAGTTTAATAGATGAAGGCCATTGGTTCTATGAACTTTTAAAATTGTTTTGATTGCTAAAGCTATTCTCAGAAGGAACAGTTGTGGAATTGGATCAAGACTTAGTCAAATAGTCCTGGAGACAGTGCGCCATTGAGCCATTGATCGGGTATTGAACACTGTGTTGTTGCGTTTTAGTACACTTTTAATTTTTTCCTACTTGGCTGTGCTCAGACAATCTCCTAGCAAATGTTGCAGGTTCGCTATGTTGAAATTAACATCATCCAATACAGCATCACCTAGGGGCCACGAATTCGAATGTCCCCATGAAAATTGTTCCACAAATTGTCTACAACACTTCTAGCATAATCAGCTGATGATAAGGAGTAGGCTAGTAGGTACCCGCACCACCTCCAATAGACAGCATCACTTTGACACTTGTTTTGGCAATTTTAAAGCCTTTGCTATATTATTGGCAGCCGTTTGAAGTTGGATCACAGTGTCAGGCTATAAGTTAATTTGAGGTCTTCGGCCATTGCCAAATGTTGAGAGAACAACTATGTTTAAAATATGATATTTTTCTGAGTTACATTTATCTGTAAGTGTGCCTTCCCTCTCATCTTGGCCCAGTAAGCCAGAATGCCCCCGGCAATGGATTTAGAAGCCAGAGCAATCAGCACTAGAAAAGGAGAGAATTGCAGGTGAGAAAAGTTTAGTACCCATATGTAGACTTTGCAATTATACGAAGTTTCCAAGAATGTAAGGTAATTATAGACCTTTTGAGTTGAAGTCTGAAAAATATGTCCCAAAAAATTTTCCAATCCTGTGTACATAATTAGGCGCTGTCATTTAATTACTGCTATGACTTTTGAAGGTTAGGTTGTCAATGTAAGTAATTTGATCAGGGACTAGAAGTCACAAAGAAATTCATTTTTATTCTGCGAGACTAATTGAAATACTAGAAACATTTTATTAAATTTGACCCAGGATTTAGAACGTGGCAGTGAAAATTTATTACTTCGAGTCACATCTCCTTCCTGAAACAATTTAACTCTTTCTGTTGAAAATGTAGCCATTACATAATATCTATGTGTTTTCATCCTGAGTCCTTGGTAAGTCCTCAGAGCCAGAATGAAGTTTTATTTAGGAGATAAAAAGTTAAAAATCAAAGAACATAGAGTTTAAACACTGGGTTTAATAGTTGAGCTATAAGTCTGGTCAAATGCCCTATTCCAAAGCATGACACCTCCATAATTTGGAGAATTCTGAATTGACGGTAGAACGTCAGATACAAGCACATCAGGTTGAATGTAGCCACCACTCGGAGCAGCCTCAGGAGCTGCTGGAAGTCCTAGAAATACTTGGCTTGATGAAAGACTTGATGTCCATTGGTTCCAACTGTCCTTAAGATTGTCGGCGTTGCCAGAGTATTGGCAAGGCTGATTATTATAGAATTGGACCGCGACATAATCGAACAGGCCAGTGGATAGTGCACCATCGAGCGATGCATCTGGGTATGGACATTGCGGAGCTGCTGACAAATAAACCTTCTTCTGTGAGCTAAATTCGGATAAGGCCTGAGCCAGTTCGTCCCAATATTGGTTTGTGCCTTGTTCAATGTCAAAATCAATGCCATCTAAAACTGCATCACCTAATGGACCTGACCCTGGTTGACCCCCGAGATAAGCATCCCCCAAGTAGTTTGCAACTTGCCTGCACGGTATCAAAGGAATTAATTTTTCTCTCATTTCTCAAGTACAGTTAGACTTTATCTATAATATTCTTAATTTCTTATTTATGTATTGATCTTTAATGTATTATCTTAATTTTATGGTCTATTAAGCACTATCAGTGGAAGGACAAAAAAAAAAAAAAAAAAAAAACCATTGGGAAAACTATGCTTGCCTGGCATCATCAGCAGAGCTAAGGCCATAGCCTCCTGAAGCACCTCCAATAGAGAGCATCATCTTGATGCCCTGGTTCTGGCAAGCATTGATTTCGCTGCTCAAACCAGCGCAAGTGTTACTAGCTGGGTCACAATGATCAGCTAAGTTGAGTTCTGGAGTCTGGCCATTACCAAATTTGGCCAGGAAAGCTATGTTTACAATTCTATAGTTACCAGTGGCGCAAGTATCAGCTAAGGTTCCTTCATCTCCGTTCTGACCCCAGTACACTGAAATATCACCTGCATCAGAGTTGTGGATCAGGGCAGCTAGCATGAGGCAGAGGAGGGCTACTGGGGCTCGAAATTGATAAGCCATTGTGCTACGTTGGTTTAACTATTTGGGCAAGACACCTATTTATGGTAAAGTACACAATCATGACTTTAATTTCACTTTGGTTCAGGTCATAAAAATATCTTGGAAAAGTTGTTTTCTGTAAACTTTTTTTTTTTAAAAAAAAAAAAATTCAATTCAATTCAATTTATACCTTGTGTCTTAGAATAAAAATGAGACTTAAATCTTTGAATTTTTAGGATTGAAAAAACTATTTAATCACTTTTACTAAGGAGTGGGGTGCTAATTCCGTGAATCCTTCTTAGGCTATCATTTAGTTATTGGTACAAGTCTTGTGACTTAATTTAAGTTGTCAATTAAAAAGTTCTAAAAAGTTAAAAACAAATGCCCATAAGGGATGGTAATTGTATAATAAATTTTGAGAATGACATGTTTCATTGGCATAGTTAAGATTTAAATAAAAATAGGTTTCCTCCAAAACATATCTCTACCTTACTTTAGGGTCAATTAAACACCACAGTGGAATGAATTGACACTTGTGGAGAGCAACAATTTCTAGTCAAGTAAATTGCAACCACACGATTTAATTTGTTTTATTTTTATTTTTAAATTACGTAACCATAGAGAAAAGAGCTTTTGTAGAATAGGGTATATCATGTAATTTATAGATTAGTCCTATAAATTCATTTCACTCATATATTAAGGTATAAATTAAAATTTAAATCACCATCGTAATTGATTTAATATTTTGTACTACATAGCACAAGTTTATTAAGCCAACATAAAAATGTGGTGGCGCAATCCAAGCATTCTTGTAACCACGACTTTTCTTTAGCCTATTCAGTGTGTCTGAGCTGTGGTGGTTGTAACACACAATCACAGAAATTTCGACTACTATCTCTTCTAGCCCAGACCAAGTCAACAAGTCATGGGGCTTTACTACAGTTTTGGAAGGTAAAAGCCAAAAAAATAAAAAATCCTTGACTTGTTGCACCTAGCTAACCTTAAAAAACGTGGTCATATTTATGATTGTGTGCATGGCATGCTTCGAGAGAGTAGAATAATAAAATAAATATTATTTTATACACAAATCTTTAATTTTTTTTTTTTTGAAAAAAGTTAATGGATTGAATGAATTTGTATTAAATTATTTATTTAGGGGTCATTTGTTTTTTTGTTTGAAGACTGAACAGTGCTGCTGAAGACTGAAGACTGAATAGTGACTGAAATCTGAAATCTGATAAACATATTTGTTTTTTTTTTTCTTTACCTCTGAATGTATAATAATCTTATTTGTTTTTTAAAGTTAAAATTGTCTGAATACTAACAATTTGATATTTATATCATTTTATTATTAGTTGTTAAGTAACTTTATTTAATATGATACAAATAATTACAATAAATTATTTAACAAATATTAAAACATTTATATATATAATATTTTGATTCATTATTAAAATAAGATAAATTATTATAGTAGAGTCAATTAAATTTATATATTCAAATAAAAATAAACAAAATAGTCTTAAATTGAATTACTACTACAACAAAAATTGAAATTGTAAAGTAATATACACGATAACAGATTTGATAACCAAAAAAAAAAAATTTGAGGTTCTATTATACATCGATAACAGATTCGATAAAAACTTTGAGATAAAAAAATCAAAAGGAGAAATAAGAAGAGAAACTTTGAGGTTCGGTTATACATAAACAAATTTTTATCAATATACATAAACCAAAAACACTAATAACACAGTGAAGTTTTAACAAATAAACACATATATGGGCTACTCCACAAGTAGATTAATAAAGAAAATCATTAATGATTCTTATCGAAATTTGATTGGAGAAATATATTAATCTAGTTATAGAAAAATTTGATGTTGAGATGTTTAGGGTTTTTATTTTTCAATATTGTTTGTTAAAACATTAAAGTAAATTTGTATAATGTAAAACTAGGATAAACTTGAAAATATATTATTTTAGGAATGATAAATTTGGAATAATATATTTATTAAATCATTAAGTGATTTTGTATTAAGTGAAAAGTCAAAAAATGTAACTTTTTTTTAAGTGATTTTTGGGTTGTTTTAAGTGGTTTGACCACTTAAAAAAACAAACAAAAATCTCTTAATTGACCTAATTAAGTACCATTAAGTGTTAAGTGTAAAAAACAAACAACCCCTTAGTATAGGTTTCATGTCATGTACAATAAAGATATTAAAAAATATATAAATGGTAAGACATATAGAAATTTGTTAATAAGTGATAATAAAATAATTTCTTTTAACACATATTATAGTTTGTTTGTGGTTGACTCAAGATGTGTATTTACAAAATATATATAATAAAATTAAGAGAAAATGATAGTCTTAGTATTAAGTGAAGTTTAAAAATAAATTAAAAAATTTTAAATTTTTTATTACGTGTAAATAAAAAGGGTGTACATACCATTTTTAAAGGGTGAAAACCCCGCCGCTTTAAAACAAATTTATGGTAATTCTAATAGAATCATGTCAAAAGAATTTATCTTTAGGTTATTGCATGATTCTCGACCATTTCACATATATGATAGTTGTCCAGGTTTAATTTCTCTTGCAGATGAACCTCCATTATATATAAACTTTTAAACTTGGAGGGCTTACTTCTTCTGTTTTTTGTTTGGTTTTGTTTTGTTTTGTTTTGTTTTTTTTTTTCTCCCTTTGAAATGTAGGACTAATCTTCTAGCCCATCGCGGAAGTCAAATATAATTTCAACGTGTTTTCGATGGAGAAAATAAAGTAGATGTGTCTTGGAAAGTTCAGCTCTTTGGTTACCAAAGCCAACTAAACAGCTAGATTATGACATTTGATTAATGCATAGAAATATATCATAGCTTCTCGTCCAGCCCGAGCTCAACGATATCATCTGCAATTATTTCTTTTGGTGTTAATCTTCTTTCCAAGCCATCCCTTACAAAGTTTTTCCAACCGGAATAGAAATTAGCTATTCTTATAAAACCTTGTGGACACATAATCAAAGTTATTGAACCACAACTGGAATAACATGGCATGTTACTTCCAACAGTACAAATAATAATTTCTACCCACCAACCTGGCTTGCTAGGTACAGCACACCGCCAATTGAAGAAGACAATTATTTGATGGTTTAATTTCATATAGGTAAATATATATTTATTTCTTTTTATCTACTAAAGTTAGTATCACTCCAATATAGTTACTCTTGCCAGAATTTTCATAACACAGCAAATGATATGTTTTCATTGCACCCATGTTTTTTTCTCTATGAATATGCACCTAGAAAGAATCTAAAAGTAATTGTCAGTTGATGACTTTATTCATTTTAAGACTCGTGTGGACTCTATCATGTTTGAATAGTTGTATATTTTCATATCATAATTATTGTCCGGAAAGATTACAGCATGAATCATCTAAAATTTACTAACAATATTTTACTTGAATTTTCATTCTACTTCGAAATCACAAAACAAAGAATAGTGGTAACATAGTTTGTTAACAACATTAAACAGATAACAGTCTACTAACTTTTATTTTGATTATAACAACATTAAAGCTAAAATGGGAACATTGTTTGTTATGTTTTCAACCTAATTAAACTAAGATTCATGCAAACTGCAAAGTATAACCAAATATATATATATATATATATATATATATATGCACAAACCAACTTAATAGATGTGTTTTAATCAAACACTAGATTTAGTTATCAAAAATTTAGAAGACTAAATAATGTTTTCTAAAGATGACAAAACTATGGTTTTAAAAATATATATATCATAATCATAATATTTAACTTAATTAAACTAAGAATGGTGAAAAAAAAATTCAAATTAATAAACTAAAATAATAAAATAGTTGAATAGGAAGTGACATAATGAAGTTCTACTTTACTTGCAACGGTATAATGGGCCTTCGTTGGGCTGAATACAACCAGCCCCACTATAAATTCAGTTAAGAACTGAAACCTAACTAGTTTTTTTTTTTTTTTTTTCAAGCTGCAAGACATCCCCAGACCAGTTTTAAATAAACAATTATAAGATTAAATGATGTTTTTAATGGCGCCAAAAAATATAATTAATAAATAGGAATAAATAACTGAGCCAAAATATTACATGTCGGTTAAGTTGGTTAAAAACTTATTTTTCAAATGATTTTAATGGAAATAAAACAAATAAAAGTTGAAAAAACTTACCACTTACAAAATGAGTGAAAACGGAGTTGGAAGACACTGAAACCTGTAACAACTAAGTTGCAGTGTGATTATGTTGATCATAATTCACAACACTATCAAAATGTACCCATGCAATACAATGTTTTAAAGATTTAATTGACATTGGTTTCCATTTTCTAGTTGGCAAAAATTTTCCTACTCTGATGGTGGAGGCAAAGCAGTCTTTTTTTTCATTGCATGAGATAGTAGAGCTTGTAAAAAGTCTCCACGAGAGGAATTCAGTCTCTACAACTGGTCTTCTCACAAACAAATGCTATACTGAATTTAAAATGACACATCTAACCTTAAGTTTCCATATAATCACATGCTATTGTGAATTTCCAATGTGCCTTTTAATGACCTATTCTCGTGACTCTAGCACCTTCCTCCACCTTTCTGACACTTCTCATTCTTGTGAAAATTTTTCAAATTTGATACAATTTATTAGATCGATTAATGATCACAATTATAAGAGAGAGGTTTTGTCTTAGAACTATGTATTTTAATCTAAACAATGTGAACACTAACAAACATTAATCACATAATATTTGGAACTAGAGCTAGCCCTAAGTATGTGTCAGAGTTGCAACTACCCCAGCCTCCAAATTTTGGGGCCTCAAATTTTATAAAATTTCAATTTTTTTCTATAATGAATTTATAAAGTTAATATATAATTAATGTTTCACTTAACATTCATATCGTTTGTTTGACATCTGAGTTCGAACTCCCACACAATTTTTTTTTTCTTGTTTTTCTCATTTTTTGAAAAAACATGGTGGTGGGATTTCCTTTTTCTTGTTTTTCTCATTTTTTTGAAAAACATAATGGTGGCCACCATTAGGTTCCATTTTTTTTTCTTGTATTCGACAAATATTTTTAACATACGAAGGACCTCAAAGTTGACACATTTCATCTATATATAAAGGAGCCCATTTCAATTTTTTTCTATAATGAATTTATAAAGTCAATATATAATTAATGTTTCACTTAACATTCATATCGTTTGTTTGACATCTGAGTTCGAACTCCCACATAATTTTTTTTTCTTGTTTTTCTCATTTTTTGAAAAAACATGGTGGTGGGATTTCCTTTTTCTTGTTTTTCTCATTTTTTCGAAAAACATAATGGTGGCCACCATTAGGTTCCATTTTTTTTTCTTGTATTCGACAAATATTTTTAACATACGAAGAACCTCAAAGATGACACATTTCATCTATATATAAAGGAGCCCATTTTAGTTTTCCATACTAGATCTCTAAAATATCAGAACCGGCACTATTTGGAATTTGTATGATCAAAATTGCCTGTAGGTGATGCATAAGAAACCATAAGAATTACAAAGCTAATTTCAAAGCCACAAAGATGTTTGTTTACATAACAACTAGTTTTATGATTATTTTGGGCTAACTTTTGCATTCGACAAAGCCTCCATAACAATTATATTAAGAAATCACATAAAAATTTAAGCATACTCAATTTTACTAATCACTAAATCAACTGGGCAGCACATACGGGAGCCCACAAGATGTTTTACTAATCAACCCACTTCATCTTCATATCTACTATAGATTATAAAGGAATTGAGATTTCAATTTCGTATGTTTTACTATGTTGCTATCATTGGTAGACAATTGCTTGGTTCAATTTAATCATATACAATGAAAACCACATCTACTTTTCATCACAACATAACCATATTCAATACATACTTTATTGATGTTTTGATTCCCTAATTGAATTATCATATTCTATTAAACATCAATAAAAGTGTTTTATGCATGAACATATACTGGCTAAGAGGGACTCTGAGCAGAGTTCAACTAACACATACATCATTTAAGGGGACTTTTTTCCAAAGCAACATAAAACAGAAACAACAACTGTGTAGAAACCAACAATCCACATGGATCAAGCTTACACACATTCCCATGATCTTGGGAGGTCCATTGGGCATGGCATCAGCTAAAGCAGTGCACTAGTTGAGTTCGGGAGCTGTTGGAATTTTCTTCAACTACAATGTCTACTTCTGGTTCAAGCAATGGTAGGCTAGGCACACTTATATCTTATCAGGAGCTCTTGATGCTGGTGTTACCTTCATGGACGTTTTAATTTATTTCACTTTTCAGTTACACAAAATTATAGGTTCAAAATGGTGGATTTTAATGTAAAAATTTATTTATCTATTGTCATTTCAAACACATTTTTTCTCGAGATTTATAAAGTAAAAATAGAAAATGATTTCTGTAAAATTCTCAATATTTGAGAGAAATTCTATTTAATGTATTTAAAAACCAACTTCCAAAAAACGAATGAGTCGGATACTTTTACTTTGAAAATTTTCGTTTTAAGAATTTTCTCTTACAAAACTATAATGCATAACTTAATACAAGTAGATAGCACAATCTTCAATTTCTAAAAATTTTCTAGAGTAATAAATCTCAACTGTTACTTGCCTGCACCCATCAAATGCATCTAACAGGAACAACACAACATGCAGATTTTGAAATTTCCACTAGGGAAGAACTCATCTATTGTCTCTCATATTGTGTACAAGTAGTTTTGTCGATATCAATCACTTCATTCCTACTGGAATTATTAGCAGTAACAAGAAGAAAGACAAAAACACCACATCTTGTCACAATTGCCAGCCTCCAACATTTTCCAACGACAAAGGTTCCACATCTTGCCTATCTTTTCTATTTATTTCTGCTTTGTATGACAAATCTTTTCGGACATTATATAAATAGAGGAGAAAATGTCTGACAGAAGAAACAATAACAAGCTACCAAAATTCAGCCTGGCATATAGGCCCGCATCTTTCTTGCCAACTCAATTTTCAGATTTAAAAATAATGAAAAGTATTCAAGACTGAGACACAAAAATATTCAAGAGAATAACGAAAACTCTATTTTGTTTAGTTTAATATAAGTAGGATACTTGCAAAGAATATCTCTTACCGTCTTAGCTAAGATACAAATAAGCTAGGTGACTAAAAAATTTTTCAGTAATAGGGGCGAAGTTTTAAAAATTTATGTAAAATTTATTTAAATTTCTCTTGTGGGCTCTTAAAAATTTCAAACACATGTACATCTTAGTGAAGATACCAAAATATTAGCATGGCAATAGCAAAAGTAACGATAATACATAAAGATGACTTAAAAATAAATGCACTACAACTGATTTTTTTTTTTTTTCCCACTGCCGCATAATATTCCTCATTGCTTACTATGGTCTATGTGAGATACTATAATTGATTTTATCAGTTACATCAAGCATATAAGCTTAAAGATTCTAATGCAATGAAGTTAAAGTTGTGTGTGCTAACAAACGATACCTTTGGAGAAGAAAGACAAGTACATATGTTGCTTTTAAGTGTTGTAGGCAAGTATATGTACAGCTATTGAGCAATGCCAATTTCTGTCTAGCAGAGGAGTAACATGGCAAGTTATATTGAAGATGAAATTCCTAAATCTAAGTCACTGCAAAAGGATCAAACTAGTATTGATCTAAATGGTAAAACTCTGTCTCATTTCCTCTCTAAAATGTACTAAGTTTATTTAACAAAATGAAAACAAGGCCTTTAGGTGGAACTATAAGATTGAATGTAGAAATTTGTTGGGAGATATACTCACATGTTACCATTCATGTTGTCAATTTGATCGTGCAGGAGATAATGAAGTTGATGATAGCCCAATCGAGGAAGTTAGGCTCACAGTTCCGATCACAGATGATCCCTCAATGCCAGCTTTAACCTTTCGAACATGGGTGCTGGGGATGACATCATGCCTCGTTCTTGCCTTTGTGGACCAATTCTTTAGTTATCGCCAGAATAGTCTATACATTGGCTCAGTTTCAGCACAAATTCTTGTACTTCCAATGGGACGGCTAATGGCTGCAACTCTCCCAACGAAACAAATACAAGTCCCATTCATGAAATGGTCATTTTCACTGAATCCAGGGCCTTTCAGCTTGAAGGAACATGCACTGATCACCATTTTTGCAGGCTGTGGAGCGGGTGGTTCTGCTGCAGTAGGCATTATTACAATCGTCAAGGCCTTCTACCACAGAAATTTGAATCCAGTGGCAAGCATGTTGCTAGTGCAAACCACTCAGGTACAATATATATTTGTCTTACTTTCTGACTAATTCATAATGGCATTGAGCTTTTTCACTTGTCAAATTAATGCTACAACATGTAGCTGCTGGATTAAAACAAAGAACAAAGGCATTTTTCTTCAGTTCTTATCGATACAACTTAGCAGGATACACTAGTTAAAATGATATATAATATATATATATATATAAATTAAAAAGAAAAAAAAAAAGAAGTATTCTCTCCTGTATAATAAAAAATAGTTAATAGCTTACTTTTTCCCTTTTTGTTATATGAAATTCAGCTGCTGGGGTATGGGTGGGCTGGTTTGCTCAGAAAATACCTTGTCGACTCCCCTTATATGTGGTGGCCATCAAACCTGGTCCAAGTCTCATTGTTCCGGTACTAATATCTCACTCCTATTGAAGAAAAACATCCAGTAACTTCATAATTTGTAATAATGACATAGAATTCAACTGCAGGGCATTACACGAAGAAGAAAAGAGAACAAGGGGAGGACTAACTAGGCTGCAGTTCTTCCTCATTGTTTCTATAACAAGCTTTGCTTACTATATTGTTCCAGGCTATCTTTTCCCCTCACTGTCGGCTCTCTCCTTTGTTTGTTGGATATGGAAGGACTCAATCACAGCCCAGAAGCTTGGCTCAGGTCTCCAAGGCCTTGGCATTGGCTCCTTTGGCCTTGACTGGTCCACTGTTGCTGGCTTCTTGGGAAGTCCCCTTGCCACACCCTTCTTTGTCATTGCCAATACTTTAGTTGGTTTTTTCCTCTTCCTCTATGTTCTTATACCCATTGCTTACTGGTCTAATGTATATGAAGCTAGAAAATTTCCCTTATTTTCCACAAACACTTTTGACTCTTCTGGCCAAACTTACAACGTCACCCGAGTCCTCAATTATAAATCTTTTGATTTTAATAAAGATGGTTATGATAGTTATAGCAAACTCTATGTTAGTGTCATGTTTGCCTTCATATATGGATTAAACTTCGCTTTTCTAATGGCTAGCTTTACACATGTTGCTCTCTTTGATGGAAAGTAAGCATTTAATTTGTCATTTGATAACTTTTTTTCATTTTTAATGTAGACACGAGTTCTCTTTTTTACTGACTTATCGATGATTTTTTTTTTTCTATTTAATTTTTAAAAAAATTAGAACAATTTGGAAAATGTGGAAAAGCACAACTAATGCAGCCAAAGATCAATTCGGTGATGTGCACACAAGACTGATGAAGAAGAACTATGAAGCAGTACCTGAATGGTGGTTCCAGGCTATCTTGATTTCGACATTGGCCCTTTCCTTCTATGCTTTTGAAGGGTTTGATAGACAACTTCAACTTCCATGGTGGGGACTTTTACTAGCCTTTTTCATGGCATTCTTTTTCACCTTACCTTTTGGAGTAATTGCAGCCACAACAAACATGGTACATCTGAGTCCAAACACATTATTTGATTGTCAAATATGCGAAAAACAAAATGACAGTTAAAGGGTTTCAATTTATTTACCTTAATCTTCCAAATTTGGTACACAAATCACAGAAACTAATAAGCGGTTTCTCAATAAAATGTCTCAATTTTACAGGCTCCGGGTCTCAATGTGATCTCAGAGTTGATTATGGGGTATATGTACCAGGGAAAGCCTCTGGCTAATGTGACTTTCAAGATCTACAGCACTATTAGCATGGGAAGAGCCCTTGGATTTCTTAGTGACTTCAAACTGGGCCACTACATGAAAATCCCACCTAAATCCATGTTCATTGCTCAGGTAACTCAATTAATAGAGTTTCCGCTGTCCATCTATATATATGACTAATTTGTTTTAATTTTCTCAACATGTACCTTTAGTTGGTTGGAACTATAGTCGGTTCAACAGTCCAATTCGGCACAACTTGGTGGCTTCTAACATCTGTAGACAACATCTGCAACACAGCTGCGCTGCCACGAGGGAGTCAATGGACATGCCCCGGTCAAGATGTTTTCTACAATGTTTCCGTCATCTGGGGTGTTATCGGACCACTCAGAATGTTCGGGAAGCAAGGTATCTACCCTCAAATGAACTGGTTCTTCCTCATTGGCTTTCTTGCTCCAATTCCAGTATGGCTACTTTCGCGCATATACCCCAAGAAGAAATGGATCAAGTACATACATGTGCCCATGATCTTGGGAGGTCCATTAGGCATGCCATATGCCAAAGCAGTTCACTACATGAGTTGGGCAGCTGTTGGAATTTTCTTCAACTACTACATTTACAGACGGTACAAGCAGTGGTGGGCTAGACACACCTACATCTTATCAGCTGCTTTAGATGTTGGTGTTGTCTTCATGGGAGTTTTCCTCTTTTTCGCTCTTCAATCTCATAACATTATTGGACCGGAATGGTGGGGTTTAGAAAATTCCGATCATTGTCCATTAGCTAAATGCCCTATAGCACCAGGTATCGAGGTCCCAGGATGCCCCGTGCTCCGATAAGCGTCCATCACAAACACCCCAAGCACCTTTGCATATTGAAATTTCCACGTGACAAAGATGTAGAATCCGCTCTGGATAAATTATATATATAAATATATTGTTCTTTCTCTTCTAAGTGTAGAACAGCTTAAAGTGTTAGATCCTTGTTAGCTTCATAGATTTTGCTGTTAGAGAAATTTTTAAAATAAATTAAATTTAAAAACGAATAGACACATTCATTCACCAAGGGTTGTGTCTATTAAATTTTAAAATGAAAAGACACATGTTTTGCAAAAGGTTGTGTCTATTAAATTAAATTTTCAAAATAAAAAGACACATTATTTTACAAAAGGTTGTGTCTATTAAAAGGTTGTGCCCATTAGAAATCTATATATATATGAACGCCACAATCAATACAAAGAGCTCTAATAGATCTTCCATTCTTTTTTTCCAAAATATTCTTTCTTTCTCACAAATAAAAATAAGTAATGTTCTACTTTTTGCAGAAGTAGAAAATTATTACCAATATACTTGTTATCATTCGAAGATGTTCTGGTTTGTCTTCGCTAGTGCACATCGCAGACAAACAAAAGGTTTCATTGTATTCTAGAGGCGTATTCGCAACTTGGTGCATCATAGAATTGGTGGAGGCGAATAACGTCTTAAAGAAAGCGATTCGTTGCATGATTTTGCTGTGGATTTTGTCAAATTGGAGCGATTTGATGGCGGAAATTTTAGGCGTTGGCAAAAGAAATTGCATTTTCTTTTGACAACTCTCAAAGTTGTTTTTGTGCTCACAACACCAAAGCTGCTGGAGCGTGAAAATGAGACTTTGGCAGAAACTCGAACTCGACAGAAATGGGAACAAGATGACTACATATGTAAGGGACACATTTGCAATGTCATGTCCAATGAACTTTTTGATCAATACCACAACAAATCAACAACCAAAGAAATATGGGATCTCTTGGAGGCCAAGTATATGACAGAGGATGCCACAAGTAAGAAATTTTTGACCAGAAATTTTTGACCTCTAAATATTTTCAATACAAAATGGTTGATGGTAGGCTGATTATTGAGCAGTTTCATGAAATCATGCATATTTTCAATCAATTCCAACAACACAAAATGCATATGGATGAGTCAATTGTTGTTTCTTCTATTATTGATAAACTTCATCCATCTTGGAAAGACTACAAAAATAGTCTTAAACACAAAAAGGAAGACATTTCTCTTGAGGAATTGGGCAGGTATCTTCGTATTAAAGAAGATAATAGACGTATTAGTCATGATGAGCAGCCCATTGTGTCTTTCAAAATAAATATGGTGGAAGAAAATGAGTCTAAATAGCCTTAACACCCAGAAGGCAACAAGAAGAGAAAAGTTGCAACAGTGGTGAACCCAAATGGAAAGAAAAAGAAATTTTCTTGTCACCATTGTGGTAAACCGGGCTATTTCAAGAAAGATTGTCAGTTTCTTAAGAAACAAAAGAAAGGTTCGACTTCAAATTTTGTGGCCATGATATCCGAGATTAATGTTCTCGAAGATGACTTTGCTTGGTGGATTGGTTCGGGTGCAACCAAACATGTGTGCAAAGATCGTAGCCTTTTCACATCTTATGAATCAATTGAAGATGGAAGTGTCTTGTACATGGGAAATTCTTCTACTACAACAATAAAAGGAAAAGACAAAGTGCAACTTAAATTCACTTTTGGAAAAGTTCTTACTTTAACTGATGTTTATCATGTACCAGAAGTTAGAAAAAATCTTGTACCTGGGAGTCATCTTAATAAGTTTGGCTTCAAACTTGTATTTGAGTCAAACAAGTTTGTATTGTTTAAGGGTGGAATTTTTGTTGGAAATAGTTATATGTATGAGGGTATGTTTAAACTCAATATCAATAATATGAATGTTTCTTCTGTTTATATTATTGATTCATTATCTTTATGACATAATCGTTTAGGACATGTTCATATTAAACGGTTGCATGATATGGCTAATCTGGAATTAATTCCTAGATATAATTATGATATGCATGAAAAATGTAAAGTATGTGCTCAAACAAAAATTACAAAAACTCCCTTTCCTAAAATTGAAAGAACATCATCTTTATTACAATTAATTCATGGTGATGTATGTGATATGCATAGTAATCCTATTAGAGGTGGGAAAAAGTATTTTGTAACATTTATTGATGATCATTCAAAATATTGTTATATTTATTTGTTGCATTCAAAAGATGAAGTATTAAATAAATTTAAAATTTATA
Source organism: Litchi chinensis (assembly GCA_019925255.1). Classification (NCBI taxonomy): domain Eukaryota; kingdom Viridiplantae; phylum Streptophyta; class Magnoliopsida; order Sapindales; family Sapindaceae; genus Litchi; species Litchi chinensis. The sequence goes on along the minus strand of CM034462.1, from coordinate 33,015,517 downwards.
AGGCTGAAGTAGAAAATGCATGTAATACAAATATTAAAATTCTTAGCAGTGACAAAGGTCATGAATATCAATTCCCTGAAGTTTGTGAATCTATTGGTATTATACATGAAACATCTACAACATACACACCACAACAGAATGGGGTAGCAGAAAGGAAAAATAGAACACTTATGGAAATGGTGAATTCAATGATTTCTAATTCAGGTTTAAGTAAAGGTTTTTGGGGTGAAGCATTATTAACCGCATGTTAGATACCAAATAGAGTACCTAGTAAGAATATTAAGACTACTCCATATGAACTTTGGAAGAAAAGGAAACCTAATTTATCTTATCTTAGAGTTTGGGGATGTAGAGCCATAGTTAGATTATTAGAACCTAAGATAAAGAAACTATTTGAGAAAGGCGTAGAATGCACATTTTTAGGTTATATAGAACATTGTAAATCATATAGGTTCTTGGTAACTAAACTTAATAATTCTATTGAAATTAATACTATTATAGAATCTAGAGATGCCATATTCTATGAATCTAGATTTTCTACAATTCCTAAAATTATGAATTCTGATGCACCTATAGAAAACGTGGCAGCACCAAAAAGAATTGTCACAGAGGATCCTCCCGAAATACAGAGAAGTAAACGGGTAAGGAAAGAAAAATCCTTTGGCCCTGACTTCATTGTGTATCTAGTTGAAGGTACTAGAGATACACATGTGAGACAGACAATAGTCTCACCGATAATTGAATCGGATCCCCTCACTTTTAAGGAAGCAATGAAGTCACACGATGTTGCTTTTTGAAAAGAAGCAATTAATGATGAAATGGAGTCTATATTGGGAAATAAGACTTGGAAATTGGTTGATCTACCACCTGGATCAAAACCAATAGGTTGCAAATGGATTTTCAAAAGGAAGATGAATGTTGATGGAACCATCGATAAATTCTAGGCAAGGTTAGTAGCAAAAGGTTTTACCCAAAAAGAAGGTTTTGATTATTTTGATACATATGCACCAGTTGCAAGAATTGCTACTATAAAAACATTGATAGCATTGGCATCAATTTATCACCTTGAAATCCATCAAATGGATGTAAAAACAGCTTTTCTTAATGGAGAGCTAGATGAGGAAATTTACATGAAACAACCTGAAGGTTTTATAGTACCAGGACAAGAACACAAAGTTTGCAAACTTGTCAAATCGTTATATGGTCTCAAACAGGCTCCAAAGCAATGGCATGAAAAGTTTGATAGAGTCATTGTTGCAAATGGTTTTCGAATTCATGAATCTAATAAATGTGTTTATAGTAGATTCAAGGGAAACAAAGGTGTGATTATATGTCTTTATGTGGATGATATGTTAATTTTTGGAACAGATAATGAAAATAATGAATTGACAAAAACATTACTATTATCTAATTTTGATATGAAAAACATGAGGCTTGCTGATGTGATTTTGGATATTAAAATTTTAAAAAGAGAAAATGGTTTGATATTGACTCAATCACACTATATTGAAAAAATATTAAAAAAGTTTAATCATTTTAATTGCAAGCCAGTATCCACACCATTTGATTCAAGCATAAAACTATACCCAAACATAGGAAGAGCAATATCTCAATTAGAGTATGCTCGTGTTATGGGTGTCTTATGTATGTAATGACTTGTACAAGACCTGATATTGCATTTGCTGTAGGAAAGCTTAGTAGGTATACTAGTAATCCAAGTCAATTACATTGGCAACAAGTGTATAGAATTTTAAAATACCTAAAACACACTATGAATTACGGTATACATTATTTTGGCTATCCTTTAGTTTTAGAAGGATTTACTGATGCCAGTTGGATTACTGATTGGATTGATCATGCATCCGCAAACGAGTGGATTTTTATGCTTAGTGGAGAAGCTATTTCTTGGAGTTCCAAGAAACAAACTTGTATAGCAGATTCAACCATGGCTGCTGAATTTATTGCATTAGCATCATGTAGTAAAAAGGCAGAATGGTTGAGGAATTTATTGATAGAAATTTCTTTGTGGCTGAAACCAATGCCACCTTTATCAATTCATTGTGATAGTGAGGCAACATTGTCTAGAGCATATAGCCAAATATACAATGACAAGTCTATATTGGCCTAAGACATAGTTATGTAAGACAATTGCTCACGGATGGTGCAATAACCATTGATTTTGTAAAATCATGCCAAAATTTGGCAGACCCTTTAACAAAAGGTCTTGCAAGAGATTTAATTTATAAAACATCAAGGGGAATGGGACTAAAGCCAACTTGAAAAACCACCAATGATGGAACCTCAACTCAACACTAGAAACATCAAGATCTTGGGTTCAATGAGTAAAGTACATCATATGTAGTGATTGCAAACACTATAATATTTATTATATCCCAAAAGTGAAAGTGCTTGATGCCTATATGTTATGGGAAGGGTAAGCTAATGAACTTTTAATAGAGTTATAATAGTTTTCTATTGGAATGTTTTACAGGGGTATTCTTGATAACATCTACCTGTGTGAGTATCGAAGATGGTGTCGTCTTCAATGTAACTTGGCTAGTTACTAAAATACTCATGAAATAGGATATGAGACACAGGGCCAATCCACGTGTCAGTATTATGAACACCTTAGAAAAATTAAAACCTATGTGTGAGATGTGTCCGGTTAGTCAAATAAGGTTACTGGTTCAAAACTTGCCTACCATGTCACCTTGATTAACTTTGATGCATTTTCACTAAATGGAAGTTTAAGTCGAGAGACACTTTCAATTATGCATATGGTTTTCAAGTCTATGTAAAAACATTTTCAAATAAATTTATTTTGAAAATGGTGGAGGATTGTTAGAGAAATTTTAAAATAAATTAAATTTGAAAACGAATAGACACATTCATTCACCAAGGGCTGTGTCTATTAAATTTTAAAATGAAAAGACACATGTTTTGCAAAAGGTTGTGTCTATTAAATTAAATTTTCAAAATGAAAAGACACATTATTTTACAAAAGGTTGTATCTATTAAAAGGTTGTGCCCATTAGAAATCTATATATATGTGGATGTCACAATCAATACAAAGAGCTCTAATAGATCTTCCATTATTTTCTTCCAAAATATTCTTTGTTTCTCACAAACAAAAATAAGCAGTATTCTACTTTCTGCAGAAGTAGAAAATTGTTACCAATAGACTTATTATCATTCGAAGGTGTTCTGGTTTGTTTTTGTTAGTGCACATCGCAGACAAACAAAAGATTTCATTATATCCTAGAGGCGTATTCGCAACTTGGTGCATCACAGAATTGGTGGAGGCAAATAATGTCTTAAGGAAAGCAATTTTGTTACGCGCCTTGAAGCCGTTTATTTGCAATTTTTGCTACTTTCTTTTTGCTATTTTGTGCAGGTTTTTTGGCTGTTCCTTTGTGCAGTAATTGGTGAATTTTGCTGACTGTTTTGGGTGGAATACAAGGCTGTTTTGGGCTGTCAAATTGGACAACAAAATTCTACATGTTTCATCAAACAGTGCAGATTTTTCTTCATTTTCTGGATTGTTTTGTGCAGATTTTTCTGGGCTGTTCCTAGGCTGGGCTGTTTTCAATCGATTCAACAACATTTGCCTACATTAGAAATATCTCAATGAGCTTGACAATGCAACATGTTCTCAACAACATCTCCACTTTTGACCAACTGGGTTGTCATTATCTTACACTGCAAAACATATCTCTGCGGCATACATTTTTTCAAACGGCCTATCACTCGCAAAACACATGCAAGCTGACGATCTTGTTGTTGAAAAATAAATAAATTTTGATCGAAACCCAGCTGAGATTTTTGGTTTTGGTGAGGTGGGCGTGGGCTCGTTTGAGCTCAAATGGATTCGTTTTAGGTGATTTGAAGTGAATTCAGTGAGCTCCAATGTAAAGTTTGAAACTGGTTTTGGCGGTTTCTGTTATTTCCGTTGTTAACTAATTTAACTGATTCCGGGTCAAAGGAACCAGCTGGGATAGGCGGGTAACGACCCTATTAGAGGATATGCGAAAGTGGGCTCATTAAAGAGAGTGGAAACCGGGTTAAACCGGTTTAATCGAAACAGGTTTCCATTTCAAAACCTGAATGAAAAAGTTTATTTACTTATATAGAATCCTGTTATGGCATATGTTAACAACTAAAAGCAAAACTTTCATTTTTTGTATAATAGATTTTGCTAACTTATTAATTACTAAGGAGTGGTGTGTCAATTCCGTTTACCATTCTTAGGCTATCATTTAGTTACTGGTACAAGTCTTGTGACTTAATTTAAGTTGTAAATCAAATAGTTCTAAAAAGTTAAAAACAGATGTCCATAAGGGATGGTAATTGTATAATAAATTTTGAGAATGACAAGTTTCATTGGCATAGTTAAGATTTAAATAAAAATAGGTTTCCTCCAAAACATATCTCTACCTTGCTTTAGGGTCAATTAAACTCCACAGTGGAATGAATTGACACTTGTGGAGAACAACAATTTCTAGTCAAGTAAATTGCAACCACAGGATTTAATTTGTTTTATTTTTTCTTTTTAAATCACGCAACCGTAGAGAAAAGAGCTTTAGTAGAATAGGGTATATCATGTAATTTATACATTAGTCGTAGAAATTCATTTCACTTATATATTAAAATTTAAATCACCATCATAATTGTTTTAATATTTTGTACTACGTAGCACAAGTTTATTAAGCCAACATGCAAATATGGTAGTACAATCCAAGCATTCTTGTAACCACGACTTTTCTTTAGCCTATTCGATGTGTCCGAGTTGTGGTGGTTGTAACAATTACACCTTCAAAGAAATTTCGATCACTATCTTTCTAGCCCAGACCAAGGCAACAAGTCATGGGGCTTTACTTCAGTTTTGGAAGGTAAAAGCCAAAAAAAAAAAAAAAAAAAAAAAAAAAAAAAAAAAAAAAAAAAAAAAACCTTGACTTGTTGCACCTAGCTAACCTTAATCGTGCATGGCATGCTGGACATGTTAGGCATATATTCCAACATCTGATTTGAGATATTTGATGAATTTGTGGTGATTGGTAGTTGAAAACTTCTAATCACTTGTTATTGATAAAGATGTTTTTTCAAAGTTATTTCAAGGTTATATATGTTAGATAATCCCACATTAATTGAAGAAGTGAATTTAATCATAAATTTTTTTAAAAAAAAAGTTTATTATCAAATCCTAACTTTAATCATTCATTCAAGTCTTCAATTATTTATGTAATCCTAATTTAATTAAAAATTAGTTGGTAATCATTCATCTAAGTCTTATGATATACATGAAAAGTTAGGATTTAAGAGAATAATATAATAAAATAGATATTATTTTATACACAAATCTCTAATTAAAAAAAGAAAAAGAAAGTTAATGAGTTGAATGAATTGATGTTAAATGATTTGTTTAGTATAGATTTCGTGTCATGTACAATGAAGATATTAAAAAAAAATTAACTGGTAACATATATAGACATTTTCTAATAAATGATAATAAAATAATTTTTTTAACATATATTATAGTTTGTTTGTGATTGACTTAAGAGATGTATTTACAAAAATATATACAATAAAATTAAGAGAAAATGGTAGTCTTGGTATTAAGTGGGGTTTAAAAATAAATTAGAAAATTTTAAATTTTTTATTAGATGTGCAAGCAAAATGGGTGTACATACCATTTTTAAGGGGTGGAAACATTGCCACTCTAAAACAAATTTACACTAATTCTAATAGAATCATGTCAGAAGAATTCATCTTTAGCTTATTGCATGATTCTCGACCATTTCACATATATTATAGCTGTGATGGAAAATTTATGAAAAGTTTCCATAAATTAATAGGCAGCAATTAAAAGGAAATATTGGTGGAAATAGATTTGAAAATAAATAAATAAATTATTAAATATATGTATCTTCTATTCACTATTAGGGCTTGAAACCATATTGTTTTCACAGTAGCCAACTCTCATATTATTCAAAACCCTCTCCTCTATTTACAATGTAAAACTCTCTAACTATAGTAAAATTGAAGATTAAGACTGATTGTGAATCTAGTAGATTTTCTATCTTTCTTCATTTTTTTTTTATTAATATTAGAAACCTTTTAGTATTTTGGACTTATGGTGTCATATGGTTATGTTTGGAATTATTTTAAAATAAGAATAAAATTTTATAGAGTTCTTAGAAGAAATAAAGACTGCTGAAATATCATTTTGTTCCCTAGTAGACCTGTCGATTTTGTGTAATTGTTTGAATAGGCAAATGAAGGTATAAAATTATGAAATTAGGTATGAATGCTTCTTAGGATGTTAGGTTATATTCTGAAAAATTTCGTGGTCATAGGATAAGTATGTAATTAATTACTAATTTTAGTTTACCTCTGACTCAGTAAAATAAAAATTTGGACAACACTGAACTGGGTTGAATCTTGAATTTTTTGGACATGAGATTGATGTTACTTTGGTGTCATTAAATTTTTGTATGAATCAATATGAGTCCTCTGTAAACAATTAAAGTTTGAAGGATTTTTATTAAGTGGTTCATTTTTAAAAATTCAAATATCAAGAGCTATTCAGTTTCGAAACTGACATTAATACAGTCTTAGTTTGGATTTGGATGTTTAAGTCAATAAGTTAACAGTAGCATTTAAGCTGGAAATTTTTACAATATTTGTTCTAAGTCTTTAGAGCATATATGTGCATTTTTGGAATGATTGGTCTTATACACAATTGATTAAAAATGGAGAAATTGAATTGCATCAGTGAGACAATATTGACAATAGGGGATTTTAATGGTATTCAAACTTAGATTAATTTAGCAAGTTATAATTTCATAAAAATTTATGAGTTTCGTGATATGATTTTACATTGATAAGAGGGAGTAAATTCGTAAAGTTATTTTCTATATTGGGATAAGTGGAAGAGGTAAGTAAACATTATACATTACCTTAATATATATGCGTTCAACTTCAAAAATATTTTGATTGATTCTTTTAAATAATCAAATAAAATCTAGAGTTTTTCAATGTTACTATTTATTATATTTTATTTAAATAATTTTGAATCATCAAATATATGTATTTTGTACATTGATCGAATTATATGAATAGTATTATCTTTCTTATGTGAAAAGTATGAAAGTATTCCTCCATATTTGAAAAGCATGGTATGTATTGTAATTGAAATTGTAATGAAAATATTTTGGCTCATTTGTTCGTAGTTCATTTAATTATAATGGCCTAGCCACCAAGATTACATGTGTCATAATTGTATTATATTTGGCCAATTGGAATATTTATTGTTGCGCAACATTAATTGTATTGGCCCTGCACTAGGATTATAGGAGTAAATTGTATTGGCTTCGCATCGGAATTATAGATGCTAATTAAATTGGCCCCGCATCAAGATTATAGGTGGTAATTGTACTGGCTCCACACCGGGATTACAAGTGAAAATTTTATTGGTCTGACACCAGAATTACAAGTGTGAATGATATTACGTGATAAGAGCCACTTTTATGTTTGTTTAAATTCGTATATGAAATATTTTCCATTATTTTGACTTTAATTTAAATAATGAATGTTTTATGTATCGTATTGTTAAATGTTTTATTATTTTATTAACTTCGATTTTAAAAATTTAATGTTTTCTATATTATATCGTTAAATATTTTGTTAGTATTACTATATTCATTGTTTTCCAATTATCATGAAATTACGATTTTATTCTTACTATAAAGCTACTTTACAAAATTTCAATATATCATTTTGATTATATACCACATCGCAATGTATAATATTTACCTATTGAGTTAACGGCTCATCACTTGTCTCTACTAGTTTTACAGATCAATAGACTTTATTTCTTTTGAGGGGCAACTTCAAGTTATTAGTGTCACTTGGAAAATGATTTTAATTCAGTTATTATGGTTATATTCTTTATTATTATTAAAGAACCATTTGAGTTGGCCTTATTTTGGTTATGATTTAAATGTAAGGATTGATTTTTAATGATCATGAATGAGTTGTTTAAGATTATTATTGAGATGTTGAGAAAAATTATATTATTGAATTAAATATTTTGTAGAATTTTTCATTAATTGAGTTTTAGTCTTGGAGATTTAAGTAAGTAATTGAACATTACATTATAATTTCATAAAAATTTATGAGTTTCATGATGTGATTTTAGGTTGATAAGAGGGAGTAAATTCGTAAAGTTATTTTCTATATTGGGATAAGTGGAAACAGTAAGTAAACATTATACATTACCTTAATATATATGTGTTCAACTTCAAAAATATTTTGATTGATTCTTTCAAATAATCAAATGAAATCTTGAGTTTTTCAATGTTACTGTTTATTATATTTTATTTAAATAATTTTGAATCATCAAATATAAGTATTTTCTACGTTGATCGAATTATATGAATAGTATTATCTTTCCTATGTGAAAAGTATAAAAGTATTCATTCATATTTGAAAAACATGATATGTATTGTAATCGAAATTGTAATGAAAATATTTGGCTCATTTGTTCGTAGTTCATTTAATTATAATGGCCTAGGCACCAAAATTATAGGTGTCATAATTGTATCGTATTTATCCAGCTGGAATATTTATTGTTGTACAACATTAATTATATTAGCCCTGTACTGGGATTATAAGAGTAAATTGTATTGGCCTCGCACCAGAATTATAGGTGCTAATTAAATTGGCCCTGCACCGAGATTATAGATGATAATTGTACTGGCCCCACACCGAGATTACAAGTGAAAATTTTATTGGTCTCGCACCAGGATTACAGGTGTGAATGATATTACGTGACATAGGCCACTTTCATGTTTGTTTAAATTTGTATATGAAATATTTTCTGTTATTTTCACTTTGATTTAAATAATGAATTTTTTATATATCGTATTATTAAATGTTTTATTGTTTTATTGACTTCGATTTTGAAAATTTAATTTTTTCTATATTATATCATGAAATATTTGACTAGTATTACTATATTCGTTGTTTTTCAATTATCATGAAATTACGGTTTTATTCTTACTATAAAGTTACTTTACAAGATTTTAATATATTATTTTGATTATATACTACATCGTAATATATAATATTTACCTATTGAGTTAATGACTCATCTCTTGTCTCTACTATTTTTACAGATCAGTAGACTTTATTTCTTTTGAGGGGCAACTTTGAGTTATTAGTATCACTTGGAGAAGGATTTCAATTCAGTTATTGTGGTTATATTCCTTATTATTAATAAAAAACTATTTGAGTTGGTCTTATTGGTTAGGACTTAAATGTAAAAGTTGATTTTTAATGATTGTGAATGAGTTGTTTAAGATTATTATTGAGGTATTAAAAAAAATTATGTTATTGAATTAAAATTTTGTAGAATTTTTCATTAATTGAGTTTTAGTCTTAAAGATTTAAGTATGTAATTGAACATTACATTATATTGATTTTTATGGCCAATTAGGGTGTTACAATAGCTGTCCAGTTTTAATTTCTTTTGCAGCTGAACCTCCATTATATATAAACTTTTAAACCTGGAGGGCTTACTTTATTATTATTATTATTATTATTTCCCTAGAAATGTAGGACTAATTTTCTAGCCCATTGCAGACGTCAAGTATAATTTCAACGTGTTTCGATGGAGAAAATAAAGTGGATGTGTCTGAGAAAGTTCAGCTCTTCGATTACCAAAGCCAACTAAACAGCTGGATTATATGACATTTAATTAATGCATAGAAATATATCATAGTTTCTCGTCCAGCGAGCTCAACGATAACATCTGCAATGATTTCTTTTGGTGTTAATCTTCTTTCCGAGCCATCCCTTACAAAGTATTTCCAACCGGAATAGAAATTAGCTATTTTTATAAAACCTAGTGGACCCATAATCAAAGTTATTGAACCACAACTGGAATAACATGGCATGTTACTTCCAACAGTACAAATAATAATTTCTACCCACCAACCTGGCTTGCTAGGGACAGCACACCACCAATTGAAGAAGACAAGTACGTGTGTTTATTTGATGCTTTATTTTCATATAGGTAAATATATATTTATTTCTTTTTCTCTACTAAGTTTGTATCACTCCAATATGGTTGCACTTGCCAGTATTTTCATAACACAGCAAGTGATATATTTTCATTGCACCTATGTTTTTTGCTCTATGAATATGCACCTAGAAAGAATAAAAAAGTTATTGTCAGTTGATGACTCTATTCATTGTAAAACCCATGTGGACTTCACCATATTTGAATAATTGTACATTTTCATATTACAATTATTGTCCGGAAAGATTAGAGCATAAATCATCTAAAATTTGTTAGCTATGTTTTACTTGAATTTCCATTCTACTTTGAAATCACAAAACAAAGTGCAGTAGTAACATAGTTTGTTGACAACATTAAGCAGATAATAGTCTTCTAACTTTTATTTTGATTATAGCAACATTAAAGCTAAAATGGGAACACTGTTTGTTATGTTTTCAACCTAATTAAACTAAGATTCATGCAAACTGCAAAGTATAACCAATATATATATATATATGTATGTATATATCAGCACAAACCAACTTAATAGATGTGGTTTAATCAAACATTAGATTTCGTTAAGTGGAAATTGTAAAAAATACCCATTTAAAAAGGGTAAAATTTGTTTTTACCCACTATTTTTAAAAATATTGTTTTTAACCCCTCAAACAAATATATTACTTGATATACCCAAATTGTCCAAAATACCCCTGGACATTTTTACAAAAAAACCCTGAACAGTTTAAAATTTATGAAAAACAGAATGGTGAAATTACGAATAAGCCCCCCCATATATATACCTCAAAACCGATGGACATCTACCACAGTCCATCGATTTCTCACTCAAAACCAACCGGTTTTTGCGGAACCCGAACCTGATCGCGACCTGATCTTCCCCGCGACATTTTCGGCCATTACCGCGACGTTTCTGACCTTCCCCGAGCAGCTCCTACCGCCGGCGAACCTGCAGAAAGTGTGAAGGTTAGATTTTGATATGTTTGTTGTATGTTTTGATTGAAATTTGGTATTTTGATATGTGTGTTTGTGTTATGGATGTTAGTTTAGGATGATTAGGTTTAGAATAGGTTGGATTTAGTGTGTTTGGTCGTGTTTGTGTTGAAAATGGCCGATTCTGACGAGAGAAGAGTTGTCGGGATTGGATCGGTTTTTAAGATTGATTTTCCACGATCGGTTTTTCAGATCGATTTTTCACGATCGGTTTTTCACGATCGGTTTTCCACATCGGTTATTCATTTCGGTTTTTCACGCTCGATTTTTCACAATCAGTTATTCATTTCGGTTTTCCACGATCGGTTTTCCATTATCGGTTTTCCATTATCGGTAACAAATGAAAAACCGATCGTGGAAAATCGATTACGGATAACCGATCGTGGAAAATCGAAATGAATAACCGATGGTGGAAAATCGAAGTGGAAAACCGATCGTGGAAAACCGATCTCAAAAACCGATGGATTTCATTAACCGGTTTTTCAGATCCTTCAAAAATCGATCCTTTTCATTAACCGGTTTTTCAGATGCCTTCAAAAACTGATCCTTTTCATTTACCGATTTTTCATATTCCTTCAAAAACCGATTCAGTTCAAAAACCGATTCTGCTACTGATGATTTCTTTGCTGTTTTTCTTTCCTACAGATAGATTTCGACTATAAATATAGTTCACACACAATTGATAGACATACGAGCGGGAACACACACATTGGTCAAAGATTGGCTAATAAGATAATTGACGTTATTAAGAGAAGAAAGCTATACGATCGGTTCATAGCAGAATGTCCGTTCGGACATATTTTGAGGATAACTAATCATACGGCTGCTGGTTCTGTGATTTTGTGGGTGCTTGCTAGAGAGATAAATGTAGTGGATGCACGCCGTGATGAGAGGTGGTTTGAAATTGGGGAGAGAAGCTATAGGTTTGGGAAACAAGAGTTTCTATTGGTGACCGGACTTCCTTTTGGGGGCATCGACCGTAAAATCTTCGAAATGGCTCCAAATGATCCAAACGGTCTCCTAGGGCGAATGTTTAATGGAGTGTCGCCGGAGGTGAAAGAGTTGGTCAGATTTCTTGAGGCAAGAAGTGATAGAGGGGAGGGAGACCGTGCAGGCAAGATCCGATAGATAATGAAGATCTTTTAAAGTTGGCGAATGTAGGGATTGCTTTCCATCTCTTTATGGGACTGGATGATAGAGCTAGCATTTATCCATTTATGTGGGTCCTCATTGAGAGTACAGAGAGATGGAAGACATTCCCTTGGGGCACATTATGCTATAGTGTCTTGTTATACTGTCTCGACAAGGCACTTAATGAAGAGCGGGTCAGAAATCCCCCAAAGACCATTAATATTTATGGCTATGTGTTAGCATTTCAGGTATAACTAATACTTTCAATATTTATTGCTTCCTTTATTACATTAACTATATATGGTTATATGTATGTTTTAATCAATTTTGCATTATATATTATTTGACCATTACTAACTATATGTATGTTTTTTGTTTAATCATTGTTACATTATAGTGGTGGTTAGTGGAGTTGTTCCCAGTGTTACGGGAGAAGATATCAAAAAGGACCAAGAACCCGGAAAACGATCTACCAAGATGTATGAAACGATCACTGAAGAGAACACCCACAAATATACACAGCCTAGATGATTTCCCCCCCCCCCCCCCCCTAAGTGGCAAACATAACCTAAATTTGTGTCAATTATTTGTTTGTTATAATTATCGTTATTTATATTAAGTATATAATTGTAGTATAACTAAATATATTGATATAATGCAGATAGTTGGCATTCGGCAAACCTTGGAGCCTACTGACGCCGAGAGGGAGATGGATTATTGGAAATCGTTTAATCCGAATCATATAGTTCATGATGAAGTACATAAATATGGCGGCGGGGGGAGTGATGATGATGATGATGATGATGATGATGATGACGACGATGATGATGACCATGATGATGGTGTAGGGGATGAGGCTGAGATAGAGGTTGATGATGAGGTGGAGATAGAGGTTGATGATGAGATGGAGGGAGAGGATGATGATGAGGAGGTGGAGGGAGAGGATGATGATGAGGTGGAGGGTGACGATCAGCCACTTAAAGACATCCGAAGCGTGCAATCCGAATCAGAGGATACCTTATCAAAGTTGCGAACAAAGAAGGCACATGATGTATAGCACGTAGATTATGAGGTACAAATATTCTATTTATATAATAAAATTATTCAATAAATTTCAATTGTAGTAAATGCAAAAGATGTGGACATGTTATGTAGTAGTACGGAGTGTGAAAAAGAGACGGAGTCTCTTAATATGATAAACGAAGTGTAATTTGTTTAAATTTACAGGTTGTATTTTCTTGGATACTCAAAAAAGAAGAGAGACTCTGTCAAATTTTTTTAAAAATTAAGGGTAGTATGTAAAATGATATATATTTATGATTCTATGAAACAGGTGAAGCGGTTGTTTGAGTTTATTGTGGATTTATAGAAGACAACCCATAAGAAGTTAAGCAAAATGGATAGGAGGCAAAAGGCAACCTTTCAGATGGTAAGGGAGATAGATAGTAGGCTGAGACGGGTGGAAGAACATTTACATATTCCCAGGCCTCCGGTTGCTAGGCATGATCCAGACGACGACGATGACGACGATGACGATGATGATGATGGTGGGAGCTTTCACATGTATTACCCATCACTACCACCACCACAGCAGGACGAGGGTGTCCGTCAGTCGCCTATTGATGTAGGCCAGTCAGCCATCCATGAGGAGGATGAGGGTGATCATCAGCCACCTCAGCAGTCACCCCATCAGGAGGAGGAGCAGGGTGACCACTCCCACATGATCTTAGGAGGTGTATCAGCTGCAGACACTGATCGTGAGCATGACCAGGTAGACTTTGTATCCCTATTGTGTTGCATTCTGAAATATAATTGGTTATATTAAATTTATACATGTTTTTAATTTATTTACAACTGCAGGACGAACGGGGCAAACGAAAGACAAAGCCAGCAGCACCTCTACGGACACCGTACACGGATCCGGGGCCAGCGAAAAAGAAAAAGAAAGTGGTCCAACAGCAGGAGGAGGAGGTGGTAGAGTCTATAGACCCTGTAGAAGTGGTCTATAATGAATATAAAGCGGCAACCACATTGGATCTCAGGTATATTTAAACAAAAAAAAAAAAAACGTTTCTAATTTTTGTATCCTTATTGGTAATGTAAGAAAATATATAATAATGTTTAATACTTTTTTTTTGAATTGTAGGCGTTCGATTGATCGTTGTGGGTGGTCTGTGATACCAACCACATTGGTCACACTCGAGGATGTGCACGAGTGGTTGACTAATGAACACATCGATTCTTATTTGATGTGCCTAAGAAAAAAAGGGTGGAATGAGATGGAAGATCGTACATACGCTGTCCATGGCAGTTCTTTGTTTGTAAGTATTTACATTTAAGTTAGTTATGCATTTATAATTTCATATTACGTTCGGTTGATTGGTTTTAACATGTTTAATTTTTATCATGCAGGCAATGATGACAGCGCATTATAGAGTGTAGTACACCAACAAACAAAGAACATTTGATCCAATTACAGCTGATGTACCCCCAGAGTTGCTTGCGTACGGTCGTGGGCTTATAGACGCAGCAGTCCCGTGGTGGAAGATTGATAGTGTAAGTGTAGTTCGAACGTTAATATTTATTATATGAATATCCCTTCTAGTCCTATAATACTAACGTTTTGAAATGCAGGTGTTGCTACCGTGTAGCTTGGATCAACAACACTGGGTCCTTTGTGATGTGCGCATTAGAGAGGAAAGAATCATAATGTATGATCCCTTGGCAAATGTTGACATAGCCTATCGACGAGAGCCACTTGAGCCGCTGGTATGTTTGATGCCTATTTTATTGCGGTTCCTGAGATTTTATGAGCAGACACGGGTACCTATGCCACCCGTGGATCTCCGGTGGAGAGTTCAACGTCTTGGACAAGCAGCTGTGCCTCAGCAACTTGATGGGTGAGTAAGTTTATATATATTAATGATATTTAATATTTAATTATCTTTATGTTAATATATTAACATAAACATAAATTAATATAATGTTAATATATGGTTATGATTAACATTAATATATAATTATAGCTTAATTATTATATATAGTTTATATATTATGATATTTAATTATGTTAATGTTAATATATGTTTATATTATTATCTTGATGTATATAGTTTATATATTATAATATATACAAGACCAGTTGCGGAGCATATGTGGCCATGTACGTACGTGACATTGTGCAGCAGAGAACGAGTACATGGAAATTAAGAAAACATGAGACCGTTGCAGATGTCATCGCACTAAGGTCCGAGATGGCCAGAGACATATATATGTGCTCAAAGCCTATGTATAAAGTTAATAATTTTGGAAAATGGTTTGTAGACACTGATGGAGAAGTGGTATATAAATAAATTTAATTATTCTTTTATTAGTATTCATTATTTATTTGATGGTATTGCATTCTATATTTTTAAATTGCCAACAAAACATTATAATTAAACATTATAGTTAATAACATAATGTTAATATAATATAAAATGTTAATATAATGTTAATCTAATATAAAATGTTAATATAATGTTAATAAAATATTAATATAATATTAATAAAATATTAATATAATGTTAATCTAATGTTAATATAATGTTAATAAAATATTAATATAATGTTAATCTAATGTTAATATAATGTTAATAAAATATTAATATAATGTTAATAATATGTTAATAATCTAATGTTAATATATATTAATATATTAATATAATGTTAATATATATGTTAACATAATGTTAATATATGTTAATATATTAATACTATGTTATTGTTAACCTATTAACATACCATTAACATTATATTAATAATGTGAATATATATTAAGACTAACATATAACATTAGATTAACATTAGATTAACATTATATTATATTAATGTTAATATATTAATATAATGTTAATAATATAATGTTAATCTAATATTAATATATTAATATAATGTTAATAATCTAATATTAAAATATTAATATAATGTTAATATAATATAATATTAACATTATATTATCTAATGTTAATATAATAATATAATGTTAATATAATGTTAATATATGTTAATAATCTAATGTTAATATAATGTTAATATAATATTAATCTAATGTTAATATTAATATTAATATAATGTTAATATATGTTAATAATCTAATGTTAATATAATGTTAATATTATATTAATATAATGTTAATATTATATTAATATAATGTTAATATATGTTAATATATTAATACTATGTTATTGTTAACCTATTAACATACCATTAACATTATATTAATAATGTGAATATATATTAAGACTAACATATAACATTAGATTAACATTATTTATATTAATGTTAATATATTAATATAATGTTAATAATATAATGTTAATCTAATATAATATATTAATATAATGTTAATAATCTAATATTAACATTATATTTATCTAATGTTAATATAATAATATAATGTTAATCTAATGTTAATATAATGTTAATCTATTATTAATCTACTGTTAATATAATAATATAATAATATAATATTAATCTAATGTTCATATAATGTTAATGTAATGTTAATCTAATAATATAATGTTAATCTAATGTTAATATATTAATATAATGTTAATATAATGTATTATATTAATATTATATTAACATTAGATTAATATTATATTAACATTATATTATTAACATTATATTAATATTAATATTAACATTAGATTAATATTATATTAACATTATATTATTAACATTATATTAATATTAATATTAACATTAGATTAATAATAGATTAACATTATATTATTAACATTATATTAACATTATATTAATATTAATATTAACATTAGATTAATAATAGATTAACATTATATTATTAACATTATATTAACATTATATTAATATTATATTAACATTATATTATTATATTAACATTAGATTAATATTAGATTAACATTATATTATTAACATTATATTAACATTATATTAATATTATATTAACATTAGATTAACATGTATATTATTAACATTAGATTAACATTATATTAACATTAACCTTAATAATATATTAACATTATATTAATGTAATCTAATGTTAATATAATGTTATATTAAGGTTAATGTTAATATAATGTTATATT
This sequence comes from Litchi chinensis, assembly GCA_019925255.1. NCBI lineage: Eukaryota > Viridiplantae > Streptophyta > Magnoliopsida > Sapindales > Sapindaceae > Litchi > Litchi chinensis. The sequence continues at coordinate 32,998,207 of CM034462.1, read as the reverse complement.
AACGAATATATTAATATAATGTTAACATATATTAATATAATAATATCTACATTTGTATTATATATATTATTAATATTACATCCATATAAGTTATAAGCCATATTAGGATTATAGTTATAATAATTGTAAAATGATATGAAAAATATTAAAAATATTAATATGATATATCAAGATAACACATATTATAGTAAAGGTATATATATTAATTACTAATATTATATGAATATTAATAAATGATAAAATTAATATATAATGATATTAAAATAATGATATAGTTTGTAATAAAATTATACGCTCCCTAATCTATATAATATATTTAAATATAATGATTTATATAAATAATTCATGTAAAGGGAAATAAAATAAACATACAAATAGAAATAAAATCAACCCAAGTAAAAACTGGTTTTTAGGAGTACATGAAAAACCGATACCGGTTTTTGAGGAACCCTTAAAAATCGATCCACACTTGGCGTGCTGGAAAATGAGGTGTCTGTGGATCGGTTTTCGAGGAGGCATGGAAAACCGATACTGATTTTTCAGAGTTACTCAAAAACCGATCGACATCTTTACGTTGGGGAAACGAAAGGCAACTTGATCGGTTTTTCACCATATCTGAAAAACCGGTACCAGTTTTCCAGGCTCCATGAAAAACCGATTTTTATGGTTCCGAGATGATATGAAATGAGTCAAAAACAGTACACATGGAATAATAATTTATACAGCTGTATTAATACATAATTGAGTAATTAATATAAAAACGTTTACATAAAACATGCATAAACAAAATGTCAATCAATTGATACTCATCATTTCCGTCAGTAGCCATTTGTGGATCGGGAGTAGGAAACTGTAATACACATCGACGTTGGTTGTGTCCAGTCTCATGACACAAGCGACATCTTCGAGAACGTGGCTCATTTTCAGTAGCATTTGAACTCGTTCCAACATCCGCATCCACTTCTGCGCTTGTCCCTTCAATGATAGAAGTTGGGAGGTTAGGGCAACGAAGACGGTTGTGTCCCCTTTGACCACATCTTCCACACTTTTTTCGACGAGGATCTTCCCCAGCTGAGGGAATCCGAACCTCCTTTGGCCTACCTGCTTGTCTTTTACCTTTCAGTGGTAATACAATCATACTTCTAACTTCCGCTGAAACATTCCAACTGGCCAATTTAGGGACGGGATTAATCGGACGTGCATATGCAGCTTTTAGCCACTCCACGCTATAGTACTGACTGCAAAGTGTATCACAACTGATGCCCTTGAACCTGACATGTATCAACAATCAACAATTTAAGTGTTATGCTATGATATGAAATACTAAAAAATACAATGTATAATTACCATACCTGGCCACAACATATGCATGAACACATGGCAACTGATCAAGGTTCCACTGCTTACACGTACATGTGTGTTGTTGAATGTCAACCATCGCATCTCCTTTGCTATAATGTATGACACTGTAATGATACGGTTCTGCAATGGGATATACGCTACCTTCCGTGGATAAATCTTTTGCCAACATGATACGATCGTATGCTGCGGTAGTAACATACGTTGTGAGCTTCTCAGCAGCAACACGTCTATTATTAAACCATCTCTGCAATACATTTCTTACATATTCATGTGCAGTTGTTATTGGCAAACGACGTGCTTGCATCATGCAATTGTTAAGCGACTCTGCAATGTTGGTAGTCATCATTTCATATCTTCTTCTTGGACAATGTGCTCGTGACCACCTGCTCACTCCAGCCTTAACCAAAGCTCCATGTGTGGCCGGATGCAATGCACGTATTTCTTCCAATATTCTGTTGCATTCATCGGGCACATAACAGTATGCTGCATTGTAAAATGCATTTTCCACATCCGAACGTTTTTTACACTGTTGCTTAAGGTTTTGCCACAAGTGGAAAAAATATAACACATGTGGGACTTCAGGAAAAGCTGCTTTCATCCCATTTGATATACTCTTATGACGATCCGATACGATCACCAACTTGTCTGACACCCCGATTGCTCTTCTCAACCTTTTTAGGAACCAAGTCCACGAATTGTCTGACTCTCCGTCAGCAAATCCAAAGGCGATAGGATAAATCATCTTCGACCCATCTTTGCACGCAGCAAAAAAAATCATCCCTTTATATTCACCTTTCAAATGAGTGGCATCAATAGCAACAACCGGTCTCATGTAAGACCGAAAACCCTCAATAGAAGCTCCAAGTGCAATGAAGGAATACAAGAACCGGTTGTTTTCATCTGTCTTAATTGCTGTCATTGTGCCGGGGTTTGAAAGTTTTAACATCTCGAAGTAGGATGGAAGCTGTTGATATGATTCATCCGCTTGCCCATATGCTAGTTTCTTTGCATATTGTAAAGCCTTCCAAGCTTTACTATATAAGATTTGCACTCCATATTGCTCTAGCATTTCTCCAACCAAACGATTAGGTGTATAAAGATCTCTTCCCACCTTTCCTGCATACAATTTTCCGATCACAATAGCCTTCACACTCTTCATATGTGATTCCATGGCTGTTTGACGACACGTGTGTTCCGCTACATAATTCAACACAAACCACATTGAACAACCCTTTCTGCATCTTGCACGAACACTAAAGCTACAAGTTTTATCTTTACAACCGGCTTCAAATCGCTCCGTGTCCGAATGTCTAACCCGATATTCAAACTTAGCTTTCAGAGCATATTCACCAATAGTTATAGTCATTTCTTCTTTACTAGTAAAGAATGCTCCTTTATATAACGTACCACGTTGGTAGACGGTTGACGTAGCGCTTGAAGTAGCTTCAATGTCCCCCAATTCTACATCAGGAACAATCCAGTATGGTTGTGAAGGATTGTTCTGAAATTGTAAACCTGAAAATCTTATTTCTTGAAACTCTTCTTCTTCTGCGACATCATCAAATCGAGTATCCTCTTCATCACTATCTCCGGTTTGCTCTTCATCACTATCTTGTATTCCATCACCATTATCATCTGTGTCTTCATCTTCATCATCAATACCATAATTCGTATAGTCATCATTAACATCACGAATGGGACTTTCAACCGATGTAAATGGAGTGATAGAAGTATCAACTTGATTGCTCCCAATGCCTGAAGTCAGATAAAAATGATTTTCAACCATATGTGGATTTACTGGTCTATCCGTATTTGCCTCGTCATGTCTTATGTCTGGAATTGAATTAGTGACAAATGGACGAACAGTACGCCTACTAACCCCAGCTCCAAAATCTCTGACAATTTTATCGATATAAATCTCTTTAACATCAATATTTTTTATCGTCATTAAACCAACAACACCAAGATCGGACATGATACGTATCTTTTTAACATGACCATTTGTTGTACTTTGTAGTAAATAATATATACGGATTTCCCACCTTCTTCTATCAATAGCAGCCTCTCTGTATACAACATCAACCAATGATGAAAAACTACTATTTTTGTGGACCCCACACATGATCGACTCCCCTCCAATGTAATTACATCCATTCCACTCTCCGTCAAAATTGATTACAACGCTCTCTTGAGCCATTCCTGCAACATTCAAATCAAATGATAATTAAATCTCATTTCAATAGGGTAATATTACAAAATATAATCATATCGAATCATATTTAATACATAGCAACACAAACATATAAAAAAACCATTAAAAATGTGTTAAATTCGATTTTCCAGTGAAGTGATCGGTTTTTCATTCTCTCAAAAAACCTTAATTCGGTTTTGGTTTTTCAGCCACTGGAAAACCGGGATCGGTTTTTCAGTCACTGGAAAATCGGGATCGGTTTTTCAGTCACTGAAAAACCGAAAAACCGGTCGGTTTTTCAGCCCGGTTTTTCAGGTAGATCGGTTTTTCAGTGGATGAAAAACCGATTCCGGTTTTTCAGTCCACTGAAAAACCGGGGAAAACCGGGATCGGTTTTTCAGTAACCGGGGCTCTGAAAAATCAATCTCACAGAGTGGAAAACCGATTATCGGTCACGAAAAATCGATTTCGTCCAGATTTTGCAGATTTCGTCGCAGATTTCATAAACATTTAGATCTCACAACCAAATCATTCTTATAGTCTTTTAGCTAGCAAAATAAACAAAACAACCTAAAAACCAACCAAAAAAACTCATACATTACTTTTCAAACTCAAATGTAAGAAGAATCTTCAAAACCTTCAATGGTGTAAACCTTCAATGGATCCAAAAACTTCAATGGTTGAAGAAGCTCGAATGACTAATTCCTTCAATAAATTATTTTTCAACTGCAATGAATCTCAAAAATCTTCCTAATTTTTGAAATTTTCAGCTGCAATGGAGAAGAAGATGGAAAAGGGAGGCTATTGGTAGGAGAAGGAAGAAGGTTATTTTCGTAATTTCATATTTGGGCATTTTAGTCATTTTAACTTAAGGGTAATTTGGTAATTTCATATTTGGGTATTTTAGTGATTTTAACTTAAGGGTATTTTGGTAATCTTGGGTATACAATGGAAATAGTTTGTTTGGGAGGTTAAAATCAAATTTTTTTAAATAGCTGGGTAAAAACAAAATTTTTTTATTGATTTGGATAAAAACAATAAATCTCCCTTTGGTTAAATCAAAAATTTAGAAGACTAAATAATGTTTTCTAAATATGACAAAACTATGGTTTTAAAAAATATATCATAATCATAATATTTAACTTAATTAAACTAAGAATGGTGCAAAAAAAAATCAAATTAATAAACCAAAATAATAAAATAGTTGAATAGGAAGTGACATAATGAAGTTCTACTTTACGTGCAATGGTATAATGGGCCTTCGTTGGGCTAAATACAACCAGCCCCATTATAAATTCAGTTAAGAACTGAAACCTAATTAGCTTTTTTTTTTTTTTTTTTGGAAAGCCACAAGACATCCCCAGACCAGTTTTAGATAAACAATTATAAGATTAAAAGATGTTTTTGATGGCGCCAAATATTTTAATTAATAAATAGGAATAAATAAATGAGCCAAAAATATTATATGTCGGTTAAGTTGGTTCAAAACTTATTTTTCAACCGATATTAATCGAAATAAAATAAATAAAAGTTGAAAAAGCTTATCACTTCCAAAAATGAGTGAAAGCGGAGTTGAAAGACATTGAAACCTGTAACAACAATACGTTGCAGTGTGATTATGTTGATCACAATTCACAACATTAGCAACATGTACCCATACAATACAATGTTTGAAAGATTTAACATTGGTTTCCTTTTTCTAGTTGGCAATAATTTTCCTGCTCTGATGGTGGAGGCAAAGCAGTCTTTTTGTCCATTGCATGAGATAGTAGAGCTTGTAAAAAGTCTCCACGAGAGGAATTCAATCTCTACAACTGGTCTTCTCACAAACAAATGCAATACTGAATTTAACGTGACATACGCCTAACCTTAAGTTTCTATATAATCATGTGCTATTGTGAATTTCCAATGTGCCTTTTAATGACCTCTTCTCGTGAATCTAGCACTTTCCTCCACCTTTCTGACACTTCTCATTCTTGTGAAAATTTCTCAAATTAGATACAATTTATTAGACCGATTAATGATCACAATTATAATAGGGAGGTTTTGTCTTAGAACTATGTATTTTAATCTAAACAATTTGAACACTAACAAACATTGATCACATAATATTTGGAACCAGGGCTGGCCCTGAGCATGTGCCTGAAGTGCAACTACCCCTGGCCTACAAAATTTCTTTTTTTTTTTTTTTCTATAATTAATTTATAAAGTCAATATATAATTAATGTTTCACTTAACATTCATGTCGTTTGTTTGACACTTGAGTTTGAACCCCCACACAATTTTCTTTTTCTTGTTTTTCTCATTTTTTGAAAAAACATGGTGGTTGTAACGAAAATTTTTTAAATTTTTTAGCAAGTAATTAATCAAATTTATGGGCTGCCAATTAGGGAGTAATTGATGGAACAATATATATTTTCGTATCAATTTAAAGGAAGGATTGAAGGAAAAAATTTGGCAAATTTATATAGATATATATAACATATATTTTTCTCATAATCACTATTAGGGTTTGAAGCCTCATATATATATATATATATACATACATACTATCTTTTTCTTTCTCTATTTGTTGCAGTCACTTCTCTTCCTTGAAAACATACATATATCATTCAAAAAAGAAAAGTTTTTTCTCCATTAACAAAGTAAAACTCTTCAACCATAGTAAGATTGAAGATCAATGTTGATTGTAAATTGGGTAGGTTTTTTTATCTTTCTTCATTTTTGTTAATTAATAATAGAATCCTTTTGGTATTTTGGACTTATGATGTCATATTATTATGTTTGGAGTTATTTCAAAATAAGAATAAAATTTTATAGAATTTTTAGGAGAAATAAAGATTGCTAGATCATTTTGTTTCCTAATAGACCAATTAATTTTGTGTAATTGTCTGAATCGGCAAATGAAGGTATAAAATTATGAAATTTGGTATCAATGATCCTTCGGATGTTAAGTTATATTCTAGAAAATTTCGTGATCATATGATAAGTATATAATTAATTAAGAATTTTTGTTTACCTCCGATTCAGTGAAATAAAAATCTAAATAGCACTGAACTAGGTCAAATCCTGAATTTTTTGGACATGCGATTGATGTTATTTTAGGGTCATTAAATTTCTGTATGAACCAATATGAGTCCTCTGTAAGCCATTAAAATTTGAAGGATTTTTATTAAGTGGTTTATTTTTAAAAATTTGGACATCAAGAGATGTATAGTTTCGAAACTGATGTCAATACAACCTCGATTTAGATTTGGATGTTTAAGTTGATAGGTTAACATCGGTATTTAAGGCTGAAAATTTTTATGGTATTTGTTCTGAGTCTTTAAAACATATATATGCATTTTTGGGATGATTGATCTTATATACAATTTATTAAAAATAGAGAAAATAGACTGCATCAGTGAGACAATGTTGACAGAAAAGGATTTTAATAGTATTTGGACTTAGATTAATTTAGTAAGTTACAATTTCTTATAAATTTATGACTTTTATGATGTGATTTTAGGTTGATAAAAGGGAGTAAATTCATAAATTTATTTTCTATATTGGGATAAGCGGAAGAAGTAAGTAAACCTTATACATTATCTTAATATATATATTTGTGTGTGTGTTCAACTTCAAAAATATTTAGATTGATTCTTTTAAACAATCAAATAAAATCTTGAGTTGTTTTAATGTTACTTTTCATTATATTTTATTTAAATAATTTTGCATCATCAAATATATATATTGTACATTGATCAAATTATATGAATAGTATTATCTTTCCGATGTGAAAAGTATGAAAATATTCCACCATATTTGAAAAACATGATATGTATTGTAATCGAAATTATAATGAAAACGTTTTGGCTCATCTGTCCAAAGTTCATTTAATTGTAATGGTCTAAGCACCGGGATTACAGGTGTCATAATTGTATCATATTGATCCAGTTTAAATATTTATTGTTACACAATGTTAATTGTACTAGCTCTACATCGAGATTATATATGTAAATTGTATTAGTCTTGCACCATAATTATGGGTGCTAATTGTGTTGGCCTTGTATCGAGATTACAGTGTAAGTTGTATTGGCTCCATACCAAGATTACAAGTGTGAATGATATTACGTAACATGAGTCACTTCCATATTTATTTAAATTTGTATATGAAATGTTTTTTATTATTTTGTCTTTAATTTAGATAATGAATGTTCTATGTATCGTATTGTTAAATATTTTATTATTTTAGATTGCGATTTTGAAAATTGAATGTTTTTTATATTGTATCATTAAATGTTTTATTAGTATTGCTATATTCGTTGTTTTTCAATTATTATAAAATTACGGTTTTATTCTTACTATAAACCTACTTTATAAAATCTATAATATATCCTTCTGATTATATACTACATCGTAATATATAATATTTACTTATTGAGTTGATGGCTCACCTTTCGTCTCTATTATTTTCATAGATTAGTAGGTTTTATTTGTCGTGAGGGATGATCTCGAGTTATTAGTGTCACTTGAAGGAGGATTTCAACTCTGTTATTATGGTTATATCTTTTTCTATCATTAAAGAACTATTTGAGTTTATTTTATTTGTTAGGACTTAACTGTAAGGATTGATTTCGAATAATCGTGGATTTGAGTTGCTAAGACTTTATTGAGGAGTTGAAACAAATTTGTATTATTGAAATAAATGCTTTGTAGAAATTTTTATTAATTGAGTTTTAGTTTTGGAGATTTAAGTGATTGATTGAACATTGTATCATATTGATTTTTATGGCAAATTTAGGTATTAAAATGGTGAGATTTCCTTTTTCTTGTTTTACTCATTTTTTTAAAAAAATATAATGGTGGCCACCACTAGGTTCCTTTTTTTTTTTTTTTTCTCCTTGTATTCAAAAAATATTTGTAATATACAAATGACTTCAAAGCTAACACATTTCACCCATATATAAAGGAGCCCATTTTAGTTTTTCATACCCGGTCTCTAAAATGTCAGTATTGGCATTGTTTGGAAGTTGTATGATCAAAATTAACTATAGGTGATGCATAAAAAACCATAAGAATTGCAAAGCTAATTTCCAAGCCACAAAGATGTTTGCTTATATAACAACTAGTTTTAAGATTATTTGGGCTAACTTTTACATTCCACAAGGCTTCCATAACAATTATATTATAGAAATCATATGCAAGTTCAAGCATATTCAATTTTACTAGTCACAAAGTCAACTAGGTAGTACATATAGGAACCCACGAGATCTTTTACTAATCAACCCATTTCATCTTCAAATCTACTATAGATTATAAAGAAAATGATATTTTAATTTCATATTGTGGAAAGATAAATTAATTGCAAACATTATTGACAGAGTTAGGTGTTATATTTAATTACCTGTTTGTTGGTTGTCAATGGTTCTTTAGGTGGTTGTTAGTGGATTGAGTAGGTGGTGGTTAGTGATTATTTATTTATTTATTTATCAGAGGTGCATATATAAACTATGTCATTGTTTTAGAATGTAAGTGACTGATAAATAAAGTTGACATGGTATCAGAGCTGTTGGGTGTTTAGTTTTTTTCAAAGCCTTCACAACTTGTCTTTATTGCCTTCATAGCCTTTTATTGACCTTCATTGTCAAATCTATTGCTTTCACAGCTAGTCTTTATTGCCTTCATAGCCTTTTACTGACCTTTATTGTTAGATCTGTTGTTAGTATTCTATCCAATATCCAATCTAGGGAATCATGATCAAAACTAATGATATTTCTTCCTCATCTAAAGAAGATGTCATCCCTCAAAATGATGAAGATCCACCACACACACCTAAAGGGGATTTGCAGAATCTTCACTCATCCTATAGATTGAATGGAAAGAACTACTTGAAATTGTCTCAGATAGTTCAAACCTTCCTTAAAGGAAAAAAGAAGATCAATCATCTGTTGAGGATTGGACCGGTCAAAAAAGATCCTAAGTTTGAAGCTTGGGATGAGGAAGATTCCTTAAGAATGTCATGGTTATGGAACTTTATGATGTTAGAGATTAGTGATACCTGTATGTTCCTTTTAACAACAAAAAAGATATAGGAAGCAGTTCATCAAACCTACTCATTTAGGATGCAACCCAAGCTTATAAGAATAAGGTGAAAGCAGCAGCAACAACCAAATAAGAGACAAGTACAGTAACCAAATATGCAAATATTCTGCAGAGCTTGTGGCAGCAACTTGATCATTATCGGTGCATTAAAATGGAGTGTAAAGAAGATGCAGCGATGTTGAAGAAGGTGAAAGAGCAGGATTGAATATATGATTTTCTTGTAGGACTTAATGTTGAGTTTGATCCTGTTAGGGTGTAGATTTTGAGTAAAGAGGAAATCCCATCTTTGAACACAATAATTTCCATTTTAAGGGCTGGAGAAAGTAGAAGGAATGTAATAATTCAATCTATATCTGTAGATGGATCGGCAATGGTGACAAATACTAGAAAGATTTTGAAGCAAGATCAATCAAGCAATGAAAGTGGGAAACTAGATAAGGTAAAAAAATCAAAATTGTGGTTTACTTACTGCAAAAAACTGAGACATACAAAAGATAGATGTTGGAAGCTAATTAGCAAGCCAACAACATCAAGCAAAGAGTATGGATACAAGGCCGGTCAGCAAAAGAAATAAGGGCAGGCACATGTCTCGATGGATTCAGAAAAATCAAGTGAAGATTGAAAAGTCTCCTATAAATGCATATTCTCTAATCCAGTCAAGTGAAAATTCTGTTAGCTTTAATGTCTCGAATAAATCTATTTGTGGCTTTTGGATCATTGATTCAGGGGCTACAAATCATATGACTAATTCTTCAATTTTTTTTTATACAAATACACCTTGTCTTAATAGTAGAAAATTTTCAGTTACTAATGGGCCTTCAACTACTGTGGCTGGTTTAGGAGATGTAAAACTCTCTCAAGAATTCGATTTAAGACAAGTTTTACATGTTCCTAAATTAACCTCCAACCTAATCTCTATGCAAAAACTTACCAAAGATATGAACTGCTGTGTGACCTTTTTCCATCTTATTGTAAGTTTCAGGATCAGACTTCGGGGAAGAGGATTAGACTTGCTAAGGAAAGAAATGGCCTATACTACTTTGAGGTACCACAACCATCTAATAAGATTAAGAGCAGAATACTATTTTCCTACTTGTTTGAAAAACCTTCTAATAAAGATTATATTTGGCTTTACCATTTTAGATATGGACACCCATCTTTCTTTATTTTGAAAGTTATGTTTCCAAGCTTATTTGATAGTTTAGATGTTGATGAATTTCATTGTGACACATGTCAATTTGTAAAACACAGACGTGTATCTTTCTCAATTAGCAATAAAAAAAGTTTTATTCCTTTTTCTCTTATTCATAGTGATATTTGGGGACCATCTAAAATTTCCAATGTTACTAAAGCAAAGTGATTTGTGTCTTTTATTGATGATTGCACTAAAATCTTTTGGGTGTTTTTGCTTAAACAAAAATCAAATTTAAGTGGAGTGTTTTTTAATCTTCATAGAATGATTCAAAATCAATTTGGAGTGAAAATTAAAAGGATTCGATCTGATAATGCTAAGGACTATTTTAATGAGACATTATCTTCCTATTTTCAAAAGAAAGGTATCATCCATGAGTCATTCTGTGTCTATACACCCTAACAAAATGGGGTGGCAAAAAGAAAAAATGGTCACCTTTTATCTACTACTAGATCATTGCTTCTCCATAATAATGTTCCTAACTTTTATTGGGGAGAAACATTACTCACTGCCATCCATATTATTAATAGACTTCCATCTAGAGTCCTAGGGTTCAGAACTCTTGTGTCTATATTGTCACAATTCTTCTCTGATTTCATTAAGTCTAATAATTTAATTCCTAGAATTTTTGGGTGTACAACTTTTGTCCACAATCATAGTCCCACTAGAAGCAAATTTGATCCAAGAGCAATAAAGTGTCTATTTTAAAGCTATTCATCAACTCAAAAAGGCTGTAAATGTTATAGTTCTTGTCTTAAACGTTTTTTCATATCAAAAGATATTACGTTTCATGAAACAATTCCTTTTTATTCCAAATATTATCTTTAAGGGAAGACTCTAGGTGAAGATAAGAAGTTTTCAATTAATTTTTCAAATAAAATTTCTGGTGCTTTTGATAAAGTTTCTACTATTAACTCTACTGAACAATTGAGTGATAAAGTTTCTACTGTATTTAATAAAACTGGTGATGATTTTTCTTATTTGTCTCCTCCTTTATTTAGCCATCTAATCAGCTTGGCAAAACATTATCCAACTTAAATAAAAAGCCAATATTTGAGTTAGATGATGAGACTTTCAAAGAAACTAGGAATCCTATTGAACTGAATCACCAAACTACCCCTGATTTTGACTCAAACAGCCCAACCATTTCTAATGAAATAAATCATTAACCAATTTCTGACTTTGACTCAAACAATTCAGAAAGTCTATCTCCAAATAATCCTAGTTTTTTAGACATAACCATGGATTTAGGACAGTGAAAATCTTACCATAATAATCTTTCAAAATCTAATCATGACTATCCTAAACCTGACCATTTTTCCAAACTAAAAACATACCATAACAGGTCAGTTCAAGTTGAACCAAACTGTCCCTCAATTAAACTTGATTCCCTTGCTTTTAATCCCACCAGATATGTGCAGGTATATTCAAGAAGGAAGGGTCTAGAACCAATCCTATACAGGTCTAACACTCTAAGCTAAGTTCAGATTCAAGAACAGCCCTTGATTTAATCAATGATGATTAACTAGTGGCAATTAGAAAGGGAACGAGAGAGTGTACAAAAAGACCCTTGTATCCTATTTCAAAATTTGTGTCATACAAGAACTTCTCACCATCTCATCAAGCCTTTATTGTCAACTTAAACACCATTCGCATTCCATCTACCTTGTTTGAGGCATTAATTGATAGGAATTGGAAGTAGGCGATGGAAGAAGAGATGGCTACACTAGAAAAAAACAGACATGGGAACTTATGAAGCTGCCACAAGAGAAGAAAATAGTGCGTTATAAATGGGTTTATATGGTTAAATATAGAGCTGATGGTTCGGTAGAAAGATACAAGGCAAAGTTGGTAGCCAAGGGATATACACAAACTCATGGAGTGGATTATCAAGAGACATTTGCACCAGTTGCTAAGATGAACACAGTAAAAGTACTATTGTCCCTAGCTGTAAATTTTGGGTGGACACTTCAATAATTTGATGTGAAAAATGCATTCTTACATGGGAACTTAGAAGATAAGATTTTTATGCAAATACCACCTGGTTATGGCAGTACATTAGAGGCAGGGACGATTTGTAAATTGAAGAAAGTTTTGTATGGCCTTAAGCAGTCCCCTAGGGCCTGGTTTGGAAGGTTTGCAAGGGTGTTATTGGCTGCCGGATGCAAGCAAAGTCAGGGAGATCACACTTGTTTATTAAACATTCGGTTTCAAGGGGAGTCACAGTGCTATTAGTCCATGTTATAACATAATAGTCACTGGGAGTGATGAAAAGGAGATAGAGGCAGTAAAACAATGTATGAAAAAGGAGTTTGAAATTAAAGAGCTTGGTAGATTGAAGTATTTCTTGGGGATTGAAGTAGCTCACTCACATCAGGGGATCCTTCTTTCTCAAAATAAGTATGTGTTAGACTTGTTGAAGGAAACCGGACAACTAAACAGTAAACCAGTGTCCACACCTATAGATATGAATCATAAACTTAGAGAGGCAGTAGATGATGTGGCAGTCAATAAGGAGATGTATCAAAGGTTGGTAAGGAGACTTATATATCTCTCACACACACGCCCATACATTGCTTATGTTGTTAATGTTGTTGAATCAATTTATGCACCATCCTAAAGAGGTGTATCTACAAGCTACTTATCATATTCTTCATTATTTAAAGGCTAGTCCTAGAAGAGTGATTTTGTTTAAAAGGAATTCAAGGCTGTCATTGGAAGCATACATGGATGCAGATTATACAAGGTCAGTGGTTGATAGAAGTTCAACTATAGGTTATTGCACTTTTCTTGGTGGAAATCTAGTTACATGGAGAAGTAAGAAACAAAATGTGGTGGCACGATCTAGTGCTAAAGCAGAATTCAGGGTCATGGCACAGGGCATTTGTGAGTTATTATGACTGAAAATCATTTTGGATGACTTAAGAATTAAGTGGGAAGAGCCTATGAAACTTTATTGTGATAATAAATCTGCTATTAGCATTGCTCATAATCCTGTTCAACATGACAGGACCAAACATATTGAGGTGGACAGGCACTTTATAAAGGAGAAGCTAGAGAGTGGGTTGATTTGTACACCTTACATCTCAACTAAAGGGCAATTAGTTGATGTTCTAACCAAAGGCCTATCAAATGCAATTTTTCAAGAAATAACATCTAAGTTGGGAATGAAAGATGTTCATTCACCAGCTTAAGGGGGAGGGTGGAAAGATAAATTAATTGTGAACATTGTTGATAGAGTTAGGTGTTATATTTAATTACTTGTTTGCTGGTTGTCGGTGGTTCTTTAGGTGGCTGCTAGTGGATTGAGTAGGTGGTGGTTAGTTGTTATTATTATTTATTTATTTATTTATAAGAGGTGTATAAAGATTTTTTGCTAATCAACCCACTTCATCTTCATATCTACTATAGATTATAAAGAAAATGAGATTTTAATTTCATATGTTTTATTATGTTGCTATCATTGGTAGACAATTGCTTGGTCTAATTTAATCATATACAATGAAAACCACATCTACTTTTCATCACAACATAACCACATTCAATACATACTTTATTGATGTTTTGATTCCCTAATTGAATTAACATATTCTATTAAACATCAATAAATGTGTTTTATGCTTGAACATTTACTGGCCAAGAGGGACTCTGAGCAGAGTTCAACTGACACATATATCATTTAAGGGGACTTTTTTACAAAGCAGCATAAAACTGAAACAGCAACTGTGTAGAAACGAACAATCCACATGGATCAAGCTTACACACGTTCCCATGATCTTGGGAGGTCCATTGGGCATACCATCAGCTAAAGCAGTGCACTAGTTGAGTTGGGGAGCTGTTGGTAGGCTTGGCACACTTATCAGCAGCTCTTGATGCTGGTATTACTTCTGGTTCAACCAATGGTAGGCTAGGCACACTTATCAGCAGCTCTTGATGCTGGTATTACTTCTGGTTCAAGCAATGGCAGGCTAGGCACACTTATCAGCAGCTCTTGATGCTGGTATTACCTTCATGGACGTTTTAATTTATTTTACTCTTCCGTTACACAACATTATAGGTTCAAAACGGTGGACTTTAATGTAAATATCTATTTATATATTATTATTTCAAACACATTTTTTTCTCAAGGCTTATAAAGTAAGTAAAAACAGAAAATTATTTTTGTAAAATTTTCAATATTTGAGAGAAATTCTATTTAATGTATTTAAAACCAACTTCCAGAAAACAAATGAGTCAGATACTTGAAAAAATTTTTAGTTCTAAGAATTTTCTCTTACAAAATCATTGTACATAACTTAATACAGGTAGATAGCACGATCTTCAATTTCTAAAAATTTTCTAGATTAATAAATCTCAACTGTTACTTGCCTGCACCCATCAAATGCATCTAACGGGAAATATACGACATGCAGATTTTGAAATTTCAACTAGGGAAGAACTCATCTATTGTCTCTCATATTGTGTACAAATTGTTTTGTCAATATCAATTACTCATTCCCACTGGAATTATTAGCAGTAACAAGAAGAGAGACAAAAACACCACATCTTGTCACAATTGCCAGCCTCCTACATTTTCCAACGACAAAGATTCCACATCTTGCCCATCTTTTCTATTTATTTCTGCTTTGGACAACAAATCTTTTGTGACATTATATAAATAGAGGTGAAAATGTCTGACAGAAGAAACAATAACAAGCTACCAAAATTCAGCCTGGCATATAGGCCTGCATCTTTATTGCCAACTCAGTTTTTCGGATTTAAAAATAATGAAAAGTATTCAAGACACAGACACAAAAATATTCAAGAGAATAAGGAAAACTCTATTTTGTCTAGTTCAATACAAGTAGGATACTTTCAAGGAATATCTCTTACTGTCTTAGCTAAAATATAAATAAACGAGGTAACTAAAAAAATTTTCCGTAATATCAGTCAAAGTTTTAAAAATTTATGCAAAATTTATTTAAATCTCTCTTGTAGGCTCTTAAAAATTTCAAACATATGTACATCTTAGTGAAGATACCAAAATATTGTCATGGCAACAACAAAAGTAACAATAATACATAAAGATGACTTAAAAAAAAATGCACCAGAACTGATTTTTTTCCTGCTGCCGCATAATCTTCCTCATTGGCTTACTATGGTCTATGTCAGATATTATAATTGATTTTGTCAGTTACATCAAGAATAAGCTTAAGGATTCTAATACAATGAAGTTAAAGTTTTGTGTACTAAAAAACGATACCTTTGGAGAAGAAAGACAAGTACATATTTTGTTTTTAAGTGTTGCAGGCAAGCATATGTACAGCTATTGAGCAATGCCAATTTCTGTCAAGCAGAGGAGTAACATGGGAAGTTATATTGAAGATGAAATTCCTAAGTCTAAGTCACTGCAGAAGGATCAAACTAGTATTGATCTAAATGGTAAAACTCCGTCTCATTTCCTCTCTAAAATGTACTAAGTTTATGTATCAAAATGAAAACTAGGCCTTTAGGTTGAACTATAAGATTGAATGTAGAAATTTGTTGGGACTCACATGTTACCATGCACGTTGTCAATTTGATCGTGCAGGAGATAATGACATTAACGATAGCCCAATCGAGGAAGTTAGGCTCACAGTTCCAATCACAGATGATCCCTCAATGCCAGCTTTAACCTTTCGAACATGGGTTCTGGGAATGATATCGTGCCTCGTTCTTGCCTTTGTGGACCAATTCTTTAGTTATCGCCAGAATAGTCTACACATTGGCTCAGTTTCAGCACAAATTCTTGTACTTCCAATGGGACGGCTAATGGCTGCAACTCTCCCAACGAAACAAATACAAGTCCCATTCATGAAATGGTCATTTTCACTGAATCCAGGGCCTTTCAGCTTGAAGGAACATGCATTGATCACCATTTTTGCAGGCTGTGGAGCGGGTGGTTCTGCTGCACTAGGCATTATTACAATTGTCAAGGCCTTCTACCACAGAAATTTGAATCCAGTGGCAAGCATGTTGCTAGTGCAAACTACTCAGGTACAATATATATTTGTCTTACTTTCTTACTAATTCATAATGGCATTGAGCTTTTTCACTTGTCAAAATTAATGCTATAACATGTCGCTGCTGGATTAAAAACAAAAAATAAAGGCATTTTTCTTCAATTCTTATTAAAGTATCGATACAACTTAGCAGAAAACACTAGTTAAACTTTAAAAAAAAAAAACATTCACTCCTGTATAACAAAAAATA
Organism: Litchi chinensis; assembly: GCA_019925255.1. Lineage (NCBI taxonomy): Eukaryota > Viridiplantae > Streptophyta > Magnoliopsida > Sapindales > Sapindaceae > Litchi > Litchi chinensis. The sequence goes on along the minus strand of CM034462.1, from coordinate 32,981,147 downwards.
GTTAATAGCTTACTTGTTCCTTTTTTGTTATATGAAATTCAGCTGTTGGGGTATGGGTGGGCTGGTTTGCTCAGAAAGTACCTTGTCGACTCCCCTTACATGTGGTGGCCATCAAACCTGGTCCATGTCTCATTGTTCCGGTACTAATATCTCACTCCTATTGAAGAAAAACATCCAGTAACTTCATAATTTGTAATAATGACATAGAATTCAACTGCAGGACATTACACGAAGAAGAAAAGAGAACAAGGGGGGGACTAACTAGGCTGCAGTTCTTCCTCATTGTTTCTATAACAAGCTTTGCTTACTATATTGTTCCAGGCTATCTTTTCCCCTCACTGTCTGCTCTCTCCTTTGTTTGTTGGATAGGGAAGGACTCAATCACAGCCCAGAAGCTTGGCTCAGGTCTCCAAGGCCTTGGCATTGGCTCCTTTGGCCTTGACTGGTCCACTGTTGCTGGCTTCTTGGGAAGTCCCCTTGCCACACCCTTCTTTGTCATTGCCAATACTTTAGTTGGTTTTTTCCTCTTCCTCTATGTTCTTATACCCATTGCTTACTGGTCTAATGTATATGAAGCTAGAAAATTTCCCTTATTTTCCACAAACACTTTTGACTCTTCTGGCCAAACTTACAATGTCACCCGAGTCCTCAATTATAAATCTTTTGATTTTAATAAAGATGGTTATGATAGTTATAGCAAGCTCTATGTTAGTGTCATGTTTGCCTTCATATATGGATTAAGCTTCGCTTTTCTAATGGCTAGCTTTACACATGTTACTCTCTTTGATGGAAAGTAAGCATCTAATTTGTCATTTGATAACCCTTTTTCTTTTTTAATGTAGACACAATTTCTCTTTTTTACTGACTTATCGATGATTTCTTTTTCTATTTAATTTCTAAAAAAATTAGAACAATTTGGAAAATGTGGAAAAGCACAACTACTGCAGCCAAAGACCAATTCGGTGATGTGCACACAAGACTGATGAAGAAGAACTATGAAGCAGTACCTGAATGGTGGTTCCAGACTATCTTGATTTTGACATTGGCCCTTTCCTTCTATGCTTTTGAAGGGTTTGATAGACAACTTCAACTTCCATGGTGGGGACTTTTACTAGCCTTTTTCATGGCATTCTTTTTCACCTTACCTTTTGGAGTAATTGCAGCCACAACAAACATGGTACATCTGAGTCCAAACACATTATTTGATTGTCAAATATGCACAAAACAAAATGACTGTTAAAGAGTTTCAATTTATTTACCATAATCTTCCAAATTTGGTACACAAATCACAAGAACTGATAAGCGGTTTCTCAATAAAATGTCTCAATTTTTCAGGCTCCGGGTCTCAATGTGATCTCAGAGTTGATTATGGGGTATATGTACCAGGGAAAGCCTCTGGCTAATGTGACTTTCAAGATCTACAGCACTATTAGCATTGAAAGATCCCTTGGATTTCTTAGCGACTTCAAACTAGGCCATTACATGAAAATCCCACCTAAATCCATGTTCATTGCTCAGGTAACTCAATTAATAGAGTTTCCGCTGTCCATCTATATCTATGACTAATTTGTTTTAATTTTCTCAACATGTACCTTTAGTTGGCTGGAACTATAGTCGGTTCAACAGTCCAATTCGGCACAACTTGGTGGCTTCTAACATCTGTAGACAACATCTGCAACACAGCTGCCCTGCCACAAGGGAGTCAATGGACATGCCCTCGTCAAGATGTTTTCTACAATGTTTCCATCATCTGGGGCGTTATCGGACCACTCAGAATGTTCGGGAAGCAAGGTATCTACCCTCAAATGAATTGGTTCTTCCTCATTGGCTTTCTCGCTCCAATTCCAGTATGGCTACTTTCGCGCATATACCCCAAGAAGAAATGGATCAAGTACATACATGTGCCCATGATCTTGGGAGGTCCATTACACATGCCATATGCCAAAGCAGTTCACTACATGAGTTGGGCAGCTGTTGGAATTTTCTTCAACTACTATATTTACAGACGGTACAAGCAGTGGTGGGCTAGACACACCTACATCTTATCAGCTGCTTTAGATGCTGGTGTTGCCTTCATGGGAGTTTTCCTCTTTTTCGCTCTTCAATCTCATAACATTATTGGACCAGAATGGTGGGGTTTAGAAAATTCCGATCATTGTCCATTGGCTAAATGCCCTATAGCACCAGGTATCGCGGTCCCAGGATGCCCCGTGCTTCAATAAGCATCCATCACAAACACGCCAAGCACATTTGCATATTGAAATTTCCACATGACAAAGATGTAGAATCCCGCTCTGGATAATAATATATATATATATATATATATATATATTGTTCTTTCTCTTCTATGTGTAGAACAACTTAAAGTGTTAGATCCTTGTTAGCTTCATAGACTTTGCCCACATTAGAAATATCTCAAGGAGCTTGAAAATGCACCATGTTCTCAACAATATCTCCACTTTTGATCAACTGGGTTGTCATTATCTTCCGCTACAAAACATCTCTCTGCGGCATTTTTTCAAACAACTTATCACTCACAAAACGCATGCAAGCTGACGATCGTGCTGTTCGAAAAAATTAAATTTTGATCGAAACCCAACTGAGATTTTTGGTTTTGGTGAGGTGGGTGTGAACTCATTTGAGCTCAAATGGATCCGTTTGAGGTGATTTGAAGTGAATTGAGTGAGCTCCATATAGTTTGAAACTGGTTTTGGCGGATTCTGTTATTTCCGATGTTAACTAAACTATTTCCAGGTCAAAGGAACCAGTCGTGATGGGCGGGCAACGACCCGATTACGGATATGTGAAAATGAGCTCATTAAAGAGAGTGGAAACCGGGTCAAACCCATTTAACCGAATCTATTTTAATAGAGACGGTTTCTCATTTCAAAATCTGAATGAAAATCTTGATGAAATATTATCAAAATATCTCAAAAAATAAAACTAATACGAAATCATTATTTTTTATGTTTAAAAATAGTATTCCGGGGCATTACTTTTTATTCTAGGGGATTTTTCAGATTTTTTTCAAATTATTTTTATTATATGTACTGCTGTTATTGATGTAGGTTAAAAAAAAAAAAAAAAAACTTTCATTTTTCTCGACATTCGAGGGCTTTGTATAATTTGGTTTTTATTTGACTTTTAATGTTGAATATTTCCCTTAAAAGAATATGTCAAAAAAATGCACTTATTTATACATAATTTATAAATTCATTGCCCTTGAAAAAAAAAATCTGTTGTCAATAATATTATTCAAAGTCAAATATGTACTTTCAAGAATTCGGTATATAAAATTAAAAAAAAAAAAAAAAAAAACCTTTTAAATTCTCAATAATTGAACATATTACACTAACCTAGGTCAAAATTAGGTATAATAGTGCTCATATTCATTTTTTGTCAAATTACACTTTTAATTGTTCGTGATTAGAATTTAAATTTAAAAGATCTTAAAGGGTCAGAAAAGTCAATTTACAGATAACACAACGCATTCGATGTTGAAAATTCTAACGTAACTTCCAAAAGTGATATAATTACAGAACTACCAAAGCAAAAATGCTGAAACGACCCCATAATGTTCAACAATTACATTCTTCAAACAATTATCTTATTTTTTTAACCATATGAACAGTTATCTTATCTGACTATTTTTTTAATGCCCATCTCACATGGAAAGCTCAAGGATCACGGATCTCCTACTAATCTTTGTCTATCTAGTGTGTGTGTCTATTTATATATATATATACTAAATGTTTCCTAATTTAAAAAATTAGGATAAATCAATCAAATTTATTCATTGCATATGAATTAATTAAGAGAAAGAATTTATTTTAGGAGAGAAATATAATAATGAATTTGATTGATTCATCCTATCATTTTAGAGTTAAGAGATACTTATGGTAAAATTACTATATATATATAATGTATAAAGTATTTAATCATTTGTCTATTATAATGATTAATGTTGGTTGGTTTGGTTAACGTGGAAGCCAGTTAAACTACTAGAGTCCAAAGTGTGAATCAACAGCAGTGCAAGTGAGAGCATAAGTGAGTGATAATAATGGTAGAGTGAGAAAAAGATTAAAAGAGTGACAAGTCTAGTGAGAGAAAGAGAGGGAGCAAATGTAGAAATCGTCATCTTTCTTTCTCTTTCATTTTCTTTCCTTTCTTTGATTTATTATTATTATTATTTATCTTTCTTCTTCGAGTGAACTCTTGAGTGTTCCACGTTAGCTACATAGAAGATTCAAGCATGTGTGTTCATGAGCGTTCAAGTGTAAGTTCAAGAGAGCTTTTAGTGAGTTAAATCTAGTTAAGGTCAAGTTAGACCAAGTTGCGTATGTTTCTTCTTCTTCTTCTACTCTTGTTTTCATTTGATAATATATGATTATTTTATGTTTTAAACAACTGTTATCAATATGATTATTTTATGTTTTAAACAACTAACCATTGTAGGTGTGACGTAGCAAGGACGATTTTGACTTTTCCAACTATAAGACCATCCAAATGTCAAGTTGAATAACTAAAATGCATGTTATCATGCCTAAACTCGAGGTAAGCTAGTACAATAAACCTTATTTTTATTTGAGTTCTTTTAGTGTTATACAAGTAAATAGCATTACTTTTTTTTTTCAAAAAAAATATATCCACTAGAAAAAAAATAAGATTACTTGATTTTTGAATTTATTAAAAAAAATGCTTTGATAATAGTATAACATATTTTATAATTTATCAATATCAAATATTATTTGTTTATGTTATAGATAATATTCGTTTTTGTTATCTGCTTACTAATAAGCTATTGAAAATTTATAATTATAGAACACAAACAAATTAAAGACTTTGAGTACTATCATCATTATGTAATAAATTAGTAGGACAGTAGGTGTTTAACTAATTGTTATTGCCTTATTGGGTATAAAAGTGCTGTGGTCAATCTTCAACACTCAATAGTTTATTTTAGTTGAATAAAGCTAGCTATATAGTTATCCAATTGCTGCATTTGTCAGTCACCCACCTCAGTTGAAAAGCTAGCTATACAGTTGTCCAATATTGCATTATTGCTCCAACTTTTGCTTCCAGAGTGTTGACTGCACAAGTGTCTTTTGTGCACTTAGAATTCAATTTGGAGTTCCCTTTCAAGCCCACTTTCTATGTTAAATAAAATAATGAGGGAGATGCAAAGAAGCCTTTATATGTCTAGTATTTTTCATGATGATGATTTTTGGTCCTCCTCTAAGAAAAGGACATATACAAGTCACAATAATGCACAAAGATGATTTAGACATGAAAGCGTGGACCATGATTAGTTCCAAGAAATAAATTCATGGAAATTGAAACCTACTAAGAAATAAATGCATGAAAACTGATTTTTGGTGGAAACACTGACCATATGAAAGCCTCAGTGTTTCACACATACTAACTGGCTTACAATGTAGAATAATTCACTTGATTTTGTTAGTTACATCAAGTACATAAGCTTAAAGATTTTAGTGCCATAAAGTTGAGTTTGTAAATTGAAAAAAAAAAAAATCTTAATTTAAGCCTCAATGATGTGGCACATAAGCTTAATTAACATATTACTCATCATAAAATCTCATCTTTTAATTGCATTGAAAACTCATACATCATATTATTTGGATCATAAATTTATTGATAATTTTGTAGGCAATTATTTTTTTCTTTTTTATTTCTTTGTTTAGCATACATATGGAAATCAGCTATCAATTAAGCTCTGATGTTTTTGATTGATGAATAGCTGAAAACATATTATTGAAATCTCATATATCATATATTGACATATTTGATGTAAGCAATCTATTTTTATCTTTGTTTTTAAAGGTTGTAAGCATACATATGGAAATCAGCTATCAATAGCTCTTGATATTAAGAGTGATGAAGAGTGCTATATATATATAATCAATGATCGTATGCAATTTCTGCCTAGCAGAGGAGGAAGATGGGAAGTTATGGTGAGGATGAAGTTCCTAATTCTAAGTCACCGGAGAAGCTTCAAACTGGTATTGAACTAAAAGGTAAAAGTCTGTGTCAATGCCTCACTAAGATGTTCCAAGTAGATTTATCAATATTAAAACAAGGCCTGTAGGTTGCAGTATAAGATTGGATGGAGATACTTGTTATAAAGTGATATACATTATGTACTCAGCAGTTTACTGATCATGCTGTCAATTTGATTATGCAGGAGATAATGAAATTGCTGATAGTCCAATTGAGGAAGTTAGGCTCACGGTTCCTATCACGGATGACCCCTCACTGCCAGCTTTAACATTTCGGACGTGGGTTCTGGGAATACTATCATGCTGCCTTCTTGCCTTTGTGAACCAATTCTTCAGTTATCGCCAGAATCACCTACATGTTGGTTCAATTTCAGCTCAAATTCTTGTTCTTCCAATAGGAAAGCTAATGGCTGCAACTCTTCCATCGAAACAAATACACCTGCCATTCACAAAATGGTCATTTTCATTGAATCCAGGGCCGTTCAATTTGAAAGAACACGTGCTGATCACCATTTTTGCAAGCTGTGGAGCTGGGGATGTTTCTGCAGTAAGCTTAATTACAATTGTCAAGGTTTTCTACCACAGGAGCTTGAATCCGGTTGCAGCCACCTTGCTAGTACAAACTACTCAGGTACATTATATATTTACTTGGACTTGTATGGTACAAACCACTTGTCTAGGACATTGACCTTTTCCATCTAAAAATAATGCTAGAACATGTCACCATCGAAAGGAAACCAAGAAGAAAAATTGTCTCTTCATGTCTTATTGATTAAAAATAAAAGTAAAATCATGTTCTACTGTATAGAAAGGAAATGGCCAAGAGCTTACCTTTTCCTGTTTCTAATGAAATTCAGCTGCTTGGGTATGGGTGGGCTGGTTTATTCAGAAAATACCTCGTTGACTCCCCTTACATGTGGTGGCCATCAAACCTGGTCCAAGTCTCTTTGTTCCGGTACTAATATCTCTCTCATACTAGAAAAAACATGCCATAAATGTGAAATGCAGAGTAAGTTTATAATTTTGAAATACTGATAAACAATGTAACGGCAGGGCATTACACGAAGAAGAAAAGAGAACAAGGGGCGGACTAACTAGGCTGCAATTCTTCCTCATTGTTTTTACATCGAGCTTTGCTTACTATGTTGTGCCAGGCTATCTATTTCCTTCGCTGTCTGCTCTCTCCTTTGTTTGTTGGATATGGAAAGACTCAATCACAGCCCAGAAGCTTGGCTCAGGCCTCCAAGGCCTTGGCATTGGCTCCTTTGGCCTTGACTGGTCCACTGTTGCTGGCTTCTTGGGAAGTCCCCTTGCCACACCCTTCTTTGTCATTGCCAATATCTTAGTTGGCCTTTTTTTGTTTCTATATGTCCTAATTCCCATTGCCTATTGGTGCAATGCATATGAAGCAAAGCGTTTCCCTTTATTATCTCCAAACACCTTTGACTCAACTGGGCAAATTTACAACATTACCCGAGTCCTCAATGAGAAAGCATTTGATCTTAATATAGTTAACTATGATAAGTATAGCAAACTCTACCTTAGTATCATGTTTGCCTTCGTATATGGATTGAGCTTCGCATTTCTAATGGCTAGCCTTTCACATGTTGCACTTTTCGAGGGAAAGTAAGCACCTAGTTTCTCATGGTATAACTTTTTTCTCTTTTGCTAATGACATGGTATTGATTGCCTTCATTAAATGTCTAAAAACAATTAGAAAAATCTGGCAAATGTGGAAAAGAACAACTACTGCAGACAAAGATCAGTTTGGTGATGTACACTCAAGACTGATGAAGAAGAACTATAAAGCAGTACCTCAATGGTGGTTCCCTGCCGTCCTAATCTTGACATTGGCCATTTCCTTCTATGCTTGTGAAGGATTTGATAAACAACTTCAACTTCCATGGTGGGGACTTCTACTAGCTTGTGGCATGGCATTATTTTTCACCTTACCATTCGGAGTTATTAAGGCCACAACGAACATGGTATGTCTGAGCCTAAATGCATTATTCTATTATCGAATATGCAAAACAATTAATAGTGATAAACTATGAGAGCTTCAAATTTTTTCCAAATAATTGCAATTTTGTGTATAAAATCACATGAGAACTGATTTTAACTTGCAGGGTCCAAGCCTCAATGTGATTTCAGAGTTAATTATTGGGTATATGTACCCTGGAAAGCCTCTAGCTAATGCAACTTTCAAGATCTATAGCACTATCAGCATGCAACAAGCCCTCGGTTTTCTCAGTGACTTCAAACTTGGTCATTATATGAAAGTTCCACCCAAATCCATGTTCATTGTTCAGGTAATTCAATTATTTATATAGTTTATGCTATTCATTTATATATATATATATATATATATAACTAATTTTTTGAATTTTGTTCAACATGTACCTTTAGTTGGCTGGAACCATAGTTGCTTCAACTGTCCACTTTGGCACAGCTTGGTGGCTTCTGACATCTGTTGAGAACATCTGTAACACAGCTTTGCTGCCAGAGGGGAGTCAATGGACATGCCCTAGTCAAGATGTTGCATACAATATTTCTATCATCTGGGGAGTTGTCGGACCACACAGAATGTTCACAAAGAATGGTATCTACCCTGAAATGAACTGGTTCTTCCTCATTGGTCTTCTTGCCCCGGTTCCAGTGTGGCTGCTGTCCCGCAAATACCCTGAGAAGAAATGGATCAAGCATATACATGTGCCCATGATCTTGGACGGTCCATTGCACATGCCATCAGCTAAAGTAGTGCACTACACGAGTTGGGGAGCTGTCGGAGTTTTCTTCAACTACTACGTTTACAGAAGGTTCAAGGAATGGTGGGCTAGGCATACCTACATCTTATCAGCTGCTTTAGATGCAGGTGTTGCCTTCATGGGAGTTTTCCTTTTTTTTGGCCTTCAATCTGGTAATATTAACGGTCCAGAATGGTGGGGTCTGGAAAATTCCGACCATTGTCCATTAGCTAAATGCCCTGCTGCGCCAGGTATTAAGGTCAAAGGCTGCCCTGTGTTTTGATACATTTTCATTAGAAACTCCCCTATCACCAGATGCATATAGTGGTTATATGCTGTACAGTAGTATGGTGTCAAAAGGTTTTGTGTTTATGCTGAAGGGGCATGAAATATGAGACTGATAAATTGGTAGAACTTGTAAGTTATTTTGTGTTGGTTAACAAAAGTACATCGTTCCAATTACTTTGTAACAATTAAACCGATTCCTCCTAATGTTGAATTACTGAAATCAGTTCAAAACCAGCATGACAATCCTCACAAACTTGAAGATTCTTCATAACTGAAATATCAGTGTTCTAGCACACGTCCATTAATCTAAAATTTAGAGCCATACAGAGTTCTTCTCCATTGACCTCTCTTCCATGTGGAGAACAACTAATGTGTTTGGTACATATCCTTCTATCTCACTTATAGTCTTTTTCAAGTGTAGTTATCTGCCTGGAAATTAGGAGAGCTAATTTGAAAAATTTCAAATTGACTACCCCAATGGTGCCATGCCAATGACCACATCTGAAGAATTTAATCTCATCTAAATACATTTTTCAGATAACAAAATTCGAGTGCAATTCACCATAACCAATGCTATCATTTCACGGGTCACGTATATAACAGATCAGTGGTATTAGTCATGCCACATTTCCTCCAAAAACCACACCCTCATAATCAACTACATAATCTAACTGGGTTACAGTCATCTTCCACAACACAACAAATCACTGCAACATTTCATGAAACAACAACCTGGCATCACCAGCTCCTCCACAAATTACCTTCAAGTTCCCAATCTGTGTTCTGTAAAAAACAAATTCAATCAAAACCCACCTAGGATTCTTGATTTGGTGATGTGAGCATGAGCTCGTTTGAGCTCAGAGGGATAGTTGAATGCTGTAGAAAAGATCCATTTTGAGGTAATTTGAAGTGAACAGTGAGAGTTTAAATTGTTTTTGGCGGTTTCGGTTATTTCTGATTTGTAACAAAATTAGCCAAATCCGGGTTTAATCTGTAATCAGTTTAAATTCGCGACAAGTATAACCCATTTTAAGAATACATGAATCACACAACTGAAAACAAAATAAAAAAGAGGTTTTGAATATCATTTACTCTCTATTTTTAATCTATTAAACAAGAACAATGTTATAGAAAATAATATTGAACACCCCCTTAACTAGTATAGTAACTTCAAGCATTATCTGTCTTTCTCAAAAAGTAAATAAATAAAATTTCCGATGCAAAATTATAAAATAAGATATAAATTAGTCTCATTCACCAACTGACATCAAACATATCAGAAATCTGTGGAATTATTGAAATCTACACTATTTAGGAATCCACTCACATAAATGAGAGACATTACTTTTATAATGCTATGGAGAAAATTTTTTCTACATGCTGGTAAATACATACTGTGGGATTTGAACCACATCACTAATATCAACAGGAAGATTTACACCACTTGGGCTAATAGGAGGTATACTAGTCAATTTTTTTCTGTTCTTTTCTGTCACGGACTACAGGATGTTTATGAACATCAATGCTATCACAGCATTGCACAAACATCAGTCCAGAATTATTGCAAGTAGCAAGAAGAGAAACCACATACCATATCTTATCACAATTGTGATCTTCAACAACATTTTCCAGTGACAATGCCCATCCTTTCATTTATCACCTTCTCATTTCTGGTCCAATCTGTGGGCTTTTGTAATAGAATTTTGGCCCATCCTTTACAGCTTGCATCGGTTTAGATTTTTTTTAGGGATAATTCTAAAAAACCCATTGTAGTTGGTAAAAATATTAATTTTACCACCTATAGTTTCATTTTTATTTAAAATCCTCTCTAACATTAATTAAAACACTCAAAATACACTTTGAAAGTGTGTGAAATGACGAAAATACCCTTGATGAATACAAATTGATGATGAAGTCATGAAGGGTAAAATTGACATTTTCTTTAATTTTTTCACATCAAGGGGGATTTTGGACAAAAATGAAATATAGGTGGTAAAATGAACATTTTTGTAAACTAAAATGTGTTTTTTAAGATTATCTTTTTTTTATTGGAATGCCTTTAACGCTAGAGAGAACAAAGTGTGACAGTAGATACAAATCTCTATCAACTCAAAATAAACATTTCCTTATAGGCCTGCATCATGTAACCCATCTAGTCATTCTAGTGTGATTTGAGTGCATATTTAACAATGAAGAAAATGCAGACTTAGACATGAAATTTACTTGGAAGCATATGCAAACAAAAAGCAAAACACAATAATTTTCCATGAAAGCCAAGGAATTGGAGATTCAAACAAGTATATTCACATATGATAGGCATTGCATATCTTTTGAGAGAGACCAGTTACCAAATGAAACTGATTTAGAAACTGATTTATTGTCCAAGTCATATTCTGACAATTATGAAGAGAGTAGGCAAACTAACTGGATATCTCCATTTCAAGAAAGACAAAAACACAGGTTGTCATGCATTATGATTAAAATGTCAAGAGGAGAATAATTACAAGCTTGAATGGGAAAAGGTGAGCTAGTGGTGAGTACTTATTAATAAGCGCATTAATCATGGCGTAGAAATCATCTTTCATTGGCTTAGAGACATTTATTATTTGACTCTTTGAATTTGCAACTCCATCCAGAAAATAAGCTTAAAGATTCTAATATAAAGAAGATAAGGTACTACCTTGGAATAGAAAGGCAGACAAGTACGTATTTTCTACTGAGCATTGCTATTTTTATCCAAGCAGCGGTGAGAGATGGAGAGTCATGCTGGGGAGGAACTCCATGAATCTAAGTCACTGGAAAAGCATCAAACTAGTATTGATTTAAATGGTAAAAATCTGTCCACCTCTATCTAAAATGGTCTTAAGTTGTTTTATCAACATGACAATAAATGCCTCACTTCCTGAGAAACTTAAATTTCATAACTGTTTTGTTTTCATGGCATCAGTGTGACTGAGCACCATGAAAAAAGTTTCCATAAATGATAAGAAACACATCATCTAAACCTTAGCCAGACATCTTGGCATTTTATGAAGAGATAAATGATTTTATAAAATCAATAAACATTTGAAGTTCTCACAAATATAGTATAACCTACCATGTTAACATATTTACAATTTACCAGTCATGCTATGAATTGGATCATGCAGGAGGAGATAAAGAGGTAGATGATAACCCAATTGAGGAAGTTAGGCTTACTGTTCCAATCACGGATGACCCATCATTGCCAGCTTTAACGTTTAGGACATGGGTTCTGGGAACAACATCATGCTGCCTTCTTGCCTTTGTGAACCAATTCTTTAATTATCGCCAGAACGTGCTATCAGTTGGCTCCATTTCAGCACAGATTCTTGTTCTCCCAATTGGTCAGCTAATGGCTGCAACACTTCCATCGAAACAAATTAAAGTTCCATTCACAAAATGGTCATGTTCATTGAATCCAGGGCCTTTCAATTTAAAAGAACATGTTTTGATCACCATTTTCTCAAGTTGTGGATCCAGCAGTATATATGCAGTAGGCATAATTACAATTGTTAAGGCTTTCTACAACAGAACTCTGCATCCAGTAGCAGCCATGTTGCTGGTACAAACTACTCAGGTACATTTAAAAATTTACTGGGATTTTGGAGTCGTACTATCAAGAGTAAACATAAAAACTTTTGTCTTTTTCCATTTATCATAAAATGATTTGCCAGTTTGTGTTGTCACTGGAAGAAATTTTTCAAGGAATCGTGTTTCATGTATTACTGATGTATTGATAAAACTTACAAGTACACAATAGCTAAAATTTAAACAGTACATATTCTCCCCAGTACAAGGAAATGGATAAGAACTTACTTTCTTTCCTGTTTCTGATGAATTTCAGTTGCTTGGCTATGGGTGGGCTGGTTTATTCAGAAAATACCTTGTCGACTCCCCTTATATGTGGTGGCCAGCAAACTTGGTCCAAGTCTCTCTATTCCGGTATTCATCTCACACATGGAACAAAAACTTTGCAAGGTTCTGGTTACTTTTGGAAATTGAAGAACTGATATGTAAGTCAATTGCAGGGCATTACATGAAAATGAAAAAAGAGTAAGGGGAGGACTACCCAGGCTACAATTCTTCCTTATTGTTTTCACATCAAGCTTTGCTTACTATATCGTGCCAGGCTACCTTTTTCCTTCACTATCTGCTCTCTCCTTTGTTTGTTGGATATGGAAAGACTCGATTGTGGCCCAGAAGATTGGCTCAGGCCTCGAAGGCCTTGGCATTGGCTCATTTGGCCTTGACTGGTCCACTGTTGCTGGCTTCTTAGGAAGTCCCCTTGCCACACCCTTCTTTGTCATTGCCAATATTTTAGTAGGCTTTTTTTTGTTTCTCTATGTTCTGATTCCCATTGCTTATTGGTCTAATGCATATGAAGCAAAGCGATTCCCTTTATTTTCTGCACACACTTTTGACTCGACTGGCCAAATCTACAACATTACCCGAATACTCAATCAAAAAGCATTTGATCTTAATAAAGTTGGCTATGATAATTATAGCAAGCTCTATCTCAGTGTTCTGTTTGCCTTCATGTACGGCTTGTGCTTCGCATATCTAATGGCTACCATTTCACACGTTGCACTCTTTGATGGAAAGTAAGTGTGTTATCTCATTCTTACCTTTCATTTCTATATTTTTTTCTTGAGAACAAATTATTCTGTGCTGATGACTTATTAATGATTTCTTCACACGTTTAAAAACAATGGTAGTATGATTTGGAAAATGTGGAAAAAAACTACAACAGCAGACAGAGATCAATTTAGGGATGTTCACACAAGACTAATGAAGAAGAATTACGAAACGGTACCTCAATGGTGGTTCCAAGCTATCTTGATCTTATCTGTTGCCCTCTCCATCTATGCTCTTGAAGGTTTTCATAAACAGCTTCAACTTCCTTGGTGGGGACTTTTACTAGCTTGTGCCATGGCATTCCTTTTCACCTTACCTGTTGGAGTAATTAAGGCCACAACAAACATGGTACTTACAAGTCCAACCACAATGTTTATGAATCAAATGATAAAACCAAATAACAATTAAATGAACACAAGAACATAGAACTTCTTTCTTAATATGTGTTAATTTGTAGTCCCCGGGTCTTAATGTGATTACAGAGTTCGTCATTGGGTACATGTTACCTGGTCAGCCTCTTGCTAATGTGACTTTCAAGACCTATGGCACTATCAGCATGGCACAAGCTATTGTTTTTCTAGGCGACTTCAAACTAGGACACTATATGAAAGTCCCTCCCAAATCCATGTTCATTGTCCAGGTAATTAAACTACTTTTAGAGTTAATGTTAATTGTTCTTACATGTGACTAACGTTTTTCATCATGTCAATATGTACCTTTAGTTGGCTGGAACTGTCATTGCTTCAACTGTCTCCTTTGGCACAGCATGGTGGCTTCTGACAACTGTTAAGAACATCTGTAACACAGCTTTACTGCCAGAGGGAAGTCCTTGGACCTGCCCAAATGATGATGTCTTCTACAATGCTTCCATCATCTGGGGAGTTGTTGGACCGCTCCGAATGTTCACAAACTATGGCATCTACCCAGAAATGAACTGGTTCTTCGTTATTGGCTTCCTTGCACCAGTTCCAGTATGGCTGCTTTCACGCAAATACCCTGAGAAGAAATGGATCAAGCTCATACACATGCCCATGATCTTGGGTGGTCCATTGAGCATGCCATCAGCTAAAGCAGTGCACTATTTGAGTTGGGAAGCCATCGGAATTTTCTTCAATTACTATGTTTTCAGAAGGTTCAAGGGATGGTGGGCTAGGCATACTTACATCTTATCAGCTGCTTTAGATGCTGGGCTTGCCTTCATGGCTATACTCCTTTATTTTACTCTTCAATCTTCTAATATTAATGGTCCAGAATGGTGGGGTCTACGCAATTCAGACCATTGTCCACTGGCAAAATGCCCTCTAGCATCAGCTATTGAGGTCAAAGGATGCCCTGTGCTTTGACATGCATCTCCTAGTCCACGTCATCCAAGGCATAGGATGTATATTCTAGGCTGGCCTTTTCAACTCATAATAAAGAAATGCAAAAAAAAAAATGTAAAATTTACAGCAGATGATACAAAAGACATGTTGTACCGTAACATGGTTTAATTTGTGATTAGAATATCAGAATATGACACAACGATGTGAAAAATAATAATAATAATAAATAAACGAATAATTGTCCTTTCAGCTGATGGAAAGAAAAATCAGGTGAGTAATTGATATAATGTGTAGCTACAGATGTCAGATTACAAAAAATTGTCAATCCGGTTACCAATAATCCCTGCAAGAACAAGAAGCATCTTTGAAACAATGGAACCGGTTCCTATCACGGACAACTATCTCCCGATTTACAATTTGTGAGATTAGTTTGAACGCAGTATGACAGTCCTCACAAACACGAAGATTCTTAATAATCCTGATTGGCATTCCAGGAGGTGTGTTCATCAATCCAAAAACTAGAGCTAATTTCTCACTATGGCGATACAAATATCGTTCTTTCTCTTTCTCTTCCATGTCCAACAGAACAACTGATGTGTTAGGTACATATCCTTTTAGTTTCATTTCACCTAATAGTTTTTCCCACATTTTGAATATATCTTGAGCTTGTGGATGTGTCTCATCTCCGGCCACAAACTCATGAACCACCCCATCAACTGTAATTGAACTCCAACCGGGTATCTTCTTCACCCCTCGATTTCTCATCAGTCTCCTAACTTTTGCCACATCTTCCCATCGTTCTGCCTCCGCATAAATGTTTGACAAAACCACATAATATCCATCGTTGAGTGGATCCAACTGATGGAGGTGTCTAGTAGCTTCCTCGGCCAGATCAACGTTTCTGTGAACTCTGCATCCACCAAGTAAAGCCCCCCAGACAATCGCATTTGGCTTCATAGGCATGTTCATAATGAACTCATAAGCCTCTTGAAGGAGTCCTCCTCGGCTTAAAAGATCAACCATACAACCATAATGCTCAATCTGTGGAATAATTCCATAATCCATACTCATGCTAGAAAAAAACTTACGGCCCTCCTCAATCAATCCCATATGGCTACAAGCATGCAAAATCCCGATAAAGGTAACCCCATTCGGCTTCATGCCCATTTCAACCATTTTATAAAACATCCTCAGCGCTTCCTCAGCTTGCCCATGAATCGCAAGACCATGAATCATAACAGACCACGAGAAAATCGTCCGCTCTTCCATCCCATCAAACACTCTTCTAGCATCCTCCAAGCACCCACACTTCACATACATATCAATCAACGTGTTACAAACCCGCACATTTCTCCCAAACCCACTTCGATTCACATACTCATGCACCCTCCTCCCCAAATCCAACTCCCCCAAATCCGCACAACCAGCAAGAACAGCCACAACTGTCACTTCATTCGCCCTCATGCCGGCCTCCTCCATCTCCCCAAACAACTCTACCGCCTCCTTCGCCTTCCCCCACTTCACATACCCCGAAATCATCGTTGTCCACGACCTAACGCTCCTCTCAGGCATCCTCCTAAACACCTCAATAGCCTCCCCAACATCCCCCCTCCTAATCAACCCATTCACCATAATATTCCACGTCACAACATCTCTCTTCGACATTTTCTCAAACATCAACCTAGCAATCCCCATCTCACCACAAACAGCATACAAATTCACAACCATGTTCAACACCACCAAATTCCACTTCAACCCGAGTTTCTCCACATACCCATGTACAATCCTCCCACCACGAACATCCAACATCTCCACACAAGCCTTCAACACAAAGGAACAAGTGAAACTATCAGGCAAAACATCCAACTCCCTCAACTGACAAAACAACAAGACAGCATTCAAAGGGTTCTCACTCTCCGCGAAAAGCCTCAAGCAAGAGTTCCAAACAACAACTGGGGACACACCAGCTTGCTGGAATATCTTGTGGGCATAGGGGAAACTTGGAGTGAGAGCAGAGAGGAACGCGATTCGGGTTAGGGGGAGAGTGGCGAGAGGAGTGTTGGTTTTGAGGAGGTAGGCATGGAGTTGTTTGAGCTCCAATGGAAAGGTGAAGCTGTGGAGGAGATAGGGTTTGAGAGAGGGTGAGGTGGGTGGTGAGTAGTGGTGGTGGTTGGTTACTGTTAGAGGCAACAGGGGGGAAGAAAGAGACCACGCCATTGTCCACTGATTTTTTTAACTGTTTTTTGAATTAATAAGTTGGTATCAGTTTCCATGAAAATACTGGGATTCTAAATTTACGGAAATACCGGCGACAATATTGAACATATTGAGAATATTTGAAAACATATTTTTATATCGGTCACTCCAAAGTGAAAATTATATTAAAGATATATTGAGTATTGTTTTGATATTTAGTTTCTTAAAAATAATATTTTCTAAATAAATTTTCACGTTTATTTTTTTCTTTATTTCGAAAACATGAGATTAAAAAGCATACATTTGAAAATATTAAGACACTAAATTTGTGAAAATATAGGTGAAAATATTGAGAATATTTTTAAAATATCAAAAATATTTAAGGATATTTTTAATATCATTTATTTTCAAATAAAGGTAATATCGAAGATATATCAAATATCATTTTGACTTTTAATTCCTACAAAGTAACTACTTTTTGTTTTTCATTTTCCCACAATTTTTTCTTTATTTGGGAAACGTCATGTTGAAAAAACACAAGTTTGAAAAGAAACTTATGACATCATAGAGATAGTAACATATATTAGTTATGGTCCATCTGAAAACACATTTATTATTTTGCATAATGTATACTTGATGAGAATGCTCACACCACCGGGTTCAAAAGAATGTGGTTCATAACTGAGATTATTTATGTGGTTAACACATTCAGATTGGAATAATTTTTGTTCAGACTAGTTTATGATTCAACCAATCTTGAAACGGTCCAAATTTGTTGACATAGAAACCAGTCTCGCGCTAGATAGGCAAAATCAATCAACACTTGTTCAATTTGTGATATCGGTCCCGGCAAA
This sequence comes from Litchi chinensis, assembly GCA_019925255.1. Classification (NCBI taxonomy): domain Eukaryota; kingdom Viridiplantae; phylum Streptophyta; class Magnoliopsida; order Sapindales; family Sapindaceae; genus Litchi; species Litchi chinensis. Next base: position 32,963,070 of record CM034462.1, on the reverse strand, counting down.
ATCAATCAATTCAAAAGCAGATTAGTTACCAGTCACAATTAAGAGAAGTAAAACTCAAAAACTAGACCAACAAGAGGCCACATCTTGTCACAATTGCCAGCCTCCAACATTTTCCAGCGACAAAGATTCCACATCTTGCCTATCTTTTCTATTTATTTCTGCTTTGTATGACAAATCTTTTGGGACATTATATAAATAGAGGAGAAAATGTCTGACAGAAGAAACAATAACAAGCTACCAAAATTCAGCCTGGCATATAGGCCTGCATCTTTCTTGCCAACTCAATTTTCGGATTTAAAAATAATGAAAAGTATTCAAGACTGAGACACAAAAATATTCAAGAGAATAACGAAAACTCTATTTTGTTTAGTTTAATATAAGTAGGATACTTGCAAAGAATATCTCTTACCGTCTTAGTTAAAATACAAATAAATTAGGTGACTAAAAAATTTTTCAGTAATAGGGGTGAAGTTTTAAAAATTTATGCAAAATTTACTTAAATTGCTCTTGTGGGCTCTTAAAATTTTCAAACACATGTACATCTTAGTGAAGATACTAAAATATTAGCATGCCAATAACAAAAGCAACGATAATACATAAAGATGACTTAAAAATAAATGCACTAGAACTGATTTTTTTTTCCCACTGCCGCATAATATTCCTCATTGCTTAGTATGGTCTATGTGAGATATTATAATTGATTTTATCAGTTACATCAAGCATATAAGCTTAAAGATTCTAATGCAATGAAGTTAAAGTTTTGTGTACTAGCAAACGATACCTTTGGAGAAGAAAGACAAGTACATATTTTGCTTTTAAGTGTTGTAGGCAAGTATATGCACAGCTATTGAGCAATGCCAATTTCTGTCTAGCAGAGGAGTAACATGGGAAGTTATATTGAAGATGAAATTCCTAAATCTAAGTCACTGCAAAAGGATCAAACTAGTATTGATCTAAATGGTAAAACTCCGTCTCATTTCCTCTCTAAAATGTACTAAGTTTATTTATCAAAATGAAAACAAGGCCTTTAGGTTGAACTATGAGATTGAATATAGAAATTTGTTGGGAGATATACTCACATGTTACCATTCATGTTGTCAATTTGATCGTGCAGGAGATAATGAAGTTGATGATAGTCCAATCGAGGAAGTTAGGCTCACAGTTCCGATCACAGATGATCCCTCAATGCCAGCTTTGACCTTTCGAACATGGGTGCTGGGGATGATATCATGCCTCGTTCTTGCCTTTGTGGACCAATTCTTTAGTTATCGCCAGAATAGTCTATACATTGGCTCAGTTTCAGCACAAATTCTTGTACTTCCAATGGGACGGCTAATGGCTGCAACTCTCCCAACGAAACAAATACAAGTCCCATTCACAAAATGATCATTTTCACTGAATCCAGGGCCTTTCAGCTTGAAGGAACATGCATTGATCACCATTTTTGCAGGCTGTGGAGCGGGTGGTTCTGCTGCAGTAGGCATTATTACAATCGTCAAGGCCTTCTACCACAGAAATTTGAATCCAGTGGCAAGCATGTTACTAGTGCAAACTACTCAGGTACAATATATATTTGTCTTACTTTCTGACTAATTCATAATGGCTTTGAGCTTTTTCACTTGTAAAAATTAATTCTACAACATGTTGCTGCTGGATTAAAAACAAAGAACAAAGGCATTTTTCTTCAATTCTTATTAAAGTATCAATACAACTTAGCAGAACACACTGGTTAAAACAAAAAAAAAAAAAAGAAGAAGCATTCTCTCCTGTATAACAACAAATAGTTAATAGCTTACTTTTTCCGTTTTCGTTATATGAAATTCAGCTGCTGGGGTATGGGCGGGCTGGTTTGCTCAGAAAATACCTTGTCGACTCCCTTTATATGTGGTGGCCATCAAACCTGGTCCTAGTCTTGTTGTTCCGGTAATATCTCACTCCTATCGAAGAAAAACATGCCAGTAACTTCATAATTTGTAATAATCACATAAAATTCAACTGCAGGGCATTACACGAAGAAGAAAAGAGAACAAGCGGGGGACTAACTAGGCTGCAGTTCTTCCTCATTGTTTCTATAACAAGCTTTGCTTACTATATTGTTCCAGGCTATCTTTTCCCCTCACTGTCTGCTCTCTCCTTTGTTTGTTGGATATGGAAGGACTCAATCACAGCCCAGAAGCTTGGCTCAGGCCTCCAAGGCCTTGGCATTGGCTCCTTTGGCCTTGACTGGTCCACTGTTGCTGGCTTCTTGGGAAGTCCCCTTGCCACACCCTCCTTTGTCATTGCCAATACTTTAGTTGGTTTTTTCCTCTTCCTTTATGTTCTTATACCCATCGCTTACTGGTCTAATGTATATGAAGCTAGAAAATTTCCCTTATTTTCCACACACACTTTTGACTCTTTTGGCCAAACTTACAATGTCACCCGAGTCCTCAATTAATAAAGATGGTTATGATAATTATAGCAAGCTCTATGTTAGTGTCATGTTTGCCTTCATATATGGATTAAGCTTCGCTTTTCTAATGGCTAGCTTTACACATGTTGCTCTCTTTGATGGAAAGTAAGTATCTAATTTGTCATTTGATAACCCTTTTTCATTTTTAATGCAGACACAAGTTCTCTTTTTTAGTGACTTATCGATGGCTTTTTTGTTCCGTTTAATTTCTAAAAAAATTAGAACAATTTGGAAAATGTGGAAAAGCACAACTAGTGCAGCCAAAGATCAATTCGGTGATGTGCACACAAGACTGATGAAGAAGAACTATGAAGCAGTACCTGAATGGTGGTTCCAGGCTATCTTGATTTCGACATTGGCCCTTTCCTTCTATGCTTTTGAAGGGTTTGATAGACAACTTCAACTTCCATGGTGGGGACTTTTACTAGCCTTTTTCATGGCATTCTTTTTCACCTTACCTTTTGGAGTAATTGCAGCCACAACAAACACGGTACGTCTGAGTCCAAACACATTATTTGATTGTCAAATATGCAAAAAAACAAAATAACAGTTAAAGGGTTTCAATTTATTTACCATAACCATCCAAATTTTGTACACAAATCACAAGAACTGATAAGTGATTTCTCAATAAAATGTCTCAATTTTACAGTTTTCAGGTCTCAATGTGATCTCAGAGTTGATTATAAGGTATATGTACCAAGGAAAACCTCTGGCTAATGTGACTTTCAAGATCTACAGCACTATCAGCTTGGGAAGAGCCCTTGGATTTCTTAGTGACTTCAAACTAGGCCATTATATGAAAATCCCACCTAAATCCATGTTCATTGCTCAAGTGACTCAATTAATAGAGTTTCTGGTGTCCATCTATATATATGACTAATTTGTTTTAATTTTCTTAACATGTACCTTTAGTTGGTTGGAACTATAGTCGGTTCAACAGTCCAATTCGGCACAACTTGGTGGCTTCTAACATCTGTAGACAACATCTGCAACACAGCTGCCCACCACAAGGGAGTCAATGGACCTGCCCTGGTCAAGATGTTTTCTACAATGTTTCCATCATTTGGGGAGTTATTGGACCACTCAGAATGTTTGGGAAGCAAGGTATCTACCCTCGAATGAACTGGTTCTTCCTCATTGGCTTTCTTGCTCCAATTCCAGTATGGCTACTTTCGCACATATACCCCAAGAAGAAATGGATCAAGTACATACATGTGCCCATGATCTTGGGAGGTCCATTAGGCATGCCATATGCCAAAGCAGTTCACTACATGAGTTGGGCAGCTGTTGGAATTTTCTTCAACTACTACATTTACAGACGGTACAAGCAGTGGTGGGCTAGACACACCTACATCTTATCAGCTGCTTTAGATGCTGGTGTTGCCTTCATGGGAGTTTTCCTCTTTTTCGCTCTTCAATCTCATAACATTATTGGACCGGAAAGGTGGGGTTTAGAAAATTCCGATCATTGTCCATTGGCTAAATGCCCTATAGCATCAGGTATCGAGGTCCCAGGATGCCCCGTGCTCCGATAAGCGTCCATCACAAACACCCCAAGTACCTTTGCATATTGAAATTTCCACATGACGAGGATGTTGAATCCACTCTGGATAAATTATATAAATAAACATATTGTTCTTTCTCTTCTAAGTGTAGAACAACTTAAAGTGTTAGATCCTTGTTAGCTTCATAGATTTTGCCCTCATTAGAAATATCTCAATGAGCTTGAAAATGCAACATGTTCTCAACAACATCTCCACTTTTGATCAACAGGGTTATCATTATCTTATACTGCAAAACATCTCTCTGCGGCATTTTTTCAAACGGCCTATCACTCACAAAACACATGCAAGCTAACGATCTTGTTGTTGAAAAAAATTAAATTTTGATCGAAACCCAACTGCGATTTTTGGTTTTGGTGAGGTGGGTGTGGGCTCGTTTGAGCTCAAATGGATCTGTTTTAGGTGATTTAAATTGAATTCAGTGAGCTCCAATGTAAAGTTTGAAACTGGTTTTGGCGGTTTCTGTTATTTCCGTTGTTAACTAATTTAACTGATTCCGGGTCAAAGGAACCAGCTGGGATGGGCGGGTAACGACCCTATTAGAGTGTATGCGAAAGTGGGCTCATTAAAGAGAGTGGAAACCGGGTTAAACCGGTTTAATCGAATCCAGTTTAATCGAAACAGGTTTCCATCTCAAAACCTGAATGAAAAAGTTTATTTATTTATATATAATCCTGTTATGGCATATGTTAACAACTAAAAGCAAAACTTTCATTTTTTGTATAATGGATTTTGCTACCTTATTAATTAGGTAAGGTTATTTATTGACAATAATCATTCTTGAATTCTTAAGATCGAAGAAAACACTCAATCATTTCTATTAAGAAGTGGTGTGCCAATTCCATTAACCCTTCTTAGGCTATCATTTAGTTATGGGATATTTGTAAAAATCCCCCTGAAAATCAAAATAATAAGAAAATACCTCCACTTTTTAAAATATTAGGTAAACTACCCCCCACCGTTAAAATCCGTACAAACCGTTAGACATTCCATCCACAATTGTTAAAAGTCCAAAATGCCCTCAATTTTAATAAGTTGATGAGAAAAATATTATAAAAAAACCCTCCTGAAAAGCAAAATAATTGAAAAATACCCCCCAAACTGAGGGTATTTTGGACTTTTAAACAATTATGGATGGAAATCTCTAAAGGTTTGTACGGATTTTAACGGTTGGGGGTAGTTTACCTAATATTTTAAAAAGTGGGGGGTAGTTTACCTAATATTTTAAAAAGTGGGGGTATTTTGTTATTATTTTGTTTTTCAGGAGGATTTTTACAAATATCCCTTTAGTTATTGGTACAAGTCTTGTGACTTAATTTATGTTGTAAATCAAATAGTTCTAAAAAGTTAAAAACAAATGCCCAAAAGGGATGGTAATTGTATAATAAATTTTGAGAATGACATGTTTCATTGGCATAGTTAAGATTTAAATAAAACTAGGTTTCCTCCAAAACTTATCTCTACCTTACTTTAGGGTCAATTAAACTCCATAGTGGAATGAATTGACACTTGTGGAGAACAACAATTTCTAGTCAAGTAAATTGCAACCACAAGATTTAATTTGTTTTATTTTTCATTTTTAAGTTATGCAGCCATAGAGAAAAGAGCTTTTGTAGAATAGGGTATATCATGTAATTTATACATTAGTCCTGTAAATTCATTTCTCTTATATATTAAGGTATAAATTAAAATTTAAATCACCATCATCATTGTTTTAATATTTTCTACTACGTAGCACAAGTTTATTAAGCCAACATGCAAATATGGTGGTACAATCCAAACATTCTTGTAACCATGACTTTTCTTTAGCCTATTCGATGTGTCCGAGTTGTGGTGGTTGTAACAATTACACCTTCAAAGAAATTTCGATCACTATCTTTCTAGCCCAGACCAAGGCAACAAGTCATGGGGCTTTACTTCAGTTTTGGAAGGTAAAAGCCCAAAAAAAAAAAAAAACCCTTGACTTGTTGCAACTAGCTAACCTTAATCGTGCATGGCATACTGGACATGTTAGGCATATATTCCAACATCTGATTTGAGATATTGATGAATTTGTGATGATTGATAGTTGAAAACTTCTAATCATCTGTTATTGATAAAGATGTTTTTTCAAAGTTATTTCAAGGTTATATATGTCGGATAATCCCACGTTAGTTGAAGAAGTGAATTTAATCATAAAAATTAAAAAAAGTTCATTATCAAATCCTAACTTTAATCATTCATGCAAGTCTCCAATTGTTTATGTAATCTTAATTTAATTAAAAATTAGTTAATAATCATTCATATAAGTCTTATGATATACATGAAAAATTAGGATTTAAGAGAGTAATATAATAAAATAGATATTATTTTATACACAAATCTCTAATTAAAAAAAATATTAATGAGTTGAATGAATTTATGTTAAATTATTTGTTTAGTATAGATTTCGTGTCATGTACAATGAAGATATTAAAAAAAATTAAATGGTAACATATATAGAGATTTTCTAATAAATGATAATAAAATAATTTTTTTAACATAAATTATAGTTTGTTTGTGGTTGACTTAAGGGATGTATTTACAAAAATATATACAATAATATTAAGAGAAAATAGTAGTCTTGGTATTAAGTTGGGTTTAAAAATAAATTAGAAAATTTAAAATTTTTTATTAGATGTGCAAGCAAAATGGGTGTACATACCATTTTTAAGGGGTGGAAACATCGCCACTCTAAAACAAATTTACACTAATTCTAATAGAATCATGTCAGAAGAATTCATTTTTAGCTTATTGCATGATTCTCGACCATTTCACATATATTATAGTTGTGATGGAAAATTTTTGAAAAGTTTCCATAAATTAATAGGCAGCAATTAAAAGGAAATATTGGTGGAAATAGATTTGAAAATAAATAAATAAATTATTAAATATATGTATCTTCTATTCACTATTAGGGTTTGAAACCATATTGTTTTCACAACAGTCAACTCTCATATTATTTAAAACCCTCTCCTTCATTTACAATGTAAAACTCTTCAACTATAGTAAGATTGAAGATCAAGACTGATTATGAATCAGGTAGGTCTCTATCTTTCTTCATTTTTTTTTAATTAATATCAGAAACCTTTTGGTATTTTGGACTTATGGTGCCATATGGTTATATTTGGAATTATTTTAAAATAAAATTTTATAGAATTCTTAAGAGAAACAAAGACTGCTGGAATATCATTTTGTTTCCTAGTAGACCTGTCAATTTTGTGTAATTGTTTGAATAGGCAAATGAAGGTATAAAATTATAAAATTTGGTATGAATGCTCCTTAGGATGTTAGGTTATATTTTGGAAAATTTCGTGGTCATAGTATAAGTATGTAATTAATTAGTAATTTTTGTTTACCTCTGACTCAGTGAAATAAAAATTTGGACAACACTAAACTAAGTTGAATCTTGAATTTTTTGGACATGAGATTGATGTTACTTTGGTATCATTAAATTTCTGTATGAATCAATATGAGTCCTCTGTAAGTAATTAAAGTTTGAAGGATTTTTATTAAGTGATTCATTTTTAAAAATTCAGATATCAAGAGCTATTCAGTTTCGAAACTGACATTAATATAGTCTTAGTTTGGATTTGGATGTTTAAATTAATAGGTTATCAATAGTATTTAAAGCTGGGAATTTTTACAATATTTGTTCTACGTCTTTAGAACATATATGTGCATTTTCGGGATGATTGGTCTTATACACAATTTATTAAAAATGGAGAAATTGAACTGCATCAGTGAGACAGTATTAACAGTAGAGGATTTTAATGATATTGGAACTTAGATTAATTTAGTAAGTTATAATTTCATCAAAATTTATGAGTTTCGTGATGTGATTTTAGGTTGATAAGAGGGAGTAAATTCGTAAAGTTATTTTCTATATTGGGATAAGTGGAAGAGGTAAGTAAATATTATACATTACCTTAATATATATATATGTGTGTGTGTGCGTGTGTGTGTGTTCAACTTCAAAAATATTTTGATTGATTCTTTTAAATAATCAAATGAAATCTTGAGTTTTTCAATGTTACTGTTTATTATATTTTATTTAAATAATTTTAAATCATCAAATATATATTTTGTACATTGATCGAATTATATGAATAGTATTATCTTTCCTATGTGAAAAATATAAAAGTATTCATTCATATTTGAAAAGCATAATATGTATTGTAATCGAAATTGTAATGAAAATATTTGGCTCATCTGTTCGTAGTTCATTTAATTATAATGGCCTAGGCACCAAGATTATATGTGTCATAATTGTATCGTATTTGTCCAACTGAAATATTTATTGTTGTGCAACATTAATTGTATTGGCCCTGCACCGGGATTATAGGAGTAAATTGTATTGGTCTCGCACCAGAATTATAGGTGCTAATTAAATTGGTCTCGCACCGAGATTATAGGTGATAATTGTACTAGCCCCACACCAGGATTACAAGTGAAAATTTTATTGGTCTCGCACCAGGATTATAGGTGTGAATGATATTACGTGACATAAGCCACTTTCATGTTTGTTTAAATTTGTATATGAAATGTTTTCTGTTATTTTGACTTTGATTTAAATAATGAATGTTTTATATATCGTATTATTAAATGTTTTATTGTTTTATTGACTTCGATTTTGAAAATTTAATGTTTTCTATATTATATCGTTAAATATTTTATTAGTATTACTATATTCGTTGTTTTTCAATTATCATGAAATTACGATTTTAATATATCATTTTGATTATATATTACATCGTAATATATAATATTTACCTATTGAGTTAACGACTCATCCCTTGTCTCTACTATTTTTACAGATCAGTAGACTTTATTTCTCTTGAGGGGCAACTTTGAGTTATTGGTATCACTTGGAGAAGGATTTCAATTCAGTTATTGTGGTTATATCCCTTATTATTATTAAAAAACTATTTGAGTTGGTCTTATTGGTTAGGATTTAAATGTAAGAATTGATTTTTAATGATCATGAATGAGTTGTTTAAGATTATTATTGAGGTATTAAGAAAAATTATGTTATTGAATTAAATATTTTGTAGAATTTTTCATTAATTGAGTTTTAGTCTTGAAGATTTAAGTAAGTAATTGAACATTACATTATATTGATTTTTATGGCCAATTAGGGTGTTACAATAGCTGTCCAGGTTTAATTTCTTTTGCAGCTGAACCTCCATTATATATAAACTTTTAAACCTGGAGGGCTTACTTTATTATTATTATTATTATTATTTCCCTTGAAATGTAGGACTAATTTTCTTGCCCATTGCAGACGTCAAGTATAATTTCAATGTGTTTTCGATGGAGAAAACAAAGTGGACGTGTCTTAGAAAGTTTAGCTCTTTGATTACCAAAGCCAACTAAACAACTGGATTGTATGACATTTAATTAATGCATAGAAATATATCATAGTTTCTCATCCAGCGAGCTCAACGATAACATCTGCAATGATTTCTTTTGGTGTTAATCTTCTTTCCGAGCCATCCCTTACAAAGTATTTCCAACCGGAATAGAAATTAGCTATTCTTATTAAACCTAGTGGAACATTGTTTGTTATGTTTTCAACCTAATTAAACTAAGATTTATGCGCAAACCGCGAAGTATAACCAATATATATATACATATATATATATATGTATATTGGCACAAACCAACTTAATAGACGTGGTTTAATCAAACACTAGATTTGATTAAATCAAAAATTTAGAAGACTAAATAATTTTTTCTAAATATGACAAAACTATGGTTTTAAAAAAATATATCATAATCATAATATTTAACTTAATTAAACTAAGAATGGTAAAAAAAAAAAAAATCAAATTAATAAACCAAAATAATAAAACAGTTGAATAGGGAGTGACATAATGAAGTTCTACTTTACTTGCAATGGTATAATGGGCCTTCGTTGGGCTAAATACAACCAGCCCCATTATAAATTCAGTTAAGAACTGAAACCTAATTAGCATTTTTTTTTTTGAAAGCTACAAGACAGCCCCAGACCAGTTTCGGATAAACAATTATAAGATTAAATGATTTTTTAATGGCGCCAAAAATTTTAATTAATAAATAGGAATAAATAAATGAGCCAAAAATATTATATGTCGATTAAGTTGGTTAAAACTTATTTTTCAACCGATTTTAATCGAAATAAAATAAATAAAAGCTGAAAAAGCTTACCACTTACAAAAATGAGTGAAAGTGGCGTTGTGAAAGATTTAACACTGGTTTCCTTTTTCTAGTTGGCAAAAATTTTCCTGCTCTGATGGTGGAGGCAAAGCAGTCTTTTTGTTCATTGCATGAGATAGTAGAGCTTGTAAAAAGTCTCCACGAGAGGAATTCAATCTCTACAACTGGTCTTCTCACAAACAAATGCAATAGCGAATTTAACATGACACACGCCAAACCTTAAGTTTCTATATAATCTTGTGCTATTGTGAATTTCCAATGTGCCTTTTAATGACCCCTTCTCGTGACTCTAGCACCTTCCTCCAACTTTCTGACACTTCTCATTCTTGTGAAAATTTCTCAAATTAGATACAATTTATTAGACCGATTAATGATCACAATTATAATAGGGAGGTTTTGTCTTAGAACTATGTATTTTAATCTAAACAATTTGAACACTAACAAACATTGATCACATAATATTTGGAACCAGGGCTGGCCCTGAGCATGTGCCTAAAGTGCAACTACCTCTGGCCTACAAAATATCTTTTTTTTTTTTCTATAATTAAGTTATAAAGTCAATATATAATTAATGTTTCACTTAAAATTCATGTCGTTTGTTTGACACTTGAGTTTGAACCCCCACACAAATTTCTTTTTCTTGTTTTTCTCATTTTTTGAAAAAGCATGGTGGTTGTAACTAAAAGTTTTTAAAATTTTTTAGCAAGTAATTAATCAAATTTATGGGCTGCCAATTAGGGAGTAATTGATGGAAAAATATATATTTTTCGTATCAACTTAAAGGAAGGATTGAAGGAAAAAATTTGGCAAATGTATATAGATATATATAACATATATTTTTCTCCTAATCACTATTAGGGTTTGAAGCCTCATATATATATATATCCTATCTTTTTCTTTCTCTATTTGCTGCAGCCACTTCTCTCCCTTAAAAACATACATATATCATTCCAAAAAAATAATAATAATAATTCTTTTCTCCATTAACAAAGTAAAACTCTTCAATCATAGTAAGATTGAAGATCAATGCTGATTGTAAATCGGGTAGGTTTTTTTATCTTTCTTCATTTTTGTTAATTAATATTAGAAACATTTTGGTATTTTGGACTTATGATGTCATATTATTATGTTTGGAGTTATTTCAAAATAAGAATAAAATTTTATAGAACTTTTAAGAGAAATAAAGGTTGCTGGATCATTTTTTTTCCTAATAGACCAATTAATTTTGTGTAATTGTCTGAATAGACAAATAAAGTATAAAATTATGAAATTCGGTATGAATGGTCCTTGGGATGTTAGTTACATTCCGAAAAATTTCGTGGTTATATGATAAGTATATAATTAATTATAAATTTTTGTTTATCTCTAACTCAATGAAATAAAAATCTAGATAGCACTGAACTAGGTCGAATCTTGAATTTTTTGGACATACGATTGATGTTATTTTGGGGTCATTAAATTTCTGTATGAACCAATATGAGTCCTCTGTACGCCATTAAAATTTGAAGGATTTTTATTAAATGGTTTATTTTTAAAAATTTGGATATCAAGGGATGTTTAGTTTCGAAACTGATGTCAATACAAACTCGATTTAGATTCGAAAGTTTAAGTTGATAGGTTAACAGCGGTATTTAAGGCTGAAAATTTTTATGGTATTTGTTCTAAGTCTTTAAGACATATATATGCATTTTTGGGATGATTGATCTTATATACAATTTATTAAAAATGGAGAAAATAGACTGCATCAGTGAGGCAGTGTTGATAGAAAGGGATTTTAATAGTATTTGAACTTTAATTAATTTAGTAAGTAACAATTTCTTATAAATTTATGAATTTTATGATGTGATTTTAGGTTGATAAAAGGGATCAAATTCGTAAAGTTATTTTCTATATTGGGATAAGCGGAAGAAGTAAGTAAACCTTATACATTACCTTAATATATATATATGTGTGTGTGTGTGTGTTCACTTCAAAAATATTTTGATTGATTCTTTTAAACAATCAAATAAAATCTTGAGTTGTTTTAATGTTACTTTTCATTATATTTTATTTAAATAATTTTGCATCATCGAATATATATATTTTGTACATTGATCAAATTATATAAATAGTATTATCTTTCCAATGTGAAAAGTATGAAAATATTCCTCTATATTTGAAAATTATGATATGTATTGTAATCGAAATTGTAATGAAAACGTTTTGACTCATCTGTCCATGTTCATTTAATTGTAATGGCCTAGGCAGCGGGATTACAGGTGTCATGATTGTATTGTATTAGTCCAACTTAAATACTTATTGTTACGCAATGTTAATTATATTGGCTTTGCATCGAGATTATGTGTAAATTGTATTGGCTTTGCACCAGGATTATGGGTGCTAATTGTATTTGCCCTGCATTGGGATTATAGTGTAAATTGTATTGGCCCTATACCAGGATTATAGGTATGAATGATATTACGTAATATGAGCCACTTCCATGTTTATTTAAATTCATATATGAAATGTTTTCTGTTATTTTGACTTTGATTTAGATAATGAATGTTCTATGTATCGTATTGTTAAATGCTTTATTATTATATTGACTACGATTTTGAAAATTAAATGTTTTTTTATATTGTATCATTAAATGTTTTATTAGTATTGATATATTCGTTGTTTTTTAATTATTATAAAATTATGGTTTTATTCTTACTGTAAACCTACTTTATAAAATTTATAATATATCCTTCTGATTATATATTACATCGTAATGTATAATGTTTACTTATTGAGTTGATGACTCACCCCTCATCTATATTATTTTCATAGATTAGTAGGTTTTATTTATCTTGAGGGATGACTTCGAGTTATTGGTGTCACTTGGAGGAGGATTTCAGCTCTATTATTGTGGTTATATCTCTTTCTATCATTAAAGAACCATTTGAGTTTATTTTATTTGTTAGGACTTAACTGTAAGGATTGATTTCGAATAATCATGGATTTGAATTGTTAAGACTTTATTGAGAAGTTGAAACAAATTTGTTTTATTGAAATAAATGTTTTGTAGAAATTTTCATTAATTGAGTTTTAGTTTTGGAGATTTAAGTGATTGATTGAACATTCATTATATTGATTTTTATGGCAAATTGAGGTGTTACATTGGTGGGATTTCCGTTTTCTTATTTTACTCATTTTTTTAAAAAAATATATATAATGGTGGCCACCACTAGATTCCTTTTTTTTTTTTTCTTCCTTGTATTCTTTGAATATTTATAATATACAAATGACTTCAAAGCTAACACATTTTACCCATATATAAAGGAGTCTATTTTAGTTTTTCATACCCGGTCTCTAAAATGTCAAGATTGGCATTGTTTGGAAGTTGTATGATCAAAATTAACTATAGGTGATGCATAAAAAACCATAAGAATTACAAAGCTAATTTCAAAGCCACAAAGATGTTTGTTTACATAACAACTAGTTTTAAGATTATTTGGGCCAACTTTACCATTCCACAAAGCTTCCATAACAATTATATTACAAAAATCATATGCAAGTTCAAGCATATTCAATTTTACTAATCACAAAGTCAACTAGGCTGCACATACAGGAACCCACAAGATCTTTTACTAATCAACCCACTTCATCTTCATATCTACTATAGATTATAAAGAAAATGAGATTTTAATTTCATATTATGGAAAGATTAATTAATTGCAAACATTGTTGATAGAGTTAGGTGTTATATTTAATTACTTGTTTACTGGTTGTCAATGGTTCTTTAGGTGGCTGTTAGTGGATTGAGTAGGTGGTGGTTAGTGTTATTATTTATTTATTTATTTATTTATCAGAAGTGTACATATAAACTCTTTCATTGTTTTAGAATGTAAGTGACTGATAAATAAAGTTGACATGGTATCTGAGTTGTTGGGTGTTTAGGTTTTTTTTAAAGCCTTCACAGTTGGTCTTTATTGCCTTCATAGCCTTTTACTGACCTTTATTGTTAGATCTGTTGCTTTCACAACTAATCTTTATTGCCTTTATAGCCTTTTACTGATCTTTATTGTTAGATCTATTGTTAGTATTCTATCCAGTGTCTAATCTAGGGAACTATGACCAAAACTGATGATATTTCTTCATCATCTAAAGAAGATGTCATGCCTCAAAATGATGAAGATCCACCATACACACCTAAAGGGGATTTGTAGAATCTTCACTCATATTATAGATTGAATGGAAAGAACTACTTGAAATGGTCTCAGGTAGTTCAAACCTTCCTTAAAGGAAAAGGGAAGATCAGCCATCTGTTGGGGACTGGACCGGTCAAAGAAGATCTTAAGTTTGAAGCTTGGGATGAGGAAGATTCCTTAATAATGTCATGGTTATGGAACTCTACGACGCTAGAGACTAGTGATACCTGTATGCTCCTTTCAACAACAAAAGAGATATAGGAAGCAGTTGGTCAAACCTACTCTAAAGTTTAGGATGCAGCCCAAGTTTATAAGATTAAGGTGCAAGCAGCAGCAACCAAATAAGGGACAAGTACAGTGATCGAATATGCAAATATTCTGCAGAGCTTGTGGCAGCAACTTGATCATTATCGATGCATTAAAATGGAGTGTAAAGAAGATGCAATAATGTTGAAGAAGGTGAAAGAGCAGGATCAAGTATATGATTTTCTTACAGGACTTAATGTTGAGTTTGATCCTGTTAGAGTGTAGATTTTGAGTAAAGAGGAAATCCCATCTTTGAACACAGTAATTTCCATTATAAGAGCTGAAGAAAGCAAAAGGAATGCAATAATTCAATTTATACCTGTAAATGGATCAGCAATGGTGACAAATACTAGAAAGATTTTGAAGCAAGATCAATCAAGCAATGAAAGTGGAAAACTAGATGGGGTAAAAACATCAAAATTGTGGTGTACTTACTGCAAAAAACTGAGACATACAAAAGATAGATGTTGGAAGCTAATTAGCAAGCCAACAACATCAAGCAAAGAGTGGGGACACAAGGCTGGTCAGTAGAAGAAATTAGGGTAGGCACATGTCTCAATGGATACAAAAAAATCAACTGAAGATAAAGAGTTCAATGCAGAGACAATTGAGAAATTAAAGAGCCTACTAGGAACACTTGAAAAGTCTCTTATAAGTGCATATTCTCTAGTCCAGTCAAATGAAAATTCTATTAGCTTTAATGTCTCGGATAAATTTATTTGTGGCTTTTGGATCATTGATTCAGGGGCTACAGACCATATGACTAATTCTTCAAATTTATTTTGTACATATATACCTTGTCCTAGTAGTAGAAAAATTTCAGTTGCTAATGAGCCTTTAACTATTGTGGATAGTTTAAGAGATGTAAAACTCTCTCAAGAATTCGATTTGAGATAAGTTTTGCATGTTCCTAAATTAACCTCCAACCTGATCTCTATCCAAAAACTTACCAAAAATATGAATTGTTATGTGACCTTTTTCCATCTTACTATGAGTTTCAAGATCGGACTTCGGGGAAGAGGATTAGACTTACTAAGGAAAGAAATGGCCTATACTACTTTGAAGTACCACAACCATCTAATAAGATTAAGAGCAGAATACCGTTTTCCTACTTGTTTGAAAAACCTTCTAATAAAGATTATATTTGGCTTTACCATTTTAGATATTGGTACGCATCTTTCTTTATTTTGAAAGTTATGTTTCCAAGCTTATTTGATGTTTAGATGTTGATGAATTTCATTGTGACACATGTCAATTTGCAAAACACAGACGTGTATCTTTCTCAATTAGCAATAAAAGAAGCTTTATTCCTTTTTCTCTTGTTCATAGTGATATTTGGGGACCATCTAAAATTTTCAATGTTACTGAAGCACAGTGGTTTGTGTCTTTTATTGATGATTGCACTAAAGTCTCTTAGGTGTTTTTGCTTAAACAAAAATCAGATTTCAGTGGAGTGTTTTTTAATTTTCATAGAATGATTCAAAATCAATTTAGAGCAAAAATTAAAAGGATTCGATCTGATAATGCTAGAGACTATTTTAATAAGACATTATCTTCTTATTTTCAAAAGGAAGGTATCATCCATGAGTCATCCTGTGTCTATACACCCCAACAAAATGGGGTGGCGAAAAGGAAAAATGGTCACCTTTTATCTACTACTAGATCATTACTTCTCCACAATAATGTTCCTAACTTATATTGAGGAGAAACATTACTCATTGCCACCCACATTGTTAATAGACTTCCATCTAAGGTCCTAGGATTCAGGACTCTTGTATCTATATTGTCACAATTTTTCTCTGATTTCATTAAGTCTAATAATTTAATTCCTAGAATTTTTGGGTGTACAACTTTTGTCCACAATCATAGTCCCAATAGAAGCAAATTTGATCCAAGAGCAATAAAGTATATGTTTTAAGGCTATTCATCAACTCAAAAAGGCTATAAATGCTATAGTTCTTGTCTTAAACATTTTTTCATATCAGCAGATATTACGTTTCATGAAACAATTCCTTTTTATTTCAAATCTTATCTTCAAGAGGAGACTCTAAGTGAAGATAAGAAGTTTTCAATAAATTTTTCAAATAAAATTTCTGATGTTTTTGATAAAGTTTCTACTGACAACTTTGCTAAACAATTGAATGATAAAGTTTCTATTGCATTTGACAAAATTGGTGATGATTTTGCTTATTTGTCTCCTCCTCTATTTAGTCATCTAATCAGCTTGGCAAAACATTATCCAACTCGAATAAAAAGCCAATATTTGAGTTAGACAATGAGACTTTCAAAGAAACTAGGAATCTCATTGAACTGAATCATCAAACTACCCCTGATTTTGACTCAAACAGCCCAGCCGTTTCTAATGAAATCAATCACTAACCAGTTTCTAACTTTGACTCAAACAGTTCAGAAAGTCTATCTCCAAATAATCCTAGTTTTTTAGACACAACTATGGATTTAGGACAGCGAAAATCTGACCATAATAATCTTTCAAAATCTAATCATGACCATCCTAAACTTGATCATTTTTCCAAACTAGAAAAAGACCATAACAGGTCAGTTCAAGTCGAACCAAACTGTCTCTCAATCAAACTTGATTCCTCTTCTCTTAATCCTACCAGATATGTATAGGTATATTCAAGAAGGAAGGGTCTACACATTGATGACTTACTAGTGCCTTGTTCTTACCTTTGTGGACCAATTCTTTAGTTATCGCCAGAATAGTCTACACATTGGCTCAGTTTCAGCATAAATTCTTGTACTTCCAATGGGACGGCTAATGGCTGCAACTCTCCCAACGAAACAAATACAAGTCCCATTCATGAAATGGTCATTTTCACTGAATCCAAGGCCTTTCAGCTTGAAGGAACATGCATTGATCACTATTTTTGCAGGCTATGGAGCAGGTGGTTCTGCTGCAATAGGCATTATTACAATCGTCAAGGCCTTCTACCATAGAAATTTGACTTCAGTGGCAAGCATGTTGCTAGTGCAAACTACTCAGGTACAATATATATTTGTCTTACTTTCTGACTAATTCATAATGGCATTGAGCTTTTTCACTTGTCAAAATTAATGCTATAACATGTCACTGTTAGATTAAAAACAAAGAATAAAGGTATTTTTCTTCAATTCTTATTAAAGTATCGATACAACTTAGCAGAACACACTAGTTAAAATTAAAAAAAAAGAAAAAACATTCTCTCCTATATAACAAAAAATAGTTAACAGCTTACTTTTTCCTTTTTTGTTATATGAAGGGTTATTTGTAAAAACCTCCCTAAAAAGCAAAATAATAAGAAAATACCCCCACTTTTTTTTATTAGGCAAAGTACCCCCTATCGTTAAAATCCGTACAAACCGTTAGAGATTTCCGTCCACAATTATTAAAAGTCCAAAATGCCCTCAATTTTGATAAGTTGATGAGAGGGATATTATGAAAAAAAACCCCCCTGAAAAGCAAAATAATTGGAAAATACCCCCCCCCCCCCCCCCAAACTGAGGGCATTTTGGACTTTTAACAATTATGGACGGAAATCTCTAACGGTTTGTATGGATTTTAACGGTGGAGGGTAATTTGCCTAATAAAAAAAAATGGGGGCATTTTCTTATTATTTTACTTCTCAAGGGGTTTTTTTACAAATATCCCTTATATGAAATTCAGCTGTTGGGGTATAGGTGGGCTGATTTGCTTAGAAAGTACCTTGTCGACTCCCCTTACATGTGGTGGCCATCAAACCTGGTCCATGTCTCATTGTTGCGGTACTAATATCTCACTCCTATTGAAGAAAAACATCCAGTAACTTCATAATTTGTAATACTGACATAGAATTCAACTGCAGTGCATTACACGAAGAAGAAAAGAGAACAAGGGGGGGACTAACTAGGCTGCAGTTCTTCCTCATTGTTTCTATAACAAGCTTTGCTTACTATATTGTTCCAGGCTATCTTTTCCCTCACTGTCTGCTCTCTCCTTTGTTTGTTGGATATGGAAGGACTCAATCAAGCTTAGAAGCTTGGCTCAGGTCTCCAAGGCCTTGGCATTGGCTCCTTTGGCCTTGATTGGTCCACTGTTGCTGGCTTCTTGGGAAGTCCCCTTGCCACACCCTTCTTTGTCATTGCCAATACTTTAGTTGGTTTTTTCCTCTTCTTCTAAGTTCTTATCCCCATTGCTTATTGGTCTAATGTATATGAAGCTAGAAAATTTCCCTTATTTTCCACAAACACTTTTGACTCTTCTGGCCAAACTTACAACGTCACCCGAGTCCTCAATTATAAATCTTTTGATTTTAATAAAGATGGTTATGATAGTTATAGCAAACTCTGTGTTAGTGTCATGTTTGCCTTCATATATGGATTAAACTTTGCTTTTCTAATGGCTAGCTTTACACATGTTGCTCTCTTTGATGGAAAGTAAGTTTCTAATTTGTCATTTGATAACCCTTTCTCATTTTTAATGTAGACACAATTTTTCTTTTTTACTGACTTATCGATGATTTCTTTTTCTATTTAATTTCTAAAAAAATTAGAACAATTTAGAAAATGTGGAAAAGCACAACTAGTGCAGCCAAAGATTAATTCGGTGATGTGCACACAAGACTGATGGAGAAAAACTATGAAGCAATACCTGAATGGTGGTTCCAGGCTATCTTGATTTCGACATTGGCCCTTTCCTTCTATGCTTTTGAAGGGTTTGATAGACAACTTCAACTCCCATAGTGTTACTAGCCTTTTTCATGGCATTCTTTTTCACCTTACCTTTTGGAGTAATTGCAGCCACAACAAACACGGTACGTCTGAGTCCAAACACATTATTTGATTGTCAAATATGTACAAAACAAAATGACAGTTAAAGGGTTTCAATTTATTTACCATAATCTTCCAAATTTGGTACACAAATCACAAGAACTAATAAGCGGTTTCTCAATAAAATGTCTCAATTTTTCAGGCTCCGGGTCTCAATGTGATCTCAGAGTTGATTATGGGGTATATGTACCAGGGAAAGCCTCTGGCTAATGTGACTTTCAAGATCTACAGCACTATTAGCATGGGAAGAGCCCTTGGATTTCTTAGCGACTTCAAACTAGGCCATTACATGAAAATCCCACCTAAATCCATGTTCATTGCTCAGGTAACTCAATTAATAGAGTTTCCGCTGTCCAGCTATGTATATGACATATTTGTTTTAATTTTCTCAACATGTACCTTTAGTTGGTTGGAACTATAGTGGGTTCAACAGTCCAATTCGGCACAACTTGGTGGCTTCTAACATCTGTAGACAATATCTGCAACACAGCTGCGCTGCCACGAGGGAGTCAATGGACATGCCCTCGTCAAGATGTTTTCTACAATGTTTCCATCATCTGGGGAGTTATCGGACCACTCAGAATGTTCGGGAAGCAAGGTATCTACCCTCAAATGAATTGGTTCTTCCTCATTGGCTTTCTTGCTCCAATTCCAGTATGGCTACTTTCGCGCATATACCCGTAGAAGAAATGGATCAAGTACATACATGTGCCCATGATCTTGGGAGGTCCATTACACATGCCATATGCCAAAGCAGTTCACTACATGAGTTGGACAGCTGTTGTAATTTTCTTCAACTACTATATTTACAGACGGTACAAGCAGTGGTGGGCTAGACACACCTACATCTTATCAGCTGCTTTAGATGCTGGTGTTGCCTTCATGGGAGTTTTCCTGTTTTTCGCTCTTCAATCTCATAACATTGTTGGACCAGCATGGTGTTTTAGAAAATTCCGATCATTGTCCATTGGCTAAATGCCCTATAGCACCAGGTATCGCGGTCCCAGGATGCCCCGTGCTTCAATAAGCATCCATCACAAACACGCCAAGCACATTTGCATATTGAAATTTCCACATGACAAAGATGTAGAATCCCACTCTGGATAAATTTTATATATAAATATATTGTTCTTTCTCTTCTATGTGTAGAACAACTTAAAGTGTTAGATTCTTGTTAGCTTCATAGATTTTGCCCACATTAGAAATATCTCAAGGAGCTTGAAAATGCACCATGTTCTCAACAATATCTCCACTTTTGATCAACTGGGTTGTCATTATCTTCCGCTACAAAACATCTCTCTGCGGCATTTTTTCAAACAACTTATCACTCACAAAACACATGCAAGCTGACGATCGTGTTGTTCGAAAAAATTAAATTTTGATCGAAACCCAACTGAGATTTTTGGTTTTGGTGAGGTGGGTGTGAACTCATTTGAGCTCAAATGGATCTGTTTGAGGTGATTTGAAGTGAATTGAGTGAGAGGGGTTTGCGTTTTCGGGTTCGGGTTGAGTTGAAAATCTCCCAACCCAATGTGGGTTGGATTGACAAATTTTCAACCCAACTCAACCCAATAAATTCTTCAACCCAACCCAACTCAAATCAATAATAGTTGGGGTGGGTTAAGTTGAATTGATTTAGTTAAATTTAATTTATCACAAAGACACAAATGATTTAATTGATAACTTTCTTAGTTTTAGTAATTTATAAATAAAATAAATACAAATAAAGATCCAATTATTGTAAATAAAAGAGTAAATTTGACATAAAAATTGTCCTTAATCTTTATCCTGAACAAATGTTTTCTAGAGAGGAGAGAAAATCTTGGATTTAAAATTAAGGATAGGCATTTGTTGGGTTCAGGTTGGGTTGGATTGAAATTTTTTAACCCAACCTAACCCAATTTAATTTTCAACCCAACTCTATCCAACCCATCAAATTTTTTTTAAGATGTAACCCAACCCAACCCAACCCAATAAAAAATTATCGAATTGGATTGGACTTGTCAGGTTGGGTTAGAGATGTCCACCCCTAATTGAGTGAGCTCCAATATATAGTTTGAAACTGGTTTTGGTGGATTCTGTTATTTTCGTTGTTAACTAAACTGTTTCCAGGTCAAAGGAACCAGCTGTGATGGGCGGGCAACGACCCGATTATGGATATGTGAAAATGAGCTCATTAAAGAGAGTGGAAACCGTGTCAAACCCATTTAACCGAATCTATTTTAATAGACACGGTTTCTCATTTCAAAATCTGAATGAAAATCTTGATGAAATATTATCAAAATATCTCAAAAATAAAACTAATACGAAATCATTATTTTTTATGTTCAAAAATAGTATTATGTGGCATTACTTTTTATTTTAGGGGATTTTTCAGATTTTTTTTAAAATTATATTTATTTATATGTAATGCTATTAGGGTATAGGTTAACAACTAAAAAAATTCGGATAAATCAATCAAATTCATTCATTGTATATTAATTAATTAGGAAAGAGAATTTGTTTTAAGAAGAGAATAAAATAGATGAATTTAATTAGTTCATTTCATCCTTTTAAAGTTAAAGATACTGATGATAGAATTACTATATATCTATATAATGTATAAAGTATTTGATCATTTGTCTATTATAATGATTAATGTTGGTTGGTTTGGTTAACGTGGAAGCCAGTTAAACTACTAGAGTCCAAAGTGTGAATCAACAGCAGTGCAAGTGAGAGCATAAGTGAGTGATAATAATGGCAGAGTGAGAAAAAGATTAAAAGAGTGACAAGTCTAGTGAGAGAAAGAGAGGGAGCAAATGTAGAAATCGTCATCTTTCTTTCTCTTTCATTTTCTTTCCTTTCTTTGATTTATTATTATTATTATTATTTATCTTTCTTCTTCGAGTGAACTCTTGAGTGTTCCACGTTAGCTACATGTAAGATCCAAGCATGTGTGTTCATGAGCGTTCAAGTGTAAGTTCAAGAGAGCTTGAGAATTGAGAGAGTTTAGTGAGTTAAATCTAGTTAAGGTCAAGTTAGACCAAGTTGCGTATGTTTCTTCTTCTTTTTCTTCTTCTACTCTTGTTTTCATTTGATAATATATGATTATTTTATGTTTTAAACAACTGTTATCAATATGATTATTTTATGTTTTAAACAACTAACCATTGTAGGTGTGACGTAGCAACGGCAATTTTGACTTTTCCAACTATAAGACCATTCACATGTTAAGTTGAATAACTATAATGCATGTTATTATGCCTAAACTCGAGGTAAGCTAGTACAATAAACCTTATTTTTATTTGAGTTCTTTTAGTGTTATACAAGTAAATAGCATTACTTTTTCTTTTTTTTTCAAAAAAAATATATCCACTAGAAAAAAAAATAATACTTGATTTTTGAATTTATTAAAAAAAATGCTATGGTAATAGTATAAAATATTTTATAATTTATCAATATCAAATATTATTTGTTTATGTTATGGATAATATTAGTTTTTGTTATCTGCTTACTAATAAGCTATTGAAAATTTATAATTATAGAACACAAACAAATTAAAGACTTTGAGTGCTATCTTCATTATGTAATAAATTAGTAGGACATTAGGTATTTAACTAATTGTTATTGCCTTGTTGGGTATAAAAGTGCTCTGGTCAATCTTCAACTCTCAATAGCTTATTTTAGTTGAATAAAGCTAGCTGT
This sequence comes from Litchi chinensis, assembly GCA_019925255.1. Taxonomy (NCBI): domain Eukaryota; kingdom Viridiplantae; phylum Streptophyta; class Magnoliopsida; order Sapindales; family Sapindaceae; genus Litchi; species Litchi chinensis. The sequence goes on along the minus strand of CM034462.1, from coordinate 32,939,872 downwards.
ATAGTTATCCAATTGCTGCATTTGTCAGTCACCCACTTCAGTTGAAAAGCCAGCTATACAGTTATCCAATGTTGCATTATTGCTCCAACTTTTGCTTCTAGGGTGTTGACTGCACAAGTGTCTTTTGTGTACTTAGAATTCAATTTGGAGTTCCCTTTCAAGTCACTTTCTATGTTAAATAAAATAATAAGGGAGATGCCAAGAAGCCTTCATATGTCTAGTATTTTTCATGATGATGATTTTTGGTCCTCCTCTAAGAAAAGGACATATACGAGTCACAATAATGCACAAAGATGATTTAGACATGAAAGCATGGACCATGAGTAGTTCCAAGAAATAAATTCATGGAAATTGAAACCTACCAAGAAATAAATGCATGAAAACTGATTTTTGGTGGAAACACTAACCATATGAAAGCCTCAGTGTCTCACACATACTAACTGGCTTACAATGTAGAATAATTCACTTGATTTTGTTAGTTACATCAAGTACATGAGCTTAAAGATTTTAGTGCCATAAAGTTGACGTTTGTGCTAAGTTGCAAAAAAAAATTAAAAAAAATCTTAAATTTAAACCTCAAAAATTTATGTCCACATATTACTCATCATAATATCTCATCTTTTATATTGCATTGAAAACTCATACATCATATTATATGGACATAAATTTTTGATAATTTTAGTAGGCAATCTATTTTTACTCTTTGTTTTTAAAGGTTGTAAGCATACATATGGAAATCAGCTATCAAATAGCTCTTGATTGATTGAGAGTAAATGAGGAGTAATTGAAGACATTATATATATATATAAATATATACACACATATATATTAAATGATCGTTGCTATATATATATATATATATATAAAATAAATGATCGTTGCAATTTCTGCCTAGCAGAGGAGGAAGATGGGAAGTTATGGTGAGGATGAAGCTCCTAATTCTAAGTCACCGGAGAAGCTTCAAACTGGTATTGAACTAAAAGGTAAAAGTCTGTGTCAATGCCTCACTAAGATGTTCCAAGTAGATTTATCAATATTAAAACAAGGCCTGTAGGTTGCAGTATAAGATTGGATGGAGATACTTGTTATAGAGTGACATACATCATGTACTCAGCAGTTTACTGATCATGCTGTCAGTTTGATTATGCAGGAGATAATGAAATTGCTGATAGTCCAATTGAGGAAGTTAGGCTCACGGTTCCTATCACGGATGACCCCTCACTGCCAGCTTTAACATTTCGGACGTGGGTTCTGGGAATACTATCATGCTGCCTTCTTGCCTTTGTGAACCAATTCTTCAGTTATCGCCAGAATCACCTACATGTTGGTTCAATTTCAGCTCAAATCCTTGTTCTTCCAATAGGAAAGCTAATGGCTGCAACTCTTCCATCGAAACAAATACACCTGCCATTCACAAAATGGTCATTTTCATTGAATCCAGGGCTGTTCAATTTGAAAGAACACGTGCTGATCACCATTTTTGCAAGCTGTGGAGCTGGGGGTGTTTCTGCAGTAAGCTTAATTACAATTGTCAAGGTTTTCTACCACAGGAGCTTGAATCCGGTTGCAGCCACCTTGCTAGTACAAACTACTCAGGTACATTATATATTTACTTGGACTTGTATGGTACAAACCACTTGTCTAGGACATTGACCTTTTCCATCTAAAAATAATGCTACATGTCACCATCGAAAGGAAACCAAGAAGAAAAATTGTCTCTTCATGTCTTATTGATTAAAAATAAAAGTAAAATCATGTTCTACTGTATAGAAAGGAAATGGCCAAGAGCTTACCTTTTCCTGTTTCTAATGAAATTCAGCTGCTTGGGTATGGGTGGGCTGGTTTATTCAGAAAATACCTTGTTGACTCCCCTTACATGTGGTGGCCATCAAAGCTGGTCCAAGTCTCTTTGTTCCGGTACTAATATCTCTCTCATACTAGAAAAAACATGCCATAAATGTGAAATGCAGAGTAAGTTTATAATTTTGAAATACTGATAAACAATGTAACGGCAGGGCATTACACGAAGAAGAAAAGAGAACAAGGGGCGGACTAACTAGGCTGCAATTCTTCCTCATTGTTTTTACATCGAGCTTTGCTTACTATGTTGTGCCAGGCTATCTATTTCCTTCGCTGTCTGCTCTCTCCTTTGTTTGTTGGATATGGAAAGACTCAATCACAGCCCAGAAGCTTGGCTCAGGCCTCCAAGGCCTTGGCATTGGCTCCTTTGGCCTTGACTGGTCCACTGTTGCTGGCTTCTTGGGAAGTCCCCTTGCCACACCCTTCTTTGTCATTGCCAATATCTTAGTTGGCCTTTTTTTGTTTCTATATGTCCTAATTCCCATTGCCTATTGGTGTAATGCACATGAAGCAAAGCGTTTCCCTTTATTATCTCCAAACACCTTTGACTCAACTGGGCAAATTTACAACATTACCCGAGTCCTCAATGAGAAAGCATTTGATCTTAATATAGTTAACTATGATAAGTATAGCAAACTCTACCTTAGTATCATGTTTGCCTTCGTATATGGATTGAGCTTCGCATTTCTAATGGCTAGCCTTTCACATGTTGCACTTTTCGAGGGAAAGTAAGCACCTAGTTTCTCATGGTATAACTTCTCTTTTGCTAATGACATGGTATTGATTGCCTTCATTAAATGTCTAAAAACAATTAGAAAAATCTGGCAAATGTGGAAAAGAACAACTACTGCAGACAAAGATCAGTTTGGTGATGTACACTCAAGACTGATGAAGAAGAACTATAAAGCAGTACCTCAATGGTGGTTCCCTGCCGTCCTGATCTTGACATTGGCCATTTCCTTCCATGCTTGTGAAGGATTTGATAAACAACTTCAACTTCCATGGTGGGGACTTCTACTAGCTTGTGGCATGGCATTATTTTTCACCTTACCATTCGGAGTTATTAAGGCCACAACGAACAAGGTATGTCTAAGCCTAAATGCATTATTCTATTATCAGATATGCAAAACAATTAACAGTTATAAACTATGAGAGCTTCAAATTTTTTTCAAATAACTGCAATTTTGTGTATAAAATCACATGAGAACCGATTTTAATTTGCAGGGTCCAAGCCTCAATGTGATTTCAGAGTTAATTATTGGGTATATGTACCCTGGAAAGCCTCTAGCTAATGCAACTTTCAAGATCTATAGCACTATCAGCATGCAACAAGCCCTCGGTTTTCTCAGTGACTTCAAACTTGGTCATTATATGAAAGTTCCACCCAAATCCATGTTCATTGTTCAGGTAATTCAATTATTTATATAGTTTATGCTATTCATTTATATATATATATACATAACTAATTTTTTGAATTTTGTTCAACATGTACCTTTAGTTGGCTGGAACCATAGTTGCTTCAACTGTCCACTTTGGCACAGCTTGGTGGCTTCTGACATCTGTTGAGAATATCTGTAACACAGCTTTGCTGCCAGAGGGGAGTCAATGGACATGCCCTAGTCAAGATGTTGAATACAATATTTCTATCATCTGGGGAGTTGTCGGACCACACAGAATGTTCACAAAGAATGGTATCTACCCTGAAATGAACTGGTTCTTCCTCATTGGTCTTCTTGCCCCGGTTCCAGTGTGGCTGCTGTCCCGCAAATACCCTGAGAAGAAATGGATCAAGCATATACATGTGCCCATGATCTTGGACGGTCCATTGCACATGCCATCAGCTAAAGTAGTGCACTACGCGAGTTGGGGAGCTGTCGGAGTTTTCTTCAACTACTACGTTTACAGAAGGTTCAAGGAATGGTGGGTTAGGCATACCTACATCTTATCAGCTGCTTTAGATGCAGGCGTTGCCTTCATGGGAGTTTTCCTTTTTTTGGGCCTTCAATCTGGTAATATTAACGGTCCAGAATGGTGGGGTCTGGAAAATTCCGACCATTGTCCTTTAGCTAAATGCCCTACTGCGCCAGGTATTAAGGTCAAAGGCTGCCCTGTGTTTTGATACATTTTCATTAGAAACTCCCCTATCACCAGATGCATATAGTGGTTATATGCTGTACAGTAGTATGGTGTCAAAAGGTTTTGTGTTTATGCTGAAGGGGCATGAAATATGAGACTGATAAATTGGTTGAACTTGTAAGTTATTTTGTGTTGGTTAACAAAATTACATCGTTCCAATTACTTTGTAACAATTAAACTGATTCCTCCTAACGTCGAATTACTGAAATCAGTTCAAAACCAGCATGACAATCCTCACAAACTTGAAGATTCTTCATAACTGAAATATCAGTGTTCTAGCACACGTCCATTAATCTAAAATTTAGAGCCATGCACAGTTCTTCTCCATTGACCTCTCTTCCATGTAGAGAACAACTAATGTGTTTGGTACTTATCCTTCTATCTCACTTACAGTCTTTTTCAAGTGTAGTTATCTGCCTGGAAATTAGGAGAGCTAATTTGAAAAATTTCAAATTGACTATCCCAATAGAGTGCCGTGCCAATGACCACATCTGAAGAATTTAATCTCACCTAAATACATTTTTCAGATAACAAAATTCGAGTGCAATTCACCATAACCAATGCTATCATTTCACGGGTCACGTATATAACAAATCAGTGGTATTAGTCATGCCACATTTCCTCCAAAAACCACACCCTCATAATCAACTACATAATCGAACTGGGTTACAGTCATCTTGTGGTATTAGTCATGCCACATTGCCTCCAAAAACCACACCCTCATAATCAACTACATAATCTAACTGGGTTACAGTCATCTTCCACAACACAACAAATCACTGCAACATTTCATGAAACAACAACCTGGCATCACCAGCGCCTCTACAAAGTACTTTCAAGTTCACAATCTGTGTTCTGCCAAAAACAAATTCAATCAAAACCCACCTAGGATTCTTGATTTGGTGATGTGAGCATGAGCTCGTTTGAGCTCAGAGGGATAGTTGAATGCTGTAGAAAAGATCCATTTTGAGGTAATTTGAAGTGAACAGTGAGAGTTTAAATTGTTTTTGGCGGTTTCGGTTATTTCTGATTTGTAACAAAATTAGTCAAATCCGGGTTTAATCTGTAATCAGTTTAAATTCGCAGCAAGTATAACCCATTTTAAGAATACATGAATCACACAACTGAAAATAAAACAAAAAAGAGGTTTTGAATATCATTTACTCTCTATTTTTAATCTATTAAACAAGAACAATGTTATAGAAAATAATATTGAACACCCCCTTAACTAGTATAGTAACTTCAAGCATTATCTACCTTTCTCAAAAATAAATAAATAAAATTTCCGATGCAAAATTATAAAATAAGATATAAATTAGTCTCATTCACCAACTAGTATCAAACATATCAGAAATCTGTGGAATTATTGAAATCTACACTATTTAGGAATCCACTCACATAAATGAGAGACACTACTTTTATAATGGTATGGAGAAAATTTTTTATACATGCTGGTAAATACATACTGTGGGATTTGAACCACATCACTAGTATCAACAGGAAGATTTACACCACTTGGGCTAATAGGAGGTATACTAGTCAAATTTTTTCTGTTCTTTTCTGTCACGGACTACAGGCTGTTTTATGAACATCAATGCTATCACAGCATTGCACAAACATCAGTCCAGAATTATTGCAAGTAGCAAGAAGAGAAACCACATACCATATCTTATCACAATTGTGATCTTCAACAACATTTTCCAATGACAATGTCCATCCTTTCATTTATCACCTTCTCATTTCTGGTCCAATCTGTGGGCTTTTGTATAGAATTTTGGCCCATCCTTTACAGCTTGCATCAGTTTGGACTTTTTTTAGGGATAATTCCAAAAAACCCATTGTAGTTTGTAAAAATATTCATTTTATCACCTATAATTTTATTTTTATTTAAAATCCTCTCTAACGTTAATAAAAACACTCAAAATATACTTTGAAGGTGTGTGAAATGACGAAAATACCCTTGATGGACACAAATTGATGATGAAATCATGGAGGGTAAAATTGACATTTTCTTTAATTTTTCCACATCAAGGGGGATTTTGGACAAAAATGAAATATAGGTGGTAAAATGAACATTTTTGTAAACCAAAATGTGTTTTTTGAGATTATCTTTTTTTTATTGGAATGACTTTAATGCTAGAGAGGACAAAGTGTGACAGTAGATACAAATCTCTATCAACTCAAAATAAACATTTCCTTATAGGCCTGCATCATGTAACCCATCTAGTCATTCTAGTGTGATTTGAGTGCATATTTAACAATGAAGAAAAATGCAGACTTAGACATGAAATTTACTTGGAAGCATATGCAAACAAAAAGCAAAACACAATACTTTTCCGTGAAAGCCAAGGAATTGGAGATTCAAACAAGTATATTCACATATGATAGGCATTGCATATCTTTTGAGAGAGACCAGTTACCAAATGAAATTGATTTAGAATCTAATTTATTGTCCAAGTCATATTCTGACAATTATGAAGAGAGTAGGCAAACTAACTGGATATCTCCATTTCAAGAAAGACAAAAACACAGGTTGTCATGCATTATGATTAAAATGTCAAGAGGAGAATAATTACAAGCTTGAATGGGAAAAGGTGAGCTAGTGGTGAGTACTTATTAATAAGTGCATTAATCATGGCGTAGAAATCATCTTTCATTGGCTTAGAGACATTTATTATTTGACTCTTTGAATTTGCAACTCCATCCAGAAAATAAGTTTAAAGATTCTAATATAAAGAAGATAAGGTACTAACTTGGAATAGAAAGGCAGACAAGTACGTATTTTCTACTGAGCATTGCTATTTTTATCCAAGCAGCGGTGAGAGATGGAGAGTCATGCTGAGGAGGAACTCCATGAATCTAAGTCACTGGAAAAGCATCAAACTAGTATTGATTTAAATGGTAAAAATCTGTCCACCTCTATCTAAAATGGTCTTAAGTTGTTTTATCAACATGACAATAAATGCTTCACTTCCTGAGAAACTTAAATTTCATAACTGTTTTGTTTTCATGGCATCAGTGTGACTGAGCACCATGAAAAAAGTTTCCATAAATGATAAGAAACACATCATCTAAACCTTAGCCAGACATCTTGGCATTTTATGAAGAGATAAATGATTTTATAAAATCAATAAACATTTGAAGTTCTCACAAATATAGTATAACCTTCCATGTTAACATATTTACAATTTACCAGTCATGCTATGAATTGGATCATGCAGGAGGAGATAAAGAGGTAGATGATAACCCAATTGAGGAAGTTAGGCTTACTGTTCCAATCACGGATGACCCATCATTGCCAGCTTTAACGTTTAGGACATGGGTTCTGGGAACAACATCATGCTGCCTTCTTGCCTTTGTGAACCAATTCTTTAATTATCGCCAGAACGTGCTATCAGTTGGCTCCATTTCAGCACAGATTCTTGTTCTCCCAATTGGTCAGCTAATGGCTGCAACACTTCCATCGAAACAAATTAAAGTTCCATTCACAAAATGGTCATGTTCATTGAATCCAGGGCCTTTCAATTTAAAAGAACATGTTTTGATCACCATTTTCTCAAGTTGTGGATCCAGCAGTATATATGCAGTAGGCATAATTACAATTGTTAAGGCTTTCTACAACAGAACTCTGCATCCAGTAGCAGCCATGTTGCTGGTACAAACTACTCAGGTACATTTAAAAATTTACTGGGATTTTGGAGTCGTACTATCAAGAGTAAACATAAAAACTTTTGTCTTTTTCCATTTATCATAAAATGATTTGCCAGTTTGTGTTGTCACTGGAAGAAATTTTTCAAGGAATCGTGTTTCATGTATTACTGATGTATTGATAAAACTTACAAGTACACAATAGCTAAAATTTAAACAGTACATATTCTCCCCAGTACAAGGAAATGGATAAGAACTTACTTTCTTTCCTGTTTCTGATGAATTTCAGTTGCTTGGCTATGGGTGGGCTGGTTTATTCAGAAAATACCTTGTCGACTCCCCTTATATGTGGTGGCCAGCAAACTTGGTCCAAGTCTCTCTATTCCGGTATTCATCTCACACATGGAACAAAAACTTTGCAAGGTTCTGGTTACTTTTGGAAATTGAAGAACTGATATGTAAGTCAATTGCAGGGCATTACATGAAAATGAAAAAAGAGTAAGGGGAGGACTGACCAGGCTACAATTCTTCCTTATTGTTTTCACATCAAGCTTTGCTTACTATATCATGCCAGGCTACCTTTTTCCTTCACTATCTGCTCTCTCCTTTGTTTGTTGGATATGGAAAGACTCGATCGTGGCCCAGAAGATCGGCTCAGGCCTCGAAGGCCTTGGCATTGGCTCATTTGGCCTTGACTGGTCCACTGTTGCTGGCTTCTTAGGAAGTCCCCTTGCCACACCCTTCTTTGTCATTGCCAATATTTTAGTAGGCTTTTTTTTGTTTCTCTATGTTCTGATTCCCATTGCTTATTGGTCTAATGCATACGAAGCAAAGCGATTCCCTTTATTTTCTGCACACACTTTTGACTCGACTGGCCAAATCTACAACATTACCCGAATACTCAATCAAAAAGCATTTGATCTTAATAAAGTTGGCTATGATAATTATAGCAAGCTCTATCTCAGTGTTCTGTTTGCCTTCATGTACGGCTTGTGCTTCGCATATCTAATGGCTACCATTTCACATGTTGCACTCTTTGATGGAAAGTAAGTGTGTTATCTCATTCTTACCTTTCATTTCTATATTTTTTTCTTGAGAACAAATTATTCTGTGCTGATGACTTATTAATGATTTCTTCACACGTTTAAAAACAATGCGTAGTATGATTTGGAAAATGTGGAAAAAAACTACAACAGCAGACAGAGATCAATTTAGGGATGTTCACACAAGACTAATGAAGAAGAATTATGAAACGGTACCTCAATGGTGGTTCCAAGCTATCTTGATCTTATCTGTTGCCCTCTCCATCTATGCTCTTGAAGGTTTTCATAAACAGCTTCAACTTCCTTGGTGGGGACTTTTACTAGCTTGTGCCATGGCATTCCTTTTCACCTTACCTGTTGGAGTAATTAAGGCCACAACAAACATGGTACTTACAAGTCCAACCACAATGTTTATGAATCAAATGATAAAACCAAATAACAATTAAATGAACACAAGAACATAGAACTTCTTTCTTAATATGTGTTAATTTGCAGTCCCCAGGTCTTAATGTGATTACAGAGTTCGTCATTGGGTACATGTTACCTGGTCAGCCTCTTGCTAATGTGACTTTCAAGACCTATGGCACTATCAGCATGGCACAAGCTATTGTTTTTCTAGGCGACTTCAAACTAGGACACTATATGAAAGTCCCTCCCAAATCCATGTTCATTGTCCAGGTAATTAAACTACTTTTAGAGTTAATGTTAATTGTTCTTACAAGTGACTAATGTTTTTCATCATGTCAATATGTACCTTTAGTTGGCTGGAACTGTCATTGCTTCAACTGTCTCCTTTGGCACAGCATGGTGGCTTCTGACATCTGTTAAGAACATCTGTAACACAGCTTTACTGCCAGAGGGAAGTCCTTGGACCTGCCCAAATGATGATGTCTTCTACAATGCTTCCATCATCTGGGGAGTTGTTGGACCACTCCGAATGTTCACAAACTATGGCATCTACCCAGAAATGAACTGGTTCTTCGTTATTGGCTTCCTTGCACCAGTTCCAGTATGGCTGCTTTCACGCAAATACCCTGAGAAGAAATGGATCAAGCTCATACACATGCCCATGATCTTGGGTGGTCCATTGAGCATGCCATCAGCTAAAGCAGTGCACTATTTGAGTTGGGGAGCTGTCGGAATTTTCTTCAATTACTATGTTTTCAGAAGGTTCAAGGGATGGTGGGCTAGGCATACTTACATCTTATCAGCTGCTTTAGATGCTGGGCTTGCCTTCATGGCTATACTCCTTTATTTTACTCTTCAATCTTCTAATATTAATGGTCCAGAATGGTGGGGTCTAAGCAATTCAGACCATTGTCCACTGGCAAAATGCCCTCTAGCATCAGCTATTGAGGTCAAAGGATGCCCTGTGCTTTGACATGCATCTCCTAGTCCACGTCATCCAAGGCATAGGATGTATATTCTAGGCTGGCCTTTTCAACTCATAATAAAGAAATGCAAAAAAAAAAAAAAAAAAAGAAATGTAAAATTTATAGCAGATGATACAAAAGACATGTTGTACTGTACCATGGTTTAATTTGTGATTAGAATATCAGAATATGACATAACCATGTGAAAAATAATAATAATAATAAATAAACGAATAATTGTCGTTTCAGCTGATGGAAAGAAAAAACAGGTGAGTAATTGATATAATGTGTAGCTACAGATGTCAGATTACAAAAAATTGTCAATCCAGTTACCAATAATCCCTGCAAGAACAAGAAGCATCTTTGAAACAATGGAACCGGTTCCTATCACGGACAACTATCTCCCGATTTACAATTTGTGAGATTAGTTTGAACGCAGTATGACAGTCCTCACAAACACGAAGATTCTTAATAATCCTGATTGGCATTCCAGGAGGTGTGTTCATCAATCCAAAAACTAGAGCTAATTTCTCACTATGGCGATACAAATATCGTTCCTTCTCTTTCTCTTCCATGTCCAACAGAACAACTGATGTGTTAGGTACATATCCTTTTAGTTTCATTTCACCTAATAGTTTTTCCCACATTTTGAATATATCTTGAGTTGGTGGATGTGTCTCATCTCCGGCCACAAACTCATGAACCACCCCATCAACTGTAATTGAACTCCAACCGGGTGTCTTCTTCACCCCTCGATTTCTCATCAGTCTCCTAACTCTTGCCACATCTTCCCATCGTTCTGCCTCCGCATAAATGTTTGACAAAACCACATAATATCCATCGTTAAGTGGATCCAACTGATGTAGGTGTCTAGTAGCTTCCTCAGCCAGATCAACGTTTCTGTGAACTCTGCATCCACCAAGTAAAGCCCCCAGACAATCGCATTTGGCTTCATAGGCATGTTCATAATGAACTCATAAGCCTCTTGAAGGAGTCCTCCTCGGCTTAAAAGATCAACCATACAACCATAATGCTCAATCTGTGGAATAATTCCATAATCCATACTCATGCTAGAAAAAAACTTATGGCCCTCCTCAATCAATCCCATATGGCTACAAGCATGCAAAATCCCGATAAAGGTAACCCCATTCGGCTTCATGCCCATTTCAACCATTTTATAAAACATCCTCAGCGCTTCCTCAGCTTGCCCATGAATCGCAAGACCATGAATCATAACAGACCACGAGAAAATCGTCCGCTCTTCCATCCCATCAAACACTCTTCTAGCATCCTCCAAGCACCCACACTTCATATACATATCAATCAACGTGTTACAAACCCGCACATTTCTCCCAAACCCACTTCGATTCACATACTCATGCACCCTCCTCCCCAAATCCAACTCCCCCAAATCCGCACAACCAGCAAGAACAGCCACAACTGTCACTTCATTCGCCCTCATGCCGGCCTCCTCCATCTCCCCAAACAACTCTACCGCCTCCTTCGCCTTCCCCCACTTTACATACCCCGAAATCATCGTTGTCCACGACCTAACGCTCCTCTCAGGCATCCTCCTAAACACCTCAATAGCCTCCCCAACATCCCCCCTCCTAATCAACCCATTCACCATAATATTCCACGTCACAACATCTCTCTTCGACATTTTCTCAAACATCAACCTAGCAATCCCCATCTCACCACAAACAGCATACAAATTCACAACCATGTTCAACACCACCAAATTCCACTTCAACCCAAGTTTCTCCACATACCCATGTACAATCTCCCACCACGAACATCCAACATCTCCACACAAGCCTTCAACACAAAGGAACAAGTGAAACTATCAGGCAAAACATCCAACTCCCTCAACTGACAAAACAACAAGACAGCATTCAAAGGGTTCTCACTCTCCGCGAAAAGCCTCAAGCAAGAGTTCCAAACAACAACTGGGGACACACCAGCTTGCTGGAATATCTTGTGGGCATAGGGGAAACTTGGAGTGAGAGCAGAGAGGAACGCGATTCGGGTTAGGGGGAGAGTGGAGAGAGAAGTGTTGGTTTTGAGGAGGTGGGCATGGAGTTGTTTGAGCTCCAATGGAGAGGTGAAGCTGTGGAGGAGATAGGGTTTGAGAGAGGGTGAAGTGGGAGGTGAGTGGTGGTGGTTGGTTACTGTTAGAGGCAACTGGAGGGAAGAAAGAGACCGCGCCATTGTCAACTGATTTTTTTAACTGTTTTTTGAATTAATAAGTTGGCATCAGTTTCCATGAAAATACTGGAATTCTAAATTTACGGAAATACCGGCGACAATATTGAAGATATATGGAGTATTATTTTGATATTTAGTTTCTTAAAAGTAATATTTTCTAAATTAATTTTCACACTTGCTTTTTCTTCATTTAGAAAACGTGAGATTAAAAAGCATACGTTCGAAAATATTAAGGTTTTAAATTTGTGAAAATGTAGGTGAAAATATTGAGAATATTTTTAAAATATCAAAAATATTTAAGAATATTTTTAATATCATTTATTTCAAAATAAAGGTAATATCGGAGGTATATCAAATATCATTTTGACTTTTAATTCCTACAAAGTAACTACTTTTTGCTTTTCATTTTCCCACAATTTTTTCTTTATTTGGGAAACGTCATGTTGAAAAAACACAAGTTTGAAAAGAAACTTATAACATCATAGAGATAGTAACATGTATTAGATATGGTCCATCTGAAAACACATTTATTATTTTGCATAATGTATACTTGATGAGAATGCTCACACCACCGGCTTCAAAAGATTGTTGTTCATAACTGAGATTATTTATGTGGTTAACACATTCAGATTGGAATAATTTTTGTTCAGACTAGTTTATGATTCAACCAATCTTGAAACGGTCCAAATTTGTTGACATAGAAACCAGTCTCGCGCTAGATAGGCAAAATCAATCAACTGTTGTTCAATTTGTGATATCGGTCCCGGCAAAATCAATCAATTCAAAAGCAGACTAGTTATCAGTCACAATTAAGAGAAGTAAAACTCAAAAACTAGACCAACAAGAGGCCAAAAATATATGTTGAAATTGGATGACTTTCCATTCCAGTTTTGGAACCATAAACTGGCATTTAAAGTGTTTCAGTGGCAGAATCACTAGTACCATTTCTTGAATCTGAATTTGATTGTCCAACAGAATGTTCACTGATTTAAAGCTTCACTACAAAATCATTTTTCCTTTTTTTTTTTGTACCTTACAAAAACAAAGACACTCCACAAGCACATGATCCATTAAATGTTCCATTCATTTTCAACATGTCTTGAGCAAAGTTAATCACATCAGGTGTCAACTATGACCATGACCAGCCTCGAAGGAGTGGCAAAAGCGTCGACGTCTCTATGCGCAGATTCTTACTTGAAGAGTTCCGGGTTCAGCCAGTCCCTGCAAATATGAAAACAAATAGCAGATTACACTCTGTATGAACGTAACTGAGATCGGTTTGAAAGAAGACAAAGACATTGGTGAGAGTGATACATACTTGCTAATGTCATCAAGATGGTCATCAAAATCTATAACATCCTGCCATTTCCCAGAAGACAAATAATCCAATAAAACTACATTTGCTGCAGGCTCTTTAGTTACCAATTGGCTGCCACCGTCTGATCCCACTAGCTTCCAGTTCTTGGACGCATCCCTTGTATAGAGCTGGTTCATGAAGGGAAATACAAGAAGCCTTAATAAGGATAGGAGTAAAAGTACAAAGCGGTGGGGAAACGATAGCAGTATTTGTCAATCATTTACGTTCAGTACCAGTATTAAACAAAAGCCAAGAATGAATGTAAGACATGGAAAAAACGAACATGTGACACCTCCACTATATCCCACACCCATTTAGGCAAGTCAGTTCTCGAAAACACATACAACCAGTCCTTGATAAACTCAATCAGAAGCTACGACATTTGCTATGATTTAAACATAACAGTAAGAACAATTATCTACATGCTCTGGATAAAACTGAACTGAAATCAATAGTATAGGCTGTTGACCTAACAATTAACAGTAAAAGAACAGGTTGCTGCTCTGATGTTGGAATGAAAAGTGATTATATTGTACTTAAGAATACAACCACATAAAGAAAATCCATAAAGTTCAACGAAAATAAAAGGAACACAACTTTGAAAACAATTGTAACACATGGAAAATGTGCACAAACAATACTCAAAACACCTATAATAATTTGACACATATCAGATATCAAATTTTAAAACAGCTCAAAAAGCTTTCATTAATTGATACCTTGGATTCAGGAATACCATTTTGTCCATTTTACACCCAAAATGACACAAAAGTTTAAAAATCATGACAAAAAGGTATAAATTTTGCTCCACCGGTCACAACCCACTCTTATCATTTAGCACAAACTCCAAAACTCCCACTATCATAACAATTTAAGAAATTCAACTAAACATCAAGAAAGAAATTACAAAGAACATAGAACAATGAGTTAAACCAACATCATCTACAACAACATAGATCCAATATCAGCAATTCAAAAATCAATGAAAGCCTTTTCATCACTTAAATATATGTTATCAAAATACTAACCTGCATAACAGGGCTCAAGCCTTTCCCCTTGGGTAATGCTTCAAGTTTCTTGTTATCTAACTACAACAGTACAAGAAAAGAGGTCAAAACAACCAAAAAATGGTGAAGTAATCAATGCAAAATAGCCTCAAGGTATCCTATTAACAATACATACCAATAGAACAGCTGCTTGTGGAAAGTACCGACAAATGTGATCACCAACATTCTTAGCCACACCACTAAGCTCCACATCATCAAACCTCTCATTTGCATGAAAATACCCCACGATGCCAAGACCTTGAGCACTATAATGCTCTTCTATCTGATAAAAGCAAACGATCAATACACACCTTACCTTAGTTCCCATCAAATTAAATTCCGACGCAAAGCAAATCCCACAAAATCTTCCAAACCAAAACAAGTACGTTTGAGCTTTTAATCACCACCCATATTACCATAACACAATCATAAAAAAAGTTCAAATATTACAACAAGAATTCAGAGTGTCCACACCCACACCCACCCCCCCAAAACAAGAAAATAAATCCAAGCCATCATCTTCTCCAATTTCAAAAAAAGAAAAAAGCAGAACATAAGATCAAACAACACTTGTGAAAGAGTAAGCAATTCTATAATCGTAGCTTAAAACCAACTTACACTCACACACATACACAATAGATTCTTCATTGCCCCTGAGCATATAGAGAGCCAGCCACTAAAATCACACCATCTAGCACGGAATTTACATATGATTATGACACGATACTACACACAGACAGACATAAACACACACACACACACACACACACACTCTAGCACGGAATTCACATATGATTATGACATGATATCACATACAGACAGATAGAAACGCACGCGTGCAGCGCCTGCTCACGTGCGCGCACAGACACACACACACTCACTCTAGCACGGAATTCACATATGATTATGACATGATATCACATACAGACTGACATAAACACACACGCACACACTCTAGCACGGAATTCAGATATGATTATGACATGATATCATACACAGACAGACATTAACACAGCATCCAATATATCCCTCAATATTTAAACTGAAATTTCCATAAATTAGACAAACGTGCACGCGTGTATCTAGGGAAGCAAAAATCAATACAGCATCCAATATATCCCTCAATATTTAAACTGATATTTCCATAAATTAGACACACACACACACATATCGAGAGAAGCAAATATCAACACAGCATCCAATATATCCCTCAATATTTAAACTGATATTTCCATAAATTAGACCCCCAATATTTACTTCGTTGCACGTATGCGTGTACCGCAAAATGAAAACTTGCTCTCAAAAACACACACACAAAGATGTATCTAGAGAAGCAAATATCAATACAGCATCCAATATATCCCTCAATATTTAAACTGATATTTCCATAAATTAGACCCCCGATATTTACTTTCTTACAAGTATGCGTGTACCGCAAAATGAAAACTTGCTCTCAAAAACACAACTTTCCAAGTAACCAAACAAAGCCCCAGATCACAATATCCAAACCCACATCCAAACAACACAGTTCCACAGAATTCCCCTATCAACAACAATATACACATAAACAGCTACATACATGTAAAGATAAAGAATTTCTGCAAAATGAAACTTTCTCTCAAAAACACAACTTACCAAGCAAACAAACCAAACCGAGATCACAAAATCCAACCCCACATCCAAACAACACAAAGTTCCACAAAATTCTCCAATCAACATCGATATATACACAGAGAGAGAGAGCAAAAGGCTAGAAAGGTGAATGGATACCAAGATGAGGGCGATCTCGAGGTTGGGGAGGAGACCAAGGTGGTTGTGGAAGAGAAGGACCGAGTCAGTGATCTCGACGACGTCGTTCTTCTGAGGAGAGACGCATCCCAGCAGGACACCGTTGACCGCCGCCGCCTTGTGCTTCCGGGCATGCAGCACAAGCTTTATGTAGGCGTTCTGTGAGACCTCGTACCTCAACTCGCCACCCATTTCGCTGACTCAGTGAGTGAGTGTTGCGGTTGGTCTGGATCGGTTCCAAAGCAGAGATTGATGATAGTGACGATGAGCGTGTGTGTTTTGCTCGTTTTATTCGTTTTGTTTTATGGACTTAACGGTGTCGTTTTATCCGTTTTTAGAATACAACAAAATCTTTCATATAACAAATTTAAATTGAAAGAAGATCAATTTTTTTTTTTTTAAGAATTCATTTAAAGAAAAACAAAAACCAATTTTGTTTCAAGAAATACACACACATATATTTCAAGAATCAATGGAGTTTTTCAAGTCACCGTAGCACTCATCTTGATCAATGATTAGATACCAAAGATATTTTTTTAAGTTATTTTAATCTGACTTTATAAAGAAAATCTTACTCTTAAGTGGGGTTTTGAGTAGATTTTTTCTTTTGCTTAACATACCCTTAGCAAATATCGTGATAAATACTGTCTATGGCAATAATTGAATTTGTGTCACAAAATTTATTTTTTTCAACTCTTTGTCAAAAGAATCAATTTTCGCTTATTAAACTCTTTAATAAAAGATGTGAAAGAGCCATAGTTTAAAATATCTGTGATTTCCACGATATTTCCGCCGATATTTTCGTAAATCAAGGGTACCGATATCGATAGGGGGTGTAATCTTCTATCCGTCAAAATATCATGAAAATATCCGAAATATCCGTGATATTTTCGTAAAATATCATTTCCGTGAGCTTGTAGTATAAATTTACAAAATATCGAGGAAATTTTCAGAAATATTCGTAGAATATCCGTGAAATATCCTGAAAATACAGGTTAAATTTTCATAAAATAAAAGTGAAATTTAAGTTTTTCAAATTTGAATTTGTTGAGCTTTTATCAAATAAATAAAATAAGTTTTCAACCCACGTGAAGAATCTCATTTTCATCAGGAATCTCATTATTATATTTCATTTTGTAGTCAAGCTCAAGCATCTCATAATTGCTATTATATTTTAATAGTCAAATATGTCATTATTGCTATTTTATTTTAAAAACAAAAACTCCTGAGCCCTTGCTATGTTTTTATTTCCATTTTCAAGTGTTATTCTCGTCATCTCTTTGTTCAAAACTTCAAATTACAAGCGAATTTTTGAGGAACTTGTTTACAAGCGACAACCAAAACACAAAACGTAATTTGAAGGTCTTTTTCCCCCTTAAATTCATCAAAAGTTACCTTGTTCATTGAAATTATATTGAGTAATTAGTTTTTTAATAATTTGATTATTGTTGTGTTTTTGTTAAAGGTAATTTGGAGGATTTTGTTTTTTCCCACTTAGCAACTTGTTACAACCAAATGCAAAATCTACTATTGAGGTAATTTCATTGTTTTTTTTTTAATTTATATAGAAGTTACATTATTGTTGGTGATATATTTAAATAATTAGTCTTTTAATGATTATTATATTATTGTTAAAGACTTGCATACTTATTTTATCCTATATATAAATCCTTGAAACCACATAATTTTTTACTTTCAAAATTTATTAAATTAATGTTTATAACTATATATATATCATTATGATGGTGATAATAGTGATGATGATGATGATGATAACGACAACGACAACGACGATGACTATGACGATAATGATGACAATGGAGGAAATAATTATGCTTTTACTCAAAGAAATGATACTGATACAGGTTTGTCATTGAACCCATTTACTTGTGAAGAACAATACACTCATTGCACACAAGATGAAAACCATGGTTGTAGAGTTGCGGGTCCAGGCATAGGGGCTATTGGTAAGGATTATACAAGGAGAATCCATCAAATGCAGTTAGGGATGTCATCATTCAATGAAGATAACATTTCAACTACTTTTGAATCTATAAGTTTAGGAACTAATGATGATGATCATAAAAGTTTTGGGATCTCCAATGATCCTTACACACAATTTCCTATCTATGGACAGATGGTGGGAAGAAATCAGAAAGCTTATTCATGACATGTTCGTGATTATATTCAAAATCATTCAAATTATATGTCATGGTATCGGTATTATATAAATCTAGATGCTAGTTATACCATGTATGAACCACCTAGGACTTCATTTTGGTATTAAAATTTGCATGATTTGTGATGCAAATTAATTGAAAAGTTTTAATAGAAGCTTTTTATATTTTCATATATCTTATCTATATATTATATCCATATTTATATCTTTTATTTGTTACTTCTTAGATAAAATATGATTTTTTTAAATATAATATGATTTTTGTTGTAGAAATGATTATTTTAACATTACTAAAAGTTTCATTAAAAAATATTATGTTTTTAATTAAATTTTCGTACTTTCCGTAAATTTTCGTCGATATCAATATTTCTATCGACATTTCCACCGAATCGTAGTACCGATATTTCCGTCAATATCGATATTTTCAACATTTGGAAAGAGCATCCCATTCTCATAAAAACCGAGACTTTATATCCAACCACCAATCCCCTCCTAACACAAATGGTTGAATATCTTTGCTAAATCCACTAAGGTAATAGATAGTCGATTTTCATCAAACGTATTTATATGGACATCTGAAATAAAATTCTCTTTTAATCTTGCCGATTTATAATAAAAGTGTCAGTTCTAATCTTGAAATACAAGGTTAGAAAAGAATCATAATCCTCTCCTCTCTTGTTTCAGGACAAAGACATTCGCTTTGTAAAAATTAAGCACCATCACTTTCAATGAATAAGGGAGATGCAAGTTCTCACATTATAATCTAAATGTTTGATTTCTCGAATACTCACTTGTTCATACCCTGAACGATTAGAGACATTCCAATTTTCATATCAGGCAATGACATTATCAACACATATAATCACCATTAACGGTTTTGTAAATATCCAATAGAAAATATTATTCTCGTGGCATGAAATTTGTAACTGACTAATATATATAAAACTTTATAGCTATCATTATGTTTCCTTGTTGGTTTTTATCAATTCTTTGTCAAATGCATATATACCCTTAGAACTATCTTTATGAATCCTTTATGGGTTTTTATCAGTTCTTTGTCAAAAGCAACAATTTTCAACTTCCTTTGATCACTTGTTCATATCAATAAATTTCATCTCAACAATCAAATCAGCCACTGCAATTCAATGTCAGAAATGCATTATACAAACTTTAGATGGTTCACATTCATAAAAAAAAATCTTCAATCAATTAAAGCTTCACACAAATTATGGGGCACAGCAATACAACACCAGCCGATTTCAAAAGGATTTGCTCATCGATTCTTTTTCCAGTTCCTCAAATATAAATCAATTACAAAGCAGATTCAAATCCAATCAAGTTAGACATACACAACTACAGAAAAATCTCAAACCCCTGCTTCTGAGTGCCACAATCACAGTATGAGGCCCTGGAGTCTCTTGTAAAACCTCATAAACAGCCATGAACTTGTGGTCAATCCATCAAAAACAAAAAAAAAAAAAACAAAAAGCCAAAAACAAAAACAAAAGCAGATGCTACTTGTCTCTAGGCATGTGTTACAACAGATCGTTTAACTTTTCAACCCAAACCAGAATGTTAGCAATGCAGTACAGAAGATCATTAGTAATAAAGCATGCATGTAACAATCTAACCTAAAAAACTTTGCAGTGACATCAAAACAAATATCATTTGTTAGATTTGTAAGAAAGTAAAGAAAAGACTAATAAGTCAGACCCACATGCACAGTACAAGTATCTTCTTTCATCAAATAGTAACCTTAAAACAAGCTCACAGAGCCAAGCCAAGGTCTACCACAGTCATAAAGATTGCAATCACTGACGAATATTCTTAAGAGTCCGGGATTTGAAAGAAATTCAAACTAGAATAAAGCAAATTATCATTCATATTCTATAGTTGTGTGTTCCACAATAATTAGAATAGCTCATCTCTAGCATGGCCTATGCATATCGAACATGTTAGCCTAAACCACTAATCTTGTGAATAGAATATTTGTCTATCTGAATCAAACTATATGACCAATAACTAAAAGAAATATAGCAAGCTAGGAAAATATAACATAAATGTGTCTATCTAGAATAACTAAAGTAAATAACAAGAATCTTCAAAATGATTTCTATAGTCTACATAACAAGCTACATTGAACAATAAACTAGAACAATCATAAAATAGAACACCAAGCACTACTTTGAAGCACTCTCAAGATTGTCTATTGGCATAATACAGCAGTAGTCTAATATTGTGACAGGTCTTCAGATCTTGAAAAGCTTCCCCACCTGCTGCTATTATATAAGACTTCTAGTACTTGTGAGGGAGTGCCCTAACAGTGCATGATTAAAAACTAGAGGATCCTGAGAGAAACTTCTAAGATCTTGCATAAGGATGGTACCGACTACTGCTACTATAGCCTCCCCTTCCATACAAACCACCTGCTCCACCATAACTAGCACCTGGACCAGAGTCATAGCCACCACCATAGCCTGAACCTCCATAACTACTGTAACCTTCACCTCCTCTACCGTAACCGCCTAGACCACTTCCGCCATAACCACTGCCAAACCCGCCGCCATAGGGTCCAAAGCGACCAGAATAACCGAGGGACGATTCACCTCGGTAGCCTCCTAAGCTACTGCCTCCAAAACCCCCATAACCACCACCATATTCGCTGCCACCACTACCATACCCATATCCACCACCAAGCCTACCACCAAGACCTGCAGGATTCCTATAAGGACCAGGGCCAAACCCTCCATCAAAACCCCCATAAGAACCGCCATATCCACCAAAGCCCTCATTGAAAGAACGGCCCCTAGAATTGCTACCATATGAAGGAGGAGGTGGGGGGTTTGAGGCTTTCTTTGGTTCAGCTTTCTTGATCTCCACCTACAACAAAGCAACTTAGTTAACCTAGGTCTGCTGCAAGGAAACTATATTGATAGCCCTTTCCTGAGTATATATCTACACCTGTAACAATCTCCACCTATGGTTATTAGAAACACAAAAAATAAAGACATACCAAAATACTATCTGATTACATAGATATGTAGAAATTTAGCAAATAAATCATGAACCATATATATCAAAGTAAAAAGAAGATGAAATAGGAGATGCTTCATGATAAACAGTAGTCTGTTTACAATCTGAGTTCTTGCAGACCATCCTAATAGGCTCACCTGGGTACCGGCTAAATCAATCATATTTCCATTAGATAACATTTCATCAACAACTTCCTCGCTGTCAAAAATTACAAACCCAAAACCTCGAGAGCGGTTAGTTTCATGATCACGTATAATCTGGTGTTCCAGTACTTTACCATGCTTGGAGAAGAAATTCTTGAGTTCATCTGAATGATAAGACATGCCAGTTAACAATAAGTAAATGAAAAACTATCAATTCAAACTACATTGGAAAATTAAAAATAAAAACCATATCTTATAGCACGCAAACCTTCAGTGACTGATGATGGTATCCCACCAACAAATATCTTCTTTGTCTTAAAATCCTTTGATTGACCTGAACCTTTTGGAATGGTCCTTTTAATCTCAACCTGGTCAATGTTCACAAAGTAAGCTTCAAAAACAGAAACATTACATTCTAAAGGATATCATCCAACAGATTGTTAACAATAACACCAACACAGCCAACGAAAACAGAAACATAACAAGATCAATACCTGTTTTCCATTGATGATATGGGTGTCCTCGATGACCTTGTCTACCACAGATGGATCAGCATATGTTATAAATCCAAAACCTCTTGGTTGCCCCGTGTACCGGTCTTTCATTATAACCGAATCCGTTATCTCCCCATATTTCCCAAAGTGCTTATTAAACGTAGCTACAATCCAAGTCCAAACAACACAACAAAACAATCAAAAACCCAAATCAGAAATCCTTTGACAATCACAAACCCACCATCCAAACCAAAAAAACCAATCAAAATACCAATCCAATTACACACCCTAAAAATTCCAAAGTACTTATTAAACGTAGCTACAATCCAAGTCCAAACAACACAACACAAAACAATCAAAAACCCAAATCGGAAATCCTCTTAACAATCACAAACCCACCATCCAAACTAAAAAACCAATCAAAATACCAACTCCAATTTCAAACCCTAAACATTCCAAAGTACTTACTAAAGGTAGTTACAATCCATATTGAAACAACACAACACAAAACAATCAAAAACCCATATCAGAAATCCTCTAAAAATCACAAAACCTACCCTTCAAACTAGATAACCAATCAAATTAGCAACACCAATTAAAAATCCTAAAAAATCCAAAACACACAAAAAAAACACTCACCGTAGGTCGTGTCTTTTGCAAGCCCACCTATGAAAATCTTCCTGCAAACCAACAAAACAACAAAATTCAACCAAAGATCGAAACTTTAACCCAAAAAAAACGTAAAAATCGAAACTTTAACCAGATCTACAAAGACAAAGAGGAGACGAACCCGGGGCTGGCGCCGTCGCCGGAGTGGGGGTTGTTATCGGCCTTGGATTTGGAACCCATGTAGAGAAAGTGTGAATTCGTGTTTGGATGGACAGATTTTGAGGGATTTTCTCGGGAACAAAAGCGAGAATCGAGTAAATGGGGAAATAACAAGGGCAGAAATCTAAATTAGGGTTTTCAAAGGAAGCGATACACCGTGAGTGAGTGGAGGACAGCATAAAAAGATGATCCAAGGAACGAAATGACGGTTTTGTCCCTGATGAATGTTTGAATGGTCAATTGTGTTCTTTCTTTTACCGACTTGGTTGTGTGGTGCCACGTGTTGCGTTGGCATTTGATGTGTACTCTCTCATTTTAAAATGCCTTTTATCTACTTTTATGGATATTATTAATTTAATTGGAAGCATCATCAACAAATCAGAGTGGCGCAGCGGAAGCGTGGTGGGCCCATAACCCACAGGTCCCAGGATCGAAACCTGGCTCTGATATCAGAGAGGCTTCCTAATATTTTTGTTTTGTGGGCCTGGTTTCAAAGCCCAATGTGAGTTTTGGCTTTACATGAGCCCAATTGGATTTCAGCCCAGTTTAGTAATTTGCTAATTCAATTTCATTTTAAGAGGTTTTCTTTTCTTTTCTTTTCTTTTTATTTTATGATTATAAGGTAATTTAAAACTCATCATTTTTGTTGATAATATACAGATAATGGAACTACAAATCGTATCCCGAATAGTAATCTACTAATTCAATTTTATTTTAAGAAAAAGTTGTTTGGAAAGTTACGGCTTTTTTTTTTTTTTTTTTTAATTCTTTGATATAATTAAAAGGTGATTTGCAGGAAAGTTTACCCTATTACAATAGAAGAAAACTTGTCACATGTATTAATAATATACTTTTTTAATAATATATACATAATCAAACTTAAGTGATTATTTTCTTGAAACCTGATAAAATAAGAAATGAAACAATTTAGTTTAAGATTGCAACAATTAGTGGATATTGTTGGTTTCAATTTGGTTCAACCATGGTCAAAAACAGAAAGAAACTTTTGTCAAATTGGGGGAGAAACTTCAAACCCAAGTAGTGGCGACCTTTAAATAAAATAAAATTTGGATAACAACCTAACATGTAAGTTGCCTTTTAACATTAAAAATATCCAAATGGCCATTAGGTTTGTTGACTTTTCATGGTATTGGATATATAATAAATTCATCATTTGTGTTTTCTAATATATATATAATTTCCTTGTAATTTACACTATAATTTGTTTAAAACCAGATTCTATAAAACTTACTAATGTAGACTTTGAAGTTTGTAAGATTGCAACTTATATAATATAAGTTCAATAATTACAATATTTGTTAGATTGGTGACTTCTTGTGCCTAAGATGGCATGGCATCACATTTTCCAAATTCAGTCATGTCCTCTTTTATCAAATTTGATTTACAAAAACCATCATTCTTATATATGAAATGATATTAGTTCGTTGTTACATTAAATATCATTCGAAACTCTTCAAACTCTAATACGAGTAAGATTGAGGGTTAAAGTATGATAAGACTGGTAGATTATATCCAATAAATATCAAGATTGCATAAAATAAAATTTTTCATGATCATATTTATAAAAATAGATACTATAAATAAATAGAAATTAAATTTAATCGAAATGAAAAGAAACAAGGTTTTTTATGGAAACATTTTAATTTTTGATTGCACCTTGGTTCGATGATTTCAAATAAGTTAAACTCAAATTAATAACTTAATTTACAATTCATATGTCAAGTTCGCAAAACATTAATACCAAAAGTGGATCGTGAAATTAATCAGAAGTTTAAACAAATTCGTCTTTTTGTTAGAAGTCTCCGTTAGTAGACATGCACCAAACCATAAATATAAATTCAATGTAATATAATAATAATGTTTTAATGTTTTGATCTAAAATTACTGTGCCCAATCTATTATTCTTTGTAGATAAGTACACAAAATTCTATTTTTATCTTCTCATTGTTAATGAACCTTTTTAAGTACTATAATTCATACGAGATTTTAGAGAGAGAAAAAAGAGGAGTACATGATTATAGCTCATGACTAATAACTCCAAACGTGAATCAGTTAATGTCATACCATTATACCAATTTTATATTGTTGTTTTCATTATTAGAGGTTTTTTTTTTTTTTACTAATAACACATATTATATAAAAACAATTAATGATTTATTTCCATGTATAATCTCAATCTATAACATTACATAAACATATAAAGTGAATCCTCACATGGAGAAACCATGCAAAGCCTTACACCTAACAGTCCTCATACTATATTAGTAGAATAGAATATTAACCTAAAGTTACTAGTGCCAATCTTTTCTTCCCCACGAAGAAACATATACACTATTATTATTATTATTTAAAATACTACTTGTATCACAACAACTCAATTCACCCATGAAAAAAAACCTATATAACGTTATAAAAGTCGATTCTTCTATATTAAAAAATATATAGAAAACCTCGCAAATAATAATCCTTCTACTATACTATATCTATATTACAATATACTAATAAAATTCTAATGTCTTCCCAAAATTACTAGTTCCAATCTTTTCTTCCTCATTAAGAATCATAGTCACTATTTAATGTTCAAGCCTCCATAATATGAAAAATATATCACACACACAAAACAAAAAAAATTGGATCACTCCGAGGCCACTCTATTTATAGCAAAATCCACCTCAAGCCGAGCTACCCTAAACCCTCCATCCCATGTGTGCATGCACACGTGTATATGCATATATATATATATATAAAGATTTTATAGTCAATAAATATAATTTTTAAATTGTTAGTACCAATTATTTCAGTAATTCATTATATTTTTTAGTATTTAAAATAAAAATTTTATCTCTCATTCAATAAAAATATAATAAATAACTGATATGATTAGTTCTAATAATTTAAAAGTTAGAACACATCGATCGTAAAATCTCTCTCGATCTATATATATATTTGTACACATAGTAAAAACTCATCTCAAGTCAAGCCATACTCAGTTGTATATGTGTGTGTATATATTGTGTATATATATGGTGTATACCATATACATGGTTATATATTATTTTTTTGAAAACATGGTCGCATCATACATTACTTATATATATATATGGTTACACATACAATATAATTATAATTACAAAGTCGTTCTTAAACATATCAAAACACACACAAAACACACAACAAAAACACACACATTGACACATCACAAACACAAACGCAAACACCAACATACACATTCATCAATCTCTCTCTCTCTCTCTCTCTCTCTCTCTCCTCTCTCCTTTTTCTTGTTTTGTTTTGAAGCCAACATGAGCATGAGCATGAACAACAAGCAGAGGACTGGCGGTGGTGGTGATGATGATGATTGGATGATGGCTGGTAGGGTTTCGATTCCTGTTCACGTCCGCCCCACCATCCAGACCATAAGGGAGACCACAGGCAAGCAGCACAGCGATGAGGAGATCTACTCTGTTCTCCTGGATTGCTCCATGGATCCCAATGAGACTGCCCAGAAGTTGCTTTATTTGGGTATATACGCTGCCTTTCATGCATCCTTGTCACTTTTCTTTATCTGGGTTTTTCTCTAAATGTGGTTGCTTTTTGTGGTGCTTGATGTTAAGTTGACGCCTTTTTTGCAACTGGGTATTGTTCGATGAGTTTGTGTGTTTAGTTGTTTATGCATATACGTCATTAGGGTTTTAGATGAATGTGATTGTGTTTTGGAATGAGTTTTGTGTGTTGATGGTGGAAATTATGGCTGTCTATACGTGTAAATGTGGTTGCTTTTTGTGTGGTTTGATGTAAAGTTGAGGTCTTTTTGCAAGTGGGTATTGTTGGAAAAGTTTTGATGTTTAGCTGTTTATATGTGTCTGTATGTGTGTGCTCGCATTAGGGTTTTAGATGAATGTGATTTTGTTTTGGAATGAGTTTCGTGTGATGATGATGTAAATTAGGGTGATCCGTATTTGTAAAGGCGGTTCCTTTATGTGTTGTTTGATGTGAAGTTGGGGTCTTTTTGCAACCAGGTATTGTTGGAAAAGCTTCTATGTTTGGCTGTATACATGTGTTTGCAATGTGTTTTAGTGTGTGCATTAGGGTTTTAGAGTTATTTGATCGTGTTTTAGATTGAATTTTGTGCGTTGATGTTGTAAATTAGGTACTTTATAACCTGGTATCATAAATAGTTTCTCTTTTTGGCTGCCTTATGGTTTTAATTTTACTTTTCATGAATGCATTGGGTTTTATTATAAAAAAAAGATATTGTTTATTAGCTTTGTATTTATGTAAGTGCATACATGTCTATATTTAGTAAATTTTTTCTCGCACATATTCAATGCAAGAGTTCTGAATGTGCCTTGTACTATCAGGACTTACAACTTTGAGATTGTCGGTTTGTGTTCTGTTTATTAATCTTTATATCATTGGACATACTGAGTTATATCTTTTGGTTGCCAGATACGTTTCATGAGGTGAAAAAGAAACGTGATAGGAAAAAGGAGGTACGTTTCTTTTCTGTTTCAATGGATGACAATTCATAATTTTTTCCGTAAATAAGTTTGCTTGTGAGAACACCCCTTTAGTCTCATCAATGTGATTTGAGGTTTGAGGTTTGAGCGTCAATGATACAGCTAACTACGGTGAAGTGAAATAACTGGAAATGAAGTTGGTGTATAGTGGAGAACTGTCTATGCTTGTTCTTATGTCATTGTTTTTTTTCCGACTATATAACTGTTACTCAGTTTTGTGCACTTATTAGTAGTATCAACAGAAGATATTGTGTTTATGTTTGAGCGTTGCATCTATCTAACTGGACTTATTTATAATGAGGTGGTTGTAATATTGCAGGGACAAGTGGCTAGGGGTGTTCGAGGGAATTATAATCCCAACTATATCCCTTCTGGTAAATGTCTATTTTCTCCAAAATATTTTTTGATTTTGTAACTTCTTATTTCCATTAGATTGTATCTATCTCAAATATTCTGCATGCGGATCCCTATTTAGAATACACGTCTTTGACCACTGAAGTATAAAAATTCCAGGGCTCCATCTTGGGGCATTAATTTATGTGGTAATTGGTAGGTATATTTTGGTGGGGTTCATTTGTAGTTTATTTTGAAGTGTATCAGTTTTTCTCCATATGTGAGGTGGTGGTGCAGTTTCTTGTTTGCAGCTCAAACTGTTCTTGTTCCCTTCATGCATCCCAAAATTTTTCTTATTATATATAGATTCCATCCCAAAATTTATGAATGGCCTAAAAAATTGCCCTTTTCAGTTGCTGGTGGTGGCAGGAATGCATCTCGCAGAGAAAATGGAGTTAGTCACTTCACAGAGAGAGGTCCAGTTTCACGTAATAAAACAAAGAATAATACAGTTCCCCATGGGACAAGGTAATTATATATCTAAATTTCATCATGGTGTGGTCTTTATGTTCTATGAATTATCTTTGTAATACCTCCTGAAAAAAATATATTCACTTTACATGATTAACTTTGTTGTCTTTTACAGAGCTTCTACTACTGTGCCAAATGGCCCTTCAAGTCTATTCAATGGATACTCTAGTCATGGACGTGATCATCAATTGGCTGAGGATGGTGTTATCCCTGAACCTAAAGATAATGCTGCTGTTAATGCAACCAAGTTGGGGACGGTAGCAACTCAATCCGCTCCCACTTTCGCCTCCATGGTAAGAGTTGAGCCAGAAAAGTCAGCATCAAGTTCTAATAATCCTCCTACTACTTCCAGCGTAGCATTGGTATCTGGTGTCTATGCCTCTGCTTCAGATCCAGTGCTGGCTCTGCCTGTGTCCCAGCCTCTGGCTGGTGTGGACACAATCATAGGTGAAGTAGGAGGTCAGTGGAAAGCTGCTGAATCATACCATATTCAAGGAAATAAAGATGTTACCCATGATATCGACACAGAGTCGTTTAAGAGTGAAAAGACGACCACAAACACTTCAGACTGTATCCTCAAAATGAAAGCTGAAAACAAATCAATGGAAGTTGAAATTAATCAGCCATCTGAGCCTTTACAGTGCTCTTCTTTACCAGCCCATGACAGTTCTTTGGCTAACCATTCCCCTAAAGCTGATAGCCAGTCAACACAAGAGTCTGAGGCACCCCCTAAAGGTACAATCATCTTTTCCCTTAAAATCATCTTTATAAATAATTAAAAAAGAAAAAAATTAAGTCAGGTTTCCCTTCTCAATTCTTTTGGATTTACTAATTTACCTTTCAAACAGTGGTTTCGGCCTCCACTTTTGAGCCATTTCTCTCTCTCTCAGAGACTAGAGATGGCTGTGAGGCAGTTTCTGTAGGGTAATTTCCTCTTTCTTGTTGGTAAAGGTGCAGGAATTTATTATTTTTATTTAGACCTAATTCTTCAACATTTTTTTTTTACATGTGGTGTATCTTGCAATAAATTGAAGGGAAGAAGAAATAGCAACTTAGAATAAGATTAGGAAAATGTTGTCAAAAATCATTTTATATATTGCACTCCTTTTCTTCCCTTTTTGTGATAAAAGAAATCTATGGATTCATACTTTTTGGCGCTTGGAATCCAATGTTGTTGTATTGTTTGTTATTTGCTTGTAAATTTTGCATATTCACATTTTGCTTGTGTTTCTGAAACAGTAATGTCAGGAGTTTCGTCAACCACAGTTAAAGCCAATTCTGATTTGCTTCCTGAGTCAGTTGTTTCTGATAGCCAACACGTAACGTTTCCCAATCACTTCAAAGTCTCGGAAGCAGTGAAAAATGGGTTGACTTTTGGAAGCATTGATGCTTGTTTTGGACTAGCAACAAAGAACGTGAATGGCACCAGTGCTGAGATTAACACCATGTGTGGCGTTGAATCTTCTAATGCAAGTGATGAAACTACTGAGGAACCTTCTCCTAGGTCTGTTAATGCATTATTTTGTACTTTGGTGATACTCACTGTTATGCTGAGTTCAATTTACATTTTTCATGCTTTAATGCTGCTAAATGATAATAGATTTGTTGATAGTCTAAATTTTCTGAAATTTTAACCTTGGCTTTATATGTTAATTTAAATTTATCTTTTGAATTGAGTTGAGCAACTATATCAAAGAATAGACTAATGTCAATGTGTACATGATATGTTATGAAACTTAAGTAATATGCCTTTGACTGAAGGAAAAGAAATTTAGAAGTTGAACCTCAAATGACGTATGTTCACGTGTCAGTCATATTTGACATGCATTACGTGGGTTAAATGGCATGATCTATGTGGCTTTAACTTGCACAATTTGTGCTATTCATACATTTATTTTTTGGAACATTTGTGCAGCACTGAAACCTCAACTGCTCAAGGGGAAACTCCTGACCACCTGCAGTCTCCACCAGTTACAGATAATGTGCCTCCCGCAGTAAGCAATATCGTGAATGGCACAGACTTGAAGCATGATGAATTGAAGCTGGAGATGCCATTGCTTCCAGAAAGCCATCAGAAACCCCCTGTTCAAAGTGTTCCAAACTATGGTTTCAATTTCATTTTACCCTCATCTGTGAACCACCATGTACAAGTGGAAGGTCCTGAGACTCAGACACGTGATGTTTCTCTCATTACAAACTTAGTTGTAAGCTCTTTTCTGTTCCTCCACATAATGTTCATGCATGTCAAATCATTTGTTCCTGACAATCTTTATGGTTTCAATTTATTTCCTTTAAAGTGTTTGATTGCTTTGATGTGGACCATCTGCATGAATGGGGCAAAGTAAGAATCATCTTGTTTGCTGTAGTTGTGTTATAGGAAACTCAAATTTGTCTTAATCCTGTGAGTTTTGAGCTGCACTCAGTTTTAGGATCAATAGAACCTTGGCCTGGTCCAACGGGGATCATATGTATGCAAATAAGAATTATTTTTGTTAGATTTCCATGAAAATGATTACTTCTTGCTTATTTTAAAGAAGGCCTCGGCTTGGTGGGACTGATCAATTCATAAACCATTAACTAAACATTTGATTTAGCTATCAGGAAATTTCATTACTCAACTTGTTTACAGTCTATACAAGTGTTTTTCAGAATATCATGATGTGCATTTTTTTAATGCAATTTTCTTCTGTCCAAAGTTTAATATTATTGTATGGAGCCAGATAACTCAAAGATTGGTATGACATTCTTGCTTTATGTTACTTTTGTTCTGAGCATAAAAATCTGTTGGTTGTGCTTTTTCACTTTTTGTTAGTAAGGATGTAGAAGAAGGTAGTTTTGCAACTTGTTTATATTTGCCTATGCTTCGCCTTCTCTTCCTGCATTTTAATTCTATAATGTGCTTCTGATGCTTGCTACTTTGAACTTGTAGAATGGGAATTCTCTGGCTCCTAGCTCAAGTCCAGCTCCATCCGTGCAGAGCCCTGTCACTGCTGCTCCACAGCCAATTCATCTTTTCAGGCAGGCTTATCCAAGCTTCCTCTCTTATGGCCACTACCTTTCACCATATTTTATGCCACAAATGCACCAGTTCTTGAACCCCAACGGGCTTCCCCAGCAGCCTTCAACTGGCAATGTTTACTTACCATCAACAGCTGCTGCTCCTGGAGTCAAGTTTCCTATGCCACAATTTAAGCCAGGCACTAATGCAGGAAACCCACCTCATATTGGAATCGCTCCTGGGTATGGCCCATTTAGCTCTTCCCCTGTTGGTTTTAATACTGTTACTGCAGGGACCTCGGGGAAGCCCACCAGCAATGAAGACCTCACAGCATCTCAGTTGAAAGATAATCATATATACACAACTGGACCACTGGTTCGTTTTCCTCCTTTTGCCTTCACCCTTTCATTCTTTATTCTGTCCGTCAGTTCATCTACACATTATATACAATTTGTATATATTTCGAGCTAGGACCTCTCCTAGGTGGTATAATGCAATATTGCTATTGCTAGATTCATGTACTACTAACAATTCTGTTGGTCTAAGTTTACATCTGTTTAATTCAATGACTGAACCGTAATATAATTGTTATTGTTGCAGAATGAAGGTTCTGGTGTCTGGATACCTGCTCCAGGACAAGATTTATCCAACATCCAGATGAGTCCTCTATACAATCTTGCCCTCCAGGGTCAGCCCATCACTTTCGCACCTGCACAAACTGGTCCTGGTGGCTTTCCTGGAATTTATCCAACAGCACAGACAATAACCGCCCCTTCAAATGTTAACCCATTATTGCAGCCACCTCAGACTATGGCAACAGCTGTTGATTCTATGGGGCCCCCATCTGGTGCTTACCAGCAGCCTCCGCTCACA
Source organism: Litchi chinensis (assembly GCA_019925255.1). Classification (NCBI taxonomy): domain Eukaryota; kingdom Viridiplantae; phylum Streptophyta; class Magnoliopsida; order Sapindales; family Sapindaceae; genus Litchi; species Litchi chinensis. The sequence goes on along the minus strand of CM034462.1, from coordinate 32,907,460 downwards.
CAGATGAATTGGAACCCCAGTTACTAATCTAGCAATGCTTCTGATGATGATCCAACGGAGAAAACATATTTCATTTTGTCCAAGGGAAATCTTGGAGACTATGAAAACTCTGGTCTGGTCTTAGTGTAAATATAATATTTGTCCTACAAGTTTCAGGATAAATTCTTGGTGGGGATACATGATGCTGCTGACCTTTTGAAGTTAAAATTGTGATAGGTGCAGGTTTTTTCCTTTTTGTTTTTTGGTCCATCTTGTTCTGGATTCCTTTTCCTGTGGTTTCCCTAGGCAGTAAGATTTTTGCCTTTTTTGTTTCACCTAGACTTATTTATTCCATGAGATAATGATAGGAATTCAAGAGGTCCATAGGGGGGGAGGTGGGATTTGCCAATTTTTCCTTTCTGATGTCTCACCTGTATATTAAATTTTGATAGTGAGGGAACAATGATGCCATACACAGCTTGTAATTGATATATGAGAACCATCACCTTTGTTTTGTTCTAAAATGGTGATTGTAGATCCCTCTTTTTGGTCATTATGTTGAATGAAACTAGTTGTTTTAGTTCTTGGCTACCTTTTGTGTTTTGAGATAACCACCTTTTGGGATGATGCATATTTGAACTATTGTCAGGTTAAATGAACATTCTCTATCTTGAGCCATAATAGACAGTATAATTCTTGACTACCGTAAATAATTTAGTTAATATCTAGAAAATTGGATGGTGACAAATTTTTCCTTCTATGTGAATTGAAGCATCTGGCATCCAGTCACCTCATCTCAATCCGTGCGGGTTTCAGGTATGATTGACTTTTCCTGGAGGTTATTATTGGACAGTTGGTATGTAGAATCTATTGGAGTTGAATATAACAGTTTTACAAAAAGACAAAGTTGACAGGTTCCTTGTTGCAACCATGCATGTCCATTATTGTAGTAGAATTCTTATAGATGAAGATGCCACCTAGATGATTCTGTATAGCAGCAGAAGTCATGGACTGAAAAATGGACCATCTTGGTTCACCTATATGTCAGCCACTTAGGTCTGCAAAATTTGACAGAATAGTATTATCAATAAATGGTTACAAAGTGAGGTCCTACTTCAATCTATTCTTATTACTGGCAGGACAGTATTCAACCTTGCCATTCCAATAAATGCATTATTCTATCAATTATGGCTCTCTTTAAACCTGCCATTTCTGCAAAACCAAGCTCAGGTAGTATATTAGTTTCCTATTAAACCCAAAATCTGGTTTCTGTACAGTTCCATGCTAGCGGAGTTTATCAAACCGCTTTTTGGAGAGGTACTAAGAGAAATTGTGCATAGCCAGCAAACAATTTTGGTTGATAAATCAAAACTTTACCTCTGTACAAATCTTGAATCCCTTGTAGACGTAAAAATTTCTAACAAAATTCCTATGAATATGAAACTCTAGGTGTAAGACATTCTCTCTAAATTTTCAAGAGCTCTCCTTGGCTCCAAGTTCAGACAATATTTGTTGTACTGGTTACATCTGAGGCCATGCCACCTTCAGTGGTGGTTGTTTTGGGCTTTGGCAAAGGCATGTTTTGCTTCGGAAGCTGCTTGCTTGCATTTTCATGCGATTCTTGCAAATTCAGCGAGGTGTAAACTGACATTCCGCATAGAGCTGTTACCGCTCCACAGATGCTCACAAACCCTGGATCTGAATTGAAAAAAACATAGCCCCCAAGTAGAATCACACAAGTCTTGAACTGGCCCAAAACAACATGAGAGGTCGCAGAAGTTGCCCTGCAGAGAGAAAGAATGATGAACTTGTTGTTGAGTACTTAATGCCAAACTATAAACGTTGAAAACATTAAACCGTGCTGTCTGGATAACTCAAGTTGAAAACAATATTTAAGAGTAATTGGAGGTCGAGAAAAGAGCCTCACCCAAGTGCCAAAGCACCAGACCATTGTAGGAGGAAACCGAGGAGAGCTGATATGAGAATAGTGGTTGAGTTGTTGATATTCCACTTGTATAACAACGCTCCTGGAGGATCCAACCATGGCATCAAAGCTAGTAAGAAGAAAACTGTGATGGGAGTAGTCTTCCACATCAACCTGCAATGAAAATAGTTCTTTATGCATCCACGGCATTATTATTGGTTGATACAATTGTCAAATTATATGATTACGATTGCTTACGCTAGAGCAGTCCAGTTGGTTTGCTGTTGTAGATTAGACCACAGGATTTTATTTATAGCACTTGGAATAATCCATGCAATGGCAATACAAGCACCGAACAAATTGAATTCTAAATCTGTTACGGTTGCAACTGCCACACCAGCTGAGACAACAACCAGACACAAAACCTGAAAATGACTTCAACATGTCAACTAAATAAAGCTTCTCGTGTCTCCAAACAATATTCGAAAACGAGATATGATGAAAAGTTTTGGTTGACCTTCTTGGAAGAAACGGTTTTGCTGAAGAGAACGAACTCTGCGAGAACTATAGTAGGAGTGACTGCAATTTTGGTCATCTGGTAGAACCCGACGCTGCACATGAAATGTATAGTCAGGGAACTTGACATAGTGATGACTTGCTATTATTAAAAATTGAAGCCTGATTTCGTACCTGTTATGCTTTAGGCTAGTGTTTGCAAGGCCGGTGGCAAAAGACATGACGACACCTAAAGCGAAGAGAGATGAGAAAGGAGTAGTTTTAGAGGGAGGTGAGACTGGAAGCAGTGACAATGCCTTGAAGAATGCAAGAAGTATCCAAGCAACAGAATAATGAATTAAGGTGAGAAAAATCGGGAAGTTGAACCCAACTTGAGCCATCACCTGTTAAAAACACAAATGTAACAAAACATTAGATTGATCTAAACTCTCAAGTACACAATTCGACAACCATCATGAGCACATTAAGATGCATACAACCAAAACGTTTGACAGAAAAGGAAAAGGAACTGACAAATTTGTTAGTCAGAATGATTCCAACAGAAACCAAGAAATTGAAGGTCATTGCCACCGACGGTCCACAAAATCTTTGCTGTTGGCGCTTCGCCCCCTCTGACGTTCGAAGCTCATTATATAGAGAACCTCTAAGTTCTTCCAGTGCTCTACCTGATAACTTGGAAAATGAGAATCATATAAATCCAAGACCAAAAAATCCATCGTTGACAATGCAAAGAAAAAATTGTATGTACCAACGATGCTAACCAAAACATTTACAAACATCGAAATTTTCGCAGCAAAATGTATCAACAGAACACGTTGATAAAATCTCACCAATGATATCAAGAAGGTTGATTAATGATTTGTGATTTAAAAAACAGCTATTTTGTGACAAGTACATGAAAATGAACTACCTCTGAAACCAATAAAAACAAGTAAATGATCCATAGAATCCTTGAAGCACATGATACAGACCCACATTGAAAAAGAAAAATCAAAACTGAAGGTGCAATTTTCTTCATCCTAGAAATTCAACAACAAACAACAAAGGAAAAGAAAAAATGAGAACCAAAAAAGGCATTAAATCAAACAAAATTAATAACACCAATAAACTTATTAAATATATCATGATTGAATAACAACATTAACAAATCGATCTGCAAACCTCAGAAAAACATATAACATCAAAATTGAACAATAAAAATATTTAATGATCATCAAGACAGATTGCAACACATATATTGTGACATGCAACAAAGTTTAAAAACAAATAAAATTAAAAAAAAAAAAAAAAAGAAGAACCTGCTTCTCCTGCATCGCTGTCTTTGCGTTTGATAAACTTCCTGTTATCTCTCCACAACAAAGAATCAAACAACCCCATAGCAACCAAACAACACAAGAATTTGAAAAAATGAAAAAGTTTCAATCTTTGTTGATCAAAATCAGCATTGTTTGATTAATATAAATGGAAAAGAGAAAAAAAAAAAAAACAACCCCACGTTAAAAGATGAACAACATCGTTCAAGGTTTCAACTTTCTGGCTGGAAGAAACAAACAATGTGAAAATACAAAAACAAAGGATATTGAAGAAGATATAATAAGTGGTTTTAATTAACAATGATGATTAAAAATAAGAAAATGTGAGGGAGATTTGTTTAGATGTTCTTGAATGTTGTATTTGAGATTGTATATGTACAAATATGGACCAATGATTGATGGGGTATGTGACAAATGTCTTGGAGGGAAGTACTTTTGAAAAAAAAAATGCTTTTTCTTTTTTTTTTTTTTGTTTTTGTTTTTGTTTATGTGTATATATGTTGTTGAAGTTGGTGTTGCATGGACCAAGTGGTGTTGGGTTCCGGAGAAGTTAAGGAAACATCATCAATTGTTGTGTTTTTGTAATCTAAGAAACAGTCAACTGCATGTGATACTGTCACCGCCGGTAATTAAGTGCTTTCTCTCACATTAATTGATGAAGGGGAGTTGTGATGAGGTGGAGGTGGGCGCATGATAAGAGATGGTGAGGAGAAGAAATTATAGAGGATTGAAGGTAGTTTGTGGGGTTGATTTGTTGGTTATTATGTGCCAAATGGACGGTTCTTAATCTATTTGGTGTTTGGTGTTGTGTTCTTAATTCTACAAACGTATAAGGGTTTTTGTAAACTTTCGAAATCAAATATTACATAAATTGTTCAAAAATATAACTTCATGGTATCTGATTCTTTATATATATTGATAAAGGGATTACTTTCACCGTTTAAATATATGATATACTTATCTTTTTTATTTTCAAAATTAAAAAAAAAAAAGATAGCGTATGTTAGGAATTTAAAAATTTAGTTATGATTAGTTAAATTAAAATATATTCTTAAAAAAGTTAATGCTTTAGAGTACAAAGACTTAAAAGGTGGCTTTCACATGTTCAAATTACTATTTCCATCATTTGAAAGATGTTTTTCTATACGTATGCTAAAAATAAATTCACACTGTAATTTTATTGAACAATATAGATGGACCTGGTCAATATAATAAAAAAAAAAAAATAATAAGAATTACGAAAAAAAAAACTTCATGTACTATGTATGTCTATACTACACTTGTCCTCTGTAATAACTACACAGACTTTTTTTTTTTTTAATTTAAATTAAAAAAAAAATATACATGTTAGATATCCTCTATATAATAAATGGACATGTAATAACTAATAAACCAAAAATTAGAAAAAAAAATTGATATATATTAACTCTTGAATGTTTTATATTCATTCATAATTTAAATTAGTTAGTGCACTTCTCCTAAACATTTGTGATGAGTTTCAATATGTCTATTCATAAGTAGGATAATGGTGTATCTTATTTGATAGATATCTTAAAAAATTAGAGTTTGGGGTTAAAAATTAAGAATCTTAATTTTTTGATATATCAACTGTCACGTACGTTTATTTAAAAAAAAGAAAAAAAAACTGTCACGTAAAACTAGATGAAAAAATTGAACAAAAGTGTTGGATGTCTACTATTATCTTTATAAATATGAGTGAAAAGTTAATTGATAATATAGGAATAAATATCTTTTGATGATGACCTTCACAAGTTCAAATAGACCCAGACCAAAATTGTATAATTATTATTTTTAAATAAACTAGAAATATCCTCTCCAATAATCGTAATCTAATTTTTTTTTTTTTAAAAAAATGCCAGTAGATCCTTAACATTCTAGCTATTATTTTTGAAACATGATCTACAAGTAAATTAGTGAAATCTATTAGTAGGTCCTAAAAATGCTGGCTTATGTTACACGGAATTATTGGTAACCAAATAGGGTAAAATGTCCAACTCAACAAGTAGCTATGTATGTATCTAATGAAAGTGACTTGCTTCCAAAACATCCAGAAAAAGTACTTTTTAAAAGCGCTTCCAATATCAGCAAACAACAGAACTGAGACGTTGCTGTGTCCCCATTGAGTCACCATCTAACCAGTAAAAGCACAATTGCAGTTTGGAGAATCAGTTAACTTTTTTATTCTGGAAGTTGTATGCAATTGATTTGGGCAACAATGATAACATCTATTAGTTGTGTGCAATATTTGTGACATCATGGGGGGAGATCCAGCTTGTGATTTAATGTGTTATTAAGAGCAGTTTTAGTATTAATAGAAACTGTTTCGAAATACCAAGATTCCGAAAAGGGTTGTGCCTATTTAATAGTGTTTGATTGAAATGAATGATCGTTGCTTTTAAAATAAGATAGATAAGCATATATTATATTAGAAGTAAAATACCTTGCTTTTTTCTCAAGTTATTCTATGAACAAGAAGTACCACTTATATAATACGTTTGATTGATATCATTTTCAAATAACATTTTCTAAGTTGTTCTGTGAATAAGAAATACCACCTTTTATAACACATTTAATTGGTATCATTTCCAAATAACGTTTGCTTATTCGTATTGGAAAAATAAAATGATAATATCTATTCACCATTTTTAATATATAAGGCCACTGAACGCGTCTAATAGCATACACCAAGAAAAGTAGTTTTTGAAAACAAAAACACTCACCAAGTGCTTATGGTTTTTAGTCATAAATGCTCTTCTTTGAGCTTAACCATAATTTCTTTTGAAGCCGATTGAAATACAACCTTAGAAGGTAAAAAAAAATGAGCACGAATACACACATATAAGATCTCTACAGTTCTGTTTGATTAATCAATACAATCAGAGTTTGTATGTTGTGAATTGTCTCAAATTTTCCAAGCCCTTACATCCAAGTAGCAATAAAATTTCAACATCAGAACAAAAATGGATTGTATTGCTAAGTAGAGTGATTTTTAATTATTCTTTAGGCATTGCTCAAGGTACTCATTTTCCTTCATAATGGCATCAAGATCTGCTTGTAGTTTGTCGACGTTTAAGCTTTGGGAAGCCATGGCTGCTAGCTTCTTTTCGTATTCAGCTACTTCTCTTCGTACTCTATCAGTAGCAAGGATTTTCTCAGAGACTTGCTCGAAGCTCTCATGTATGCTAGTGAGTAGTCTGTAAGCTTGCCGCCCTACGGAGTCTTTCTTAGCTTCCCTGTATGTAGAGTTACTGATTGGTTTTCTAATCACAAATGACACATTTGCAAAATATTAAAATGATAATCAATACCTGAAGATCATTTCATCTACAACAGCATAGGTTCGATTAAGACGTTCTTGGATAGAATTACTCTCTAACTGAAGCGCTCTAGTGTCTTTCAATATTCGCTCTATATCAGCATCTTGTTTTCGACTGTTTTTTGTTATCTCCTTTACTCGCTCAATATAGGATCTCCTAGATGCCGCTTCGGGCTGCTTCTTGAGATCTGCAGAAAGTTTTGCAAGTTCATTGTCCCTAGTAGAACAGATGAGCAAACAATCAGACAAGACAGTCTTTCCAGTTAATCCTTTTCCACATTCGTGGGGTGATCCACAAATTCACCTACCATTTATTCAATAAGTAAAGATAGAAAATCCCCTCATTTCTGCATGAAAAATATATTTGTTTATGCAAATTCCATGTTGTCGAAAAATTAATTGCAAAAACACAACCCCTTACAAAGAAAGAGAAAGGAAGCACAAAATTTTCAGGTATTGTAATCCAACATCAGGGATATACCTCTTTTGAATTTCAGATAAGACAGATTGTTTTTCCAGCTCAACTTCTTTCAACTTTTGGAGATTCGCCTGAGCCTCCGGTTCGTTTGCATCAAGAGATTCGTCAAAAGTTCTCCTTTTCTCTTCCAGAGACTTTCTGCAAGCAGCCCTGCAAAAACATACAGTTGTGAAGTAAAGTTAACAACTTTATGTACTTTGCAAAAGATGAGAAACAATTTGAAAGATCGACTCTATATTGTATCTAGCCGGAGGAGCTCAATTGTACCATTTTGACTCCAATTCAACAATATTCTGCTTTTTTGCATCCACTTGCTTGTTAAGCTGCTCAAGGTGAAATTCAGTAGGATGGGAGTTATCAATAATCTTTAATTCAGGAGTCTTTGCTGATACAGCCACCACAATCTCTTCTTCTCCATTTTGTAAATCTTCAGCATCATTTCTTATCTAGTTAAACAAGAGACATGAACTAATCAATTTACGGATATAAAGAAGTTACAATTCTGTTTTCTTTTGATCTTTTGTCTTTATTTTGATTAAATGTTTTGATTGCCCTTTGATGCTCCGTTTTACACTATATTACAAACAACAATGCTAGAATTACATCTTTTGGGCATGTACTTCCATCTAAGTCATGTCAAATTACATAAGTTTGTACCAAATACCTCAGAAAACTGCCCCTGAACAGATAGTTGGTCATCCCACTTAACTGCAATTTGTTCATCTCCAGCTGCACCTACTTCACTCGAGTGTTTCCCATGTACAATGCTAGTCAGTTCATTCTTCCTTAAATCTCCTGTACTGGAGCTTGAAACATCATTGCACAGCACTTCAGTGTCGGAATTGGATGATCCTGGTAATTCATTATTCAATCTAAGTTCTTCAAATCCCACTTCAACTTTCTGATCATCTATATCTCTCTGTTCATTATCCTCTGAAGTGCTTTCAAACTTATCCCTGTTTATCTTCCTTCCAGCATTCACATCCTTCACTTTGCCAACTTTCATGCCTTCAACAGATTCAGAAAGTCTCTCCACCAAGAATCTGATCAACTTATACAAGTCCTCCTCAGACGGATACAGGAACTGCCGTAATCAACACATATATTCTGTTCTAAGCATAATTTCACAACAATAAGAATAGCCACAACCAAAATTAAAAGGAAAAATGAAGCAAACACAAACAAAACCAAACAAATTATTCTACCATAACTCACTTCTACATCTCCAACTTAACAAAACAAAACAAGACAAAAGAGAGCAATAAAATGGCTACAATTACAGCCATACAAGTAACAGTTTAAAAAATTTAATACCCCATCAACTAAAATGGTCTACAAAAGGTAAACCTAACATCTACATCACCGAGTAAAGGCCATCCTACTATACTAATTATTAGGATAACTGAGGTTCATCAGATAACAATCCAATGATTTGGAGCAAGAAAGTAAATACAGATACTATGCTCAATATTTTCCATATTTTGGGGTAACTGTATTGAAAATATCCCTAAATATTCCAGATATTTCAACTGATATTGCTATAAAGTTAGACTCACGATATCTTCAATGAAACTGATATCTACTTCCTTGATTCTGAAAAAATCAATATAAGAAATGCAAAAGCAAGAACAAACTTAAACAAATTCATCAAGCTCTCTCATAACCATCCAGTAACCATACAAAACCGATATAGCAGTTCAAGCAAATAAACACAAAACACCTCGCCAGCTCAATGTACATGCATTATACATATAGGCATCCAAACACCATAGTTTGACAAACTCTTCAACTTCCCACCTCTAAAACATACAAATTTTCATACACAGAAGCTCCAAAACACAAAAACCACTGACAAAGACACACACTCTTCAAGTAAACAAATTCAAAACATCTCTCCATCTCATTACATGCACACTATACACATAGGTAGCCAAACATATTCATTTAACAAACTCTTGAATTCCTCACCTCTAAAACATGCAAATTTTCAAACCCAGAAGCTCCAAAACAAAAACACCACCAACAAAAAACACACACCCTTCAAGTAACCAAACTCAAAACACCTCTCCACCTCACTGCATACACACTACATACATAGGTATCAATCAAAACATCACAATTTGACAAACTCTTCAATTTCTCACCTCTAAAACATACAAATATTCATACCCAGAATCTCAAAAACACAAAAACCACCAACAAAAGAACACACAAATTCAAGTCACGAAAACCAACAACTTCAATAAAAACCAAAACTTTATCCACATAAACCAATAAAGCTTGGTTTGTTTATACCTTGTAATAGCTCATATCACCAACATAACCCAACTTTTCAACCGCAGACGAGAGGTCCGTGCAGATCCTGAACTTCTCAGCCATCGAGTCAGGCAGTGAGACCTCAAACGACGCCGTTTTGTTGATGATGTTGAGAGACTGGCCGAATATCGAGACGAGGGTGGCCGGGGTCAGGTCCTTGACAGACGAAACGTTTTCAGGGATTGAAACGCCGAAGTTGACGAGGGAACTTAGAAGAATCTTTTGCGTCTCGTCATCCATCGAGACCGAGTTGATCTCCTCTCCTGTTCTGTTGTCTTCTGTCTTGTTTTGCTGTCTGGGTTTTTAGAACTGTGGAAGATCCGAACTGGATTTTCTGGTTGTGGGCTCACTTGGTATGTAAACGGCCCAATTCTGGTTCGGTTGTTCTTGGGCCTTGTACACATAGCCCGCCACATTATGGGAGTTGGTCATGTCCAACGTCGTCACATTAATTGCAAGAGAGATGCAGAAAGTAGAGGTGGGCAAAAAAATTGCAAACGAATCAAACTGCATCAGACCGAAAATATCAATTTTTACATTGTATTCGAATCAGTTCAATTTTTTATGTCAAAAACCGATTTTTTATTTTTATTTTTTTGTTTTGGTTTGGTTTTGGATTGGAAAAAACAGACTCAATCCAACCGGACTCGATATAAGTCTGTTCAATTTGTTTTATTCATACACTTTGGATCAGTTTGATATTATATTTTGAAAATCGATTTTTTTTCGGTTTGGTTCGATTTTGTCCAAGACAAATTCGAACCGAACAGTGCCTATCCCTAACAAAAAGGTAGGGATAGTGACTGCACTAGAGTGGTCTTGTATGTGTGGTTTGAAGATTTGTTATGGTAACATTTGGAGATGTGTACCCCTATTATATTAGGAGAAAAATCCTTTTGTTATTGTATTTTGTATTTTACATTTCTTTAATAATTTTAAGTATAATTGTAATTGATGTTGTGTTAGGAATGGTATTATTTATGGAGTTAAACTTATTAGTTTCTTACTAATTTACTTAATTAATTACTTAACTAATTACAATTTTGAAGTTAACCACGAAATTGAAATGAGTCTACCAGAACTCATTGCAATTAGATATTATTAACAAATGATTCAAAAAACTATTTCTACCAGATATAAAAGGTTTCCTGCAATTATATTTCCCATTATAAGTGAAGTTCGACTCAAATTCATTAAAATACATATTTTTAGAGCTGTTTTCTTGTAAAAGCATTTGTATTCGGGAAGTTTAACATTATTTTTTATACACGCATTCAACCCCAAATATATGAACTCTCTGCTGTACAAATACTAGCAACCTAAGATAATTTCAGGCAAATTTAGCAGAAGTTTATATATTAAAAGAAAAATAATCCAAATAGAGAGACTTAAAGAAGTCATGCTCTTGGCATGTTCAAAGTTTGCTAGTCAAAACTGGTTACAAAGTGTATGTAAAAACTGAAACTAATCAAAGACCAAAAATAATCCCAAGTTTCCATCATGCACATAAAGTATGTGGTCTACCCACCAAAACAATTTTTTTTAACATATAGGCAAGCTTTTGGTTTGTCACAGTTGATTCGCTTGCATTGTAGATTTCATCAAACCCCTCCAACTCACCACCATTAAAATTAGTCCCCATAGAGTTCGTAAGTTGTTTCAAAGTAGATTTCTAGGACCATGGAAATTGGAAGAGAAGATGAGATTGCAGACGTGTCTTTATCACCTCCTTCAATGGGGTCTATGCAAATTGCAGGAGGGAATGGCTTTGGTCACAACATTGAGTTCATGTCCCAAGCTTACTTAAGAAACAGGTATTCAGAGATTGATATCGAAGAGGATGCCATGGAACGTAGCAAGGACCGCCCTCTTCCAATATTTCTCAAAGTAAGTATTCCGACTGTTATGTTTGTATTTATCGAAAAAAAAAAAAAAAAGTTAAAAGTCATTTCTAGCTTATCGTAATTGTAATTGTATCGACTATGTAGTTTGAAGATGTGGAGTTTAAGGTGAGAAGTAGCCAGGCTTTGAGTTTGAATCCTGTGAAAGCAGTGGTGTCCAAAGTGGCCTCACAGCTGAACATGGACAAAGATTACAAGCAAATCCTGAAGGGGATCACAGGGAGCTTAGGCCCTGGTGAAATCCTGGCATTGATGGGTCCTTCTGGCAGCGGAAAGACAACCCTTTTGAAGATAATTGGTGGAAGATTAACAGATAATGTTAAAGGAAAGATTACTTACAATGATATTAGTTATAATTCAGCCCTCAAGAGGAGGTCAGAAAACCTTTTATAAAGCAGATATATCTTTTAGAATATTGTCATAAAGTTTCTTTGGTGTCGTAAATTTTATTAGAAACCTTTCTTGTATGACAAGTTATTGCCCATTTTTCGAACAAGACTAATCTGTATATAATTAGAATGAATATTGAGACGTGCGAATTAAATTTATCCTCTATACACCAGTAAGTGATCGTAATGAAACTGAAGTTTGAAATAATTTCTATGCAGGATTGGATTTGTGACACAAGATGATGTGCTGCTGCCTCAGCTAACAGTAGAAGAGACCTTAGTGTTCGCAGCATTTCTGAGACTTCCAGGCAACATGAATAGACAACAAAAGTATGCTAGGGTAGAAATGATTATAAAGGAGCTAGGACTTGAAAGGTAAGCCTTAAAAGGGATAGATTTCAAAATCATCACCACCATATAATTCTAAACAATTTATTGATTCATTAAACCACAGATGTTGTCACACAAGAATTGGAGGTGGATTCGTGAAGGGAATATCTGGAGGAGAAAGAAAAAGAACCAGTATTGGATATGAGATTCTGGTGGATCCTTCACTATTGTTGCTTGATGAACCAACCTCAGGCCTTGACTCCACCTCAGCTAACAAGCTACTTCTAATTCTTCAAAAAGTTGCAAAGGTATATATCCTAAGTAACTATAGGTCCACTTTTTGATGTCATTTTGAGTCATTAATTGCTATTATAATATTCAAAAGACTACATTAATTTGATGGTCCACAGGCAGGAAGGACAGTGATCACAACAATCCATCAGCCCTCAAGCAGAATGTTTCATATGTTTGACAAACTCCTGCTGATATCAGAAGGCTATCCAGTGTACTATGGGAAAGCTAGAGAGTCAATGGAGTACTTTTCGTCTTTAAGATTCATCCCGGAAATAGCCATGAATCCTGCAGAGTTCTTGATTGATTTAGCAACTGGACAAGTGAATGATATAGGTGTCCCTGAAGGCTTATTGGCATCTCAAGGGGCTCCTGATTATGACAGGGCTGTAATCAAAGTAAGAAACTTACACTCCAATGTAGTTCCTGGCTACTCCTCTTTGTCCTTCTTTCATCGTTCATTTTTCATATATTGTATTAGTATCTTCAACTCAAGTACAAAACTCATCTGGAGCCAAAAGAGAAGGAGGAGAATCATTGCAACACGAAGACACCAGAGCATCTGCAGGTTGCCATTCAAGTTAAGAAAGATTGGACATTGTCTTGGTGGGAGCAATTCACAATAATTTGCAAGAGAACATTTAAAGAGAGGTGTAGAGACTATTTCGACAAGCTAAGACTAATACAATCACTAGGAATTGCTGTTTTATTAGGCCTACTTTGGTGGAAATCGCAGACTACAACTGAGGCTCAGCTTAGAGATCAAGTAATTCTCCATCACTTCATTTTACGTATGTTCGATCATGTATTACATAATGTAGCAACAATTATGAACGAAAAACTCATACACCCTTTATTGTAGGTTGGTCTAATATTCTACATCTGCATTTTCTGGACATCTTCATCCATTTTTGGAGCCGTTTACGTCTTTCCGTTTGAAAAGATCTATTTGGTGAAAGAAAGGAAAGCGGACATGTACAGACTAAGCGTATACTATCTGAGCAGCACACTTTGTGACATGGTGGCACATGTTCTCTATCCTACCATTTTCATGGTTATTGTATACTTCATGGCTGGTTTCCAGAGAACAGTTCCTTGTTTCTTCCTGACATTGTTTTCAATACTACTGGTAGCTGTCACTAGCCAAGTAAGTCGAATTTCATATTCGATTGTTTAGGCCTTTCAGCTTGTTTTGATGATTATAAGTGTTTTGCTTCCCTATTTAGGGTGCAGGAGAGCTATTTGGAGCTGCAGTTTTGAGTATTAAAAGAGCTGGAATGATTGCTTCTTTAGTATTGATGCTATTTCTTCTCACAGGAGGTTACTATGTCCAGGTATTATTCACGCATTTTTGAAGTGTTAGAGAACCTTAATTCAATTTTTAGCACATACTTAATAGCAAAAGTTTTTAGATTTAATGGTAACTAGCTCGACATCAAAACTTGATTTGACTTCTAAGGTTCAAGTTTTGTGTTTCTGTATTTATTTTGCAGTCTCCATAGGCATTTAGGTTTGGTCCCTGTGTAAATTCATCTTGTATTCTTATTTGCAATCTCCATCTACATCTGGGTTTGGCCCATGTGTCAATCTTGTATTTATATTGCAATCTCTATTGATCTCATTTTTGTACTTATTTTGCAATCTCCATTTGAATTTGGGCTTGATTCACATGCCAATCATTCTACATGTGTCTCGGTATTATTTTGCAATCCCTATATACATTTGAGCTTGGTCCATGTATCAATCCTCTCGATCTCATTTCTGAATTAATTTTGCAATCTCCATCAGCATTTGGGTTTGGTCCACTTACTAACCCTATTGATTTGACATGATAAAGGGTGTTGTTGGGGAACTTTATATTACTGTTAGGAGGCTTACTTTAAAGCTTGAGTTACTTTAATTTTCTCTCATAATGAATTATCATTTTCCCCCTTATTATTTATAGAAACGTTAAAAATTCCTTTGGTGTCATGTTTTAGAAGACCACTTTTCTAACTAGCAAGTGGTTTTTTTATGTTTTCTCAAACAATAAAGGGAAAAATGATGATTTATCAATTGTTAGTGAGAAAAATGAAATTAAAACTTAAAATTTTGGTTTTAGTGGTAACTCACTAACAAACACAAAATTAGACAAACACATTTCTTAGGCTAACCGAATTTTACGTTATGACTGCAGCACATACCAATATTCATGCAGTGGTTGAAGTACTTATCATTCATGTACTACGGGTTTAGACTTTTGTTGAAGGTTCAATACTCGGGAGACCAAGTATACGAGTGTGAAAGCAAAGGAGGATGCCGGACTCTGCAGAGCTCGCCTTCGTTTGACATGGTGAACTTGAGTGGTGGCTTGCAAGAAGTGTGGATTTTACTAGCCATGGCATTTGGTTACCGCATTTGTGCTTACTTTTGCCTTCGCAGGAGAATTAACAAATGCCATCTTTAATAATACTTTGCCGATAATGATACATTACATGTCACAAAATAATAGAGAGAAGAATTTCTCGAACTTGTGAAGTGTTTCTTGTTTAGATATTTTGTAATTAGTCAATGCAGGTTTTGTAATTGTTATATTATCATAATCTCAAATATTAAATAGTATAATTGGTCTCTTTTTTATCTCTTAAAATTTTTGGATTTGATACTAATTAACATATTATAATACGTATTATTATATGCTTCGTCAAGACTCTATACTTAATTAGAGGGGAAATCAGTCTTGATAGTTAATTAGAGGGAAAATCAAAACGTCATTAAGGAATTACAAGGTTCCTAATTTTAGAGCTTGAACCTCAATTTGAAGACTGGGTGGCAAGTCGGGCTCCGTTGTTCAGCAAATACGACACCTTTAATTCAGTTTTCCAACAGGAGTAAGTTAGTTGAAGCAAAATCTCATTTCAATTATGGCCTTGTTATCATTTTGTGAATTTGGACAAAGAATTTTAACAACAAATTTCATGGAAATCTACAAAATGTGAATCTCAAAACTATTAGGATTGTCCATTTATTGGTAGGGTCCATGGCGTTTGAAAAAAGGAGCAAGTAGTTATCCAGTCATTGTCATTTGATTAATAAACACCAAAATGTGTTATAATTTCAACATGGAAATGGAGCTCACGCGGTTTTGAAAAATCAATGAAAGAAGAAAATCATTCTATCTATGTTCGATTTGTAATTTTGTATCCTTTTCAAACCAGAAAATTCTTGTCAATCCCAGCTCTTCAAAAAAAAAATCTTGTCAATAATTAGTATGAGCTCCTAACCCCACCTTTAGATATCTACTGAGAGTACAGAGTCCTCTGAAGGGTATTAAAAAATTTCATGTTGGGAACTAGTGTAATAATTTAATAATTGGTGGATGAAGTAGACAAGGGAAGAACCTAAACTTAAGCCAAAGATCATAGAAACCTGCTTTTTAATTTTTAATTTTTTTTTTTTAATTTTTGAGTTTAGTTCAGAGTAAATAAAAAATAATTTTAATATACACAAAAACAAAATGTAAGTGCTCTATTACTTTTACTGAGCATGAAAACTTAGGCAAGAACAGTAATTGCAAAAACACTTATGATGTGTTCACCTGAGGAATTAAAAAATGAGAATGAGAAATAAATATGATTGTAAATGTTTATTTACTATAAATAAATTTATAATAAAAATAAAATTATAGGTCTCACATAATTTAGGATTATGAAATGAGATTATTATTTCCTTCACCCCTCTTAAGATTCTTGTTATACCAATTTTTTGGCTCGGCCCAGATGGGCCAGTACACGCCTATTTAATGTGAACAGAAGCAAGGGCCCAGGAGGTCCAAAGGCAGAACCAGCAATTGCAAGCCCAGCTCACGAGACCGTCCAGGTCGCAAGCCAGCAACAGTTCTCAGAATGCCTCCTGCTCGTGCCTTCAGCTCGTGGAGCTCGCGAGGTCGCGCAGGTCGTGAGCTCGCTAGGACCTCCAGACCATCTCACCTCCCCTCCAGTGTGCATCATCTGGCTGGCCAGAAGGCTTACCCAGGAGATATCGTGTACAGCAAGTTGTCAGAACTACCAACTCTCATGATTTCCCGTCGGAAACTGCCTACACAATTACCCAGAAGCATTTAATGAAGTGAAGACCTTTTCAGGAACATTAAATGCAGACGTATGCAAGAAGAAAATCATCATTACCCTTACAATTAATGCAGCATGGCAATGTCAGGATTAGTTGGAACTAGTCGTTGCCAGTAACGTGTATACTTTTCTTTTGTATTTTTTTATTGTAATCCTCCCCTCCTCTATAAAGAGGGGAGACATTTTACTGTACAGACAAGTTGAACATACTAGAGAACTGTCACTCTGCCGGAATTACTTCAGAGTGGCCGTGGACGTAGATGCAGTCACCGAACCACGTAAAAATCCTTGTGTTTCTTCTCTCCCTCTCTCTCTCTCCCTCTTTAAATTCTTTGTTGATCACCTTATTAAAACTGACCAACTACCAAGGCCGACATTCCTTCACCTGAATTAATCACCACCAACCTAGAACTTCATTAATTACCCATTCACTACATTTCCATTAATTCGACCAGAACCTTTAATTACCAAGATCGCCGTCTGGGCCCCAGAATCTCTGATTGACTGTTTCCGTACGTCAACATCTTTTGGCGCTAGAAGGAGGGCCCAACAGCGACATGGTAATCTCCAGTCAGTTATTATTTCACATTCACTTATATTTGTCTACCATGACTAGGATCAAGGCAATAAGGAGTGTCGGAGTGGCAGAAGAACAACATGAAATTCGAGAGGAACAGAGCACCCCACCTTCAGGAAATGAGGTCGCTCAAGAATGGCAATAGCGCCAACGAGCTCTAGAAGATACAGTAAGGGAGTTGACGACGACAGTCAGGGCGTTGATGGAAGTCCAAGCCCGTGCGGTGCAAAGACAGGTGGAGGTCGTGGCATCGCCAGGCAGAGCTCGCCGTCGACCTTCAGAAGAAATCCCAACTCTAGAAGGGGTAGCCGCCAGGGAAAGGTCGCTGACCGAAGGATCAGCCCGCTCCTCGAACTTACACCCAAGAAGAGCCAGGGGGCGGAACCAAGAGCGGGAGATCTCGTCTCGCCAGAACGGGGTAAGGGTAAGGGCGAGCATCGAGGGCGCTAGGCGCGAAGAGGGTAGTCGTGGGCCAGAACGAGTCCGCGGATACCGTGCAGGTTATGAGCCCGAGCCGCAGAGGGCCCCCAGACACATAGAAGCTTTCGGTGAAGAGGACAGGTCGCAGAACCGTCACTTTGGGGAGCAGGAAAGTACTAGTAGGTGGAACCCCAGTCGGCGATCTATGACCCAGGACCCAGTATTAGAGGAATTGCTACAGAGGGTCCAGCAATTAAAGGCTCGACCTGGAGGCCAGACCGGGGAAGAGCGGGAGATCGTAGGGTACCATTCACCTGGGAGATCGAGACAGTACCCTTACCAGCGAAGTTTAAACTCTCCAATATCCCTCCATACGGTGGCAGGACAGACCCTTACGACCATATGGACGCTTTCAATGTACAGATGGATCTTCAGACAGACGACCCGCTAGTCAAGTGCCGAGTATTCCCAGCTACTCTAGGGGATGCTCCGCGAGCTTGGTTCAAAGGCCTCCCAGCCCGCAGCATCGGAAGCTGGAGAGAATGTCAGAAGAGGTTCCTGGACCAATATAAGGCCTTGAGGAAGCAGCTCGTGCCAGCCTGTCACCTCGCTACCATTTTTCAGAGACAAAACGAATCCCTGAAGGATTATATCACTCAGTTCAGAGAGAAGGTGAGTAATGTGGAAACGCTTCTGACGAGAGTATTTTAACAGCTATTTCTGCAGGGCTCAGGAAGGACAGGAAGCTGTACGAAAGCATTTACAAGTCCCCAGTGAAGGGTCTGGGGGAGTTTTACGAAAGGGCTGCCAAAGAAATCAGATGGGAAGAAGCCTTCGGGGCTAAGAAACCCGGCGGTCAGCGGGGTGAAGTGAGCGGTTCCCACCGCGAGAAGAGGAAGAACCATGGCAGTGATAAGCCAGGGGAACCGAGACACCAGACTGCCAATGTCGTGGTGAAGCGAGCTAGACCCGAGTCGAGGGTGGAGCGACCCCGGTGTCCGAGCCGATATGAAAGCTATAGTGTGTTGTCGGACAGACAAGACAGAATCTTCGCCGCAGAAAGGAACAGGGAAAACTTCGGGAAGCCACCCCCGACTGGACCCCCTAATCGACATCGGGACCCGAGGAAGTACTGTGCCTACCATAATGAGAACGGGCACAATACATCAGACTGCTGGCAGTTGAAAGATGCCATTGAAAAACTCATACGGCGAGGCCGCCTGGGAGAATATGTAGTACAGCCCGCTGGCAGGCGACCTCAGCACCAACGACCTCAGGGGCAAGACCAGCAGCCCGAGCAACAGCAGCCTCAGCGAGCTCAGGAGCCAGAGCGCGAGCCCACTGTAAGAACCATCTTTACTATCTATGGTAGACCCTACATGGCAGGTACATCTAACAGGTCGCACTAGAGGTACGTCCGAGAAGCCAACCATACCCTACTAGCAGAATATGGAGGAGTCGAGGGACCCACCAAAAGGGCAAAAGCGTCCTCAGATAGTATTGTATTCACGGAGGAGGATGAGAGGGGAGTACACTGGCCCTACATCGACGCGATTGTTATCCGGGCCCAGATCAGTAATGTCGAGGTACGAAGGGTGATGATCGACACTGGCAGCTCAGTCAATGTAATGTACAAAAGCTGCTATGACCAGATGGGGTTAGGGACTGAGCAGTTAACGCCATCACCAGAGCCCCTCTACGGATTCACAGGGGACGCAGTGATACCGATAGGCCAGATCAAGTTACCTCTCACCCTCGGAGAACCAGGTCGGCAAGCTACAGTTCTTGCAGACTTCTTGATTATTAATAGCCCTTCAGCATACAACGTGGTCTTGGGACGACCTTCGATGAACGAGCTAGACATGGTCACCTCCACCAGATCACTGACTGCCAAGTTCCCAACCCCCAATGGGGTAGGCTGTGTCAAGGGAGAACAGCAGTTGGCCAGGCGATGCTACGAAGACGTAATGAAGATGGGAGTTCGAGGAAGGAAGGTGAACGTGGTCTCGGGTGGCCAACCACAAGTCATCTCTGAAACTGGGGTGAGCGATGACCTCGACCCTCGCGAGGTGGACGCGGACAGGGCCACGGGACCTATTGAAGAGCTAGAGGATGTACAGGTCAGTGAGGCAGACTCGGAAAGATGTGTGAAGGTAGGAAAAGACCTGCCTCAGAAGTAAAGACCGAGCTCATAGAATTTCTAAAGATGAACCTTGACGTCTTCGCCTGGAACCATGAAGACATGGTGGGGATAGATCCTGATGTTATGTGCCACAGATTGAACATAGATCCCTAGCACAGGCCAATCCGCCAGAAGAGGAGGCCGATGACCTCAGAACGTTATGCAGCTCTGAAGGAGGAGGTCGAGAAGCTGCTAGCTAATAGGTTCATCAGGGAAGCCCGTTATCCTGTCTGGATCGCAAATCCGGTCCTCGTGAAGAAGAACGGGAAGTGGAGGACTTGCATTGACTTCACCGACCTGAACAAGGCCTGCCCGAAAGACAGCTTCCCATTACCCAAGATTGATCAGCTGGTAGATGCGACAGCCGGGCATCAACTCCTCAGTTTTATGGATACCTACTCAGGATACAACCAGATCCCAATGAGTCCGCAGGATAAAGAACACACCTCTTTTGTCACTGATAGGGGGTTATACTGTTACAAGGTGATGCCATTCGGACTCAAGAATGCAGGAGCCACCTACTAGCGACTGGTCAATGTCATGTTCCAGGACCAGATTGGGAAAACCATAGAAGTATACGTAGACGACATGCTGGTAAAGTCCCAGAAAGCAGCAGACCATGTTCGCGACCTGGATGAGACATTCAAAGTCCTAAGAAATTATCAGATGAAGTTAAACCCCCTGAAATGTGCCTTTGGGGTAGCGTCCAGTAAGTTCCTTGGGTTTATGGTAAATAACAGAGGGATAGAGGCCAACCCGGAGAAGATCGGGGCACTGGTGGAAATGAGGTCCCCCTCTAAAATCAAGGACGTGCAGAGTCTGAATGGCCAGGTCGCGGCTCTCAGCCGGTTCATCTCGAAAGCTACCGACAAGTGCGTGCCATTCTTTGAAGCCATAAAGAAGGCCAGGAACTTTGAATGGAATGAGCATTGCGAAGAAGCATTTCAGAGGCTGAAGGAGTATATAAGCCAGGCTCCACTCCTGTCCAAGCCCAAGGATGGAGAGAAGCTGTTCCTGTACTTGGGTGTTTCTGAACATGCCCTGAGCGCAGCCTTGGTAAGAGAAGAAGGGAAGATGCAGCTGCTCGTGTATTACATCAGTAAAAGGCTGGTTGATGCGGAGACCCGATATTCACAAATGGAGAAGCTCACGTACTGCCTGGTGATCGCCTCCAGGAAGCTACGTCCCTACTTCCAAGCTCACCAAATAGAGGTCCTCACACAGTACCCTCTCAGGCAAGTCCTCCAAAAAGCAGACACTTCAGGCAGACTCCTCAAGTGGGCCATCGAGCTCGCTCAGTTTGACATAGAGTTCAGGCCTAGAACGACATTCAAGGCCCAAGAACTTGCAGACTTTATTGTGAAATTCACAAGGCCAGTACCGGAGCAGGAGGAACTAGCCAGTGATCAAACTTGGGAGCTTTATGTGGACAGATCCTCTAACGAGCAAAGCTCAGGAGCTGGAATAATGCTGATCAGTCCAGAAGGCCACAAGATCCTGAGTGCCTTAAGGTTTGGATTCCGAGCTACCAATAACGAGGCCGAGTATGAGGCATTGCTCGCCGGACTTCGCCTGGCAAAGGAGGTACGAGCTGAGCAGGTAAAGGTCTTCAGTGACTCTCAACTTATTGTTTGTCATGTCAGGGGAGAATATCAGACCAAGGGAAGGAGGATGTCGAAATACTTCCAAAAGGTCAAGGAGTTACTGGGGGCTTTCAAAGGGTTTGAGTGAACCAGATCCCCAGGGCACAGAATTTTAACGCAGACGCCCTGGCCCGCTTAGCGACCTCCCAAGATGCAGATCTCCTTGAGTCCATTCCTGTGGAATTCCTACCAGCTCCAAACATCGAGGACGGGGATGCAATGATGGTCATACAGGTTCGGCCTAGCTCCTGGATGAGCTCGTTATTGGGTTACTTGCAGGAAGGGAAGCTGCCAGAGAACAAGCTGGAAGCCCGCCGCCTACGAGCTAGAGCAGCCCGATACTGCATTTATGATGACAGACTGTACAAAAAGGGGTTCTCAACTTCGCTGCTGCGATGTATAGATGATGAGGACTGTGAGATGGTGCTGAACAATATTCACGCGGGTCACTGTGGGAACCACGCAGGAGCATTATCCTTGGCCCAGAAGGCCCTCAGACAGGGGTTCTACTGGCCAACTATGAAGCAGGACGCCTTGAATCTGGTGAAGAAGTGTGATAAGTGCCAGAGATTTGCTAAGGTCCCGCGAGCTCCGCCAGCCTACCTCCAGCAGATGGTGAGTCCATGGCCCTTCGCAATTTGGGGGATGGACCTTATTGGACCCTTGCCCACAGTTTGAGGAAGTTGCAGGCATGCGGTGGTCGCTGTGGATTACTTCACCAAATGGGCTGAAGCTAAAGAGCTAGCAGAAATCTCCACAACGAAGATAGAAAAGTTGTGTGGGACAACATCATCTGCAGATTCGGAGTCCCTCAGCAGCTCGTCACGGACAATGAGACTCAATTCACCAGCGAGCAATTCATAGACTTCTGCAATGAGCTCGGGATAGTGAAGCTTCTGGGCTGTGGACCATCCTCAGGCCAATGGTCAGGTCGAGGCTGTGAACAAGATCATCAAGCAGACTTTGAAGACTTTGAAGACCAGGCTAGAGGCAAGAAAGGGGGCTTGGGCTGACGAGTTGCAGAAAGTCCTCTAGGCATACAGGACCACTGTCCGTAACTCGACGGGTGAAACCCCATTTTCCATGGTCTATGGAACGAAGGCCATGATACCTGCAGAGTTCGAAGTCACCAGCCAACGAAGGGCCTCATTCCGACCTGAAGACAATGACCAGCTGCTCGTAACCAGTTTGGACTTGGTCGAGGAAGCAAGAGAGACAGCTCGTCTAAGGGTAGCGATGTACCAGCAGAGAGTTGCCAGGTATTACAACAAGAAGGTGCGAGCTCGAAGCTACAAAGTCGGGGACCTCGTTCTCAGGTTAGTCCTCCTTGGGGCTCGCAAGGCAAGCGACGGGGTGCTCGGGCCCAACTGGGAGGGGCCGTACCTCGTCAAGCAGGATCTGAAGAATGGAGCCTATCATTTGGCCAGCATGGATGGATCAGAGTTACCTCGAGCTTGGAATGCTGAACACCTGCGGCCATACTACACCTAAGAACTGTCAGCCCGCTCTAACTTTGTACATGATTCTTTTGACGATTGTCTGTAAACATGCTTTCATTTGTTTTCTGTTGTATGTGTCATGTTTGATGCAGAAAGCAAACTGATTGAACCAGCACATGTACATGCTAAAAAGAGCAAAGTTAATGAAATCTCTTTCTCAAGAAATCGAGGTGCGATCTACCATCATATATGCATATATATTAATATATTATTATTCCTTGAAGATATCTGTGCAAAAATCCAAGGAATCATTTGCAACTCAAATGCTCGCATAGGATCACTGGCCAAAACCACGTACATATTCTGGCAATAAATGCCCATAAAAACCTCAATCGAGGATGTCTTATCAATTGATGCTCGACTTATCCTTATTACCCTCACTAATTGAGGTTTACGCCGACAAGCATCAAGTTCATTTCTTAGTTCGCAACCGCCATACCCGCGACCTCGCGAATCAATTGCCCCGCGACCTCGCGGGAGGGGGTAAGGCCACGCCTCTCAAATATAAAGATGCCCGCGACCTCGCGAATCAATTGCCCCGCGACCTCGCGGGAGGGGGTAAGACCACGCCTCTCAATATAAAGATGCCCGCGACCTCGTGAATCAATTGCCCCGCGACCTCGCGGGAGGGGGTAAGGCCACGCCTCTCAAATATAACGATGCCCGCGACCTCGCGAATCAATTACCCCGCGACCTCGCTGGAGGGGGTAAGGCCACGCCTCTCAAATATAAAGATGCCCGCGACCTCGCGAATCAATTGCCCCACGACCTCGCGGGAGGGGGTAAGGCCACGCCTCTCAAATATAAAGCTGTCTACGAACTGGCAAAAGGGGCTCACCCTTGAACTACGAGTGCAGCCACTGGCTAGAATCTCAAAGTTCGGGAAAATGCTGCTGTCAAGTGCACTCAACATCATTGAAATATAGGAGATAAAGAAATTTCAAGCTCCTCACTAACTGTAAGTTCCTGCCAATCCCTTAAGGCTTGTCCAACGATGTTACAGGCAGGATCAAATACTTTGCTCGACCAAGCTATTCGTCGAATTCAAATCCCTACGAACTGATGTATTATTATAGTTGCTGACTGCAGCCAGCAGGTTCGTAAGTTAACATGATTTTCACGATTGTGATTTACTTAGCAAATTTTAATACTTACAATAGTGTGATTATTGTCTGTTAGTTGCCCATCATATAAGTAAAACATGCATATCTATACTTGGACAAGGTATTGAAATCGTGCAGGAAATTCAATATTATAAGTCTGAGCTTCGAGCTCGTTGTTCGAGTTCCAACAAATAAAAGATTACAAAAATCAGACAAACAAACGAAATTAAAATGCCCTAAACACCAGCTGGTTCGTCTGAAGGAGCAAGATCAACAGGAACTTGTATTGGGGGCTCTGCCTCAGGGACGGGCTCAGGAGCTGGTAAATCAGGAAGGGCCTCTACTGGGGGCTCAGACACTGGAGGACCCTCTGAAGCTGGAGGTACCTCGGGAACCTGCTCTGGTAAAGGGACTGAGATAGCAGATGGATCAACTGGAAGGGCAGAGGAAGTATCCGCATGTTGTGTGCCCTGAGCGCCTGCAGTGAGCTCTGCGAACTCCCGGATCATTTGGACCCCGGCTGACCCAAAGAATGAATAGTCCAAGTCCGGGTAGCGCTCCCATATCCTGAACAGAAACGCCCTCTCGACCTCTTCTTCGATCCTGTCCCGCTCCCGAGCTAACTTGGCCTCAATGCCTGCCTCGGTCTGAGCCAGCTTCTCCCCTGTCTGAGCCAGTTTTGCTTCTGCCTCAGCCCGCTTCTCCTCGGCCCTCGCGAGCTTCCCTCTGGCTGCTCCCAAGTCCCACTTATGCTGACTTACTTTATCCTCAACAACCTGTAGCTTTACCTTTGCAGCACTGAGCTCGCCCTTCAGCTGATTTAGTTCGCTGTGGGCCTTGTTGACTTCAGAGGTAGCGGCCTCCCTACGAGCGGTCTCTTGTGACAAGGCCGCATCAGCATCTCTAAGTTTGGCAAAAAGCTCTCCATGATCCCTTTGGAGGAGATTGATTTCATCCTGCAGTAATCTCCTCTCCTCTTCGAACTGCTCCTGAGACATCCTGAAGGCCTCCCTCTCGTTAATGTGATAGTCTGCCTCCCTCATCAACTTCACTGACGCCATACCGAGCTGAAAAAGGGGGAATTGTAAGAGATCTTTTGTAAAAGAAGAAAATCACAGTATAAAAGAGAACCTTACCAGCGCAGCATGACGAGCTACATAGCCTACGAGGTGCCGGCCTGTAAGCTCAGGCCTGTTCATCTTCGGGTTGCGCCTTCCCATTACTTCGGGCATGAGCTCCATGAAGCTGTTGAAGTATTCCATCTCCTTTGCCACCTCAGAGCGGAGCTCGGAGTCTGCCCGTTCATCCGTTGCAGGCCTCGCAGGTCGTCCTGGCGCTTCTGTGCCCGGCTCCCTGCCAATGACAACCGCCCCGGCCTGACGGACCTCGATGACACCCTTCTGCTTTGGGGCCGGGGGCTCAGCTATGGCTTTCCCTTTCCTTTTCCTAGTCAGGGCCTCGGATTCCGGCGTCACAGGTAAGTCCCCCTTGGCAGAAACTTCGGCCTTCTTTGCTGGAGGTGGACTTCGCCTTTCAGATGAGGCAGCCCGCTTTCGAGGAGTCATAGCTGACCTAGTCGAAGAAGGAACAGCTACAGCAGGTTGTGAGGGCGCTCTTTGTGAGCGGTCTGAAGAGGTGTCATCCACGTCGACGACCTCAGTCGGTCCAGCAGGTGGAATCGACCTGAGAGGAGGAACTGACATCGTGAGCCTTCCCATATTGTCTGAAGAAGGGCTGGTGGAGAAGCTCGTGCTCGGTGACCTTTGTTGTAGGGGCTGTGGTTCTGACTCTAACTGTGCAGGAGCAGCAAGGGCGGAAGGGACCTCGGATGTTTCCCCCCTTATTCCCAAGTCCTGGACTATGTTCAGAAGAGGATTTGTGGCAGATGGCGCAAGACCCCGCTCTACCAACTCGCTACCGGAAGGGAAAAAGTCCTCGGTTGGTTCCTTGGCTGCTGCATAAGCATTCAGAACAGCGAGCTCGTCCTGTCTAAGCTTGTAACCAGGAGCTGCGACGCCTGCATAGCAAAAGCTAGCTCGTTAAAATAATAATAATAATAATAATAATAATAATATAAAATATATATATATAGTAATACTAATATTATTTAAGTGCTTGTGTCCCTACTAGGTTTCAGCACGAAACTCCTATTATTCAGCCCAGCAAGCGAAGGGCACGTGAATAGGGCCCAATTTGACTTGTATTCCCCCACGTTGGACTTAGTGCAGCTCTGGGGTAAATACGCCCTGTAATCAGAATGTTGGCGAGGTGTGGCGTAGTAGAGTCCGTCCTTTCCAGAGATCGCCTTAAAGCTGAAAACGCTACGGAGGATGCGGGGTGAAGGGAACCCTAGTCCGTACTTAACGAACGCCACGGCTAGGGTGGTTATATAGGCATACGATTTCGGAGTTAATTGGAACGGCGCGAGCTTCAGGTCGTTCAAAAGATTCTTGAGATAGCCAGGAACAGGGAACCTAAAGCCGAGCTCCATATGCTCGCGGCTGATCGCCACAAAGCCCTCAGGAGGATGAGCGGCTCGATCAGTGGCCGCGGGGACGTTAGCTCGACACCCCAAGGGGAAGCTGATTTCCTCGGCCCAAGCCTCCAGCTTTGGAAGAGTAACGAGCGAGGACGTGTGTTTGAAAGGATGAGGGTCTTCCCTCTCAGCGACCTCGTCCCCTCCAACGACCTCCTCGTTGGACACGCTAGCTCGCGAGGTCGTAGCCTCGGCCTCACTAGTCTGGCGTCCTGTCTGCCTTCTAGAAGCAGAAGCCCTGCCTCGACCAGTGCGTGAGCGACCTGACATCTATAGCACAGAGGGAACGACGTCAGAACGCCTAAAGCATACTGAGCCTAACAAGACGCAGAAAAAGAACTCCTAGAGCTGTTGTCCTATGCGTCAGGTCGCACACTTGACCTCCAAAGGGCCAGAGAAGGCCCAGGGACACGGGCCCGTCAGGTACTATATCACCCTAAATATATGCATTGCTAACCCTGCGTTTACAGGTACCCTACCAGGCAGTAAGGGGACACTTTTATCGAAAGTCCTAAGCAATAATACATGGCTAAGAGATGGGACACCTAGGTTAACAGTCAGGTCGCCCCTAGCACTCAAGCAACCAACACAACAAATCCCTAAGGGCCAAACGGGCATACAGAGACCCACAGATGTGATACATAAGCAGAAAACAACAACGCAAACCAGGAGTAAATCCTACCATAACACGAAATAGTGAAGCAAGAGAAGAATTACCTTGTTCGGACTGTGCACGGCCTACTGAGAACGGTGGTTGATTCCTGTAGTGGCAAAGTCTGAAGAGGTTGTCCAACGACGAATGACTAACCAGAAAAAGCAGAGAAGAAGAAATGGTGGAAAGAAGAGTGTTGGAGTTGTATCAGGAAAGCAAAAAAAAGAATATGAGAAGACCTGTGAATTATATAGGCCAGGACGTCCGCCCCCAGCCATCCGATCCAGCATAAAGGCATAACCATCGAAGATCCAACGGCTAGGCACCAATCTCGGTCACGTGCCATCACTCCTGTCAGTTACAAGACGTGCATAATTAATGCATATGGTCCCGAGACACGTTTTTTCGGCTCCAACGCTCGTATGGACGCCATGTGTCGACAGTTACAGTACGGAGATTGAAACGACACCAGAGGGTTTGAAAATGGGCGCCAATCATATGTTTCAATTAGCTCCTAGCCCGCAGAGCGCACAGAGAGTTGGGGGACTTGATGTTATACCCATTTTCTGGCTCGGCCCAGATGGGCCAGTACACGTCTATTTAATGTGAACAGAAGCAAGGGCCCAAGAGGCCTAAAGGCAGAACCAGCGGTTGTAAGCCCAGCTCGCGAGGCCGTCCAGGTCGCAAGCCAACAACAGTTCTCAGAATGCCTCCTGCCCATGCCTTCAGCTCGTGGAGCTCGCGAGGTCGCGAGCTCGCTAGGACCTCCAGACCATCTCACCTCCCCTCCAGTGTGCATCATCTGGCTGGCCAGAAGGCTTACCCAGGAGATATCGTGTACAGTAAGTTGTCAGAACTACCAACTCTCATGATTTCCCGCCGGAAACTGCCTACACAATTACCTAGAAGCATTGAATGAAGTGAAGACCTTTCCAGGAACATTAAATGCAGACGTATGCAAGAAGAAAATCATCATTACCTTTACAATTAATGCAGCATGGCAATGTCAGGATTAGTTGGAACTAGACGTTGCCAGTAACGTGTATACTTTTCTTTTGTATTTTTTATTGGAATCCTCCCCTCCTCTATAAAGAGGGGAGACATTTTACTGTACAAACAAGTTGAACATACTAGAGAACCGTCACTCTACCGTAATTACTTCAGAGTGGCCATGGACGTAGGTGCAGTCACCGAACCATGTAAAAATCCTTGTGTTTCTTCTCTCCCTCTTTAAATTCTTTGTTGATCATCTTATTAAAACCGATCAACCACCAAGGCCGACATTCCTTCACCTGAATTAATCACCACCAACCTAGAACTTCATTAATTACCCATTCACTACATTTTCATTAATTCGACCAGAACCTTTAATTACCAAGATCGCCGTCTGGGCCCCAGAATCTCTGGTTGACTGTTTCCGGACGTCAACAATTTTCATTCTTATTCTCATTTCCCTTTTAATATCAATGATGTGTTTATTTTATGGATTAGGGATTGAGAATGGAGAATGAGAATGATTAATGATGTTTACTTGTTCTAAAATCACTTTATAATAAGAATAAAATTGTAGGTCTCACATAAATTTGAGATTATAAAATGAGAATCTTATTCCCACATCTCACGTGGAAATCTCATTCTCACTTATTTTTACAAAGTAAAAAGTTTCTTATATTTTTCTTTTGAAAAAAATAATTATACAGATACACAATGTGTATTAAATCATGGCTTTATATAAATATATAATATGCTTCTAATAATATTATTAAGAAAGTTTTTTAACAATATTATTGTAAACATATTTTTAGGTAGCATTTTACATCAAAAAAGAAAACATTTTGATATAAATACACAATATGTTCTTAAAAAAAAATACATAATATGGTTACAATAATATAGCTAAGAAAGTTTTTTTTTTTAGCCTAATATGAGTTACATGACAAAAGAGAGCACTACATCATAAATGCAATTTTGCATATTGTAATTAATATATAATTTTATTAAATGATATTTTTGTAATTTGTAATTAATCCATTCTGATTCCAAAATAAAATAAACAGCTCAATGTAATACTATTAATTTCAATTCCGATACATCATTCCGATTCTAAGTTATTTCAATTTCAGGTTATTTCGATTCTTGCAGTTGAAGTATACGTACCATAAAAAATCTTTACACCCCTATCCAAAATAAAGAAAGAAGACAAAATTGGAAATAAACAATGTAAAAAAATATATATTTTTTATATTTATCAATGGTACAGTAGATAACATTGAATCATTATAAAAAAACCATCATTATTATTAAAATAATTTAATAAGTACAATATTATTGTAATAAAAATACATATTCCTTGATGACAAAAAAAAAAAAAACATAATTTTCTTTCGAAAATGCTAAAGGAATACATATTTTTAATCAAATGACATTTTTGTAATTTTTAAACAATTCATTCTGATTCCAAATTAAAATAAACATTTCAAAAGAAATATCGTTGATTGTGATTACAATTTCTGTAATTGAAGTAAACAACTTATTCTAATTTCGATATATCTATATGATTCAGGGTTGTTTAGGGGAAATCCATCATCTCAAAAATCAACTGGAAATCAACGAAGGCAATCCCAAATCAGTTGGTGCCCCTAGCCCAATAGAGATGGATTGCCTAAGCCTTTAAATCGATTTAAAGGAGCAAGCCTGTGAGGAATAAATCCAAGTATAAAGCCCAGACTCAATTGTTCCTTATGGAAAACAAGAGCGAGAAAAGGTTGAGTTGCCCTAACAAAATGGAGGAATATGAGTTTGAAAGAGGGAAACCCTCAAAAAGAAATCAATCCCCTTCGACTAGCAAAGCTTTTCAACATCACCTAAAGGACAAACTCCAACATTTGGTGCGGCACTGACACAATGCAGGTGCAACATGTTTCAACAAAAGGAAAAGTCCATAACACATCACATGTCCTCAAAGTTAGAGTAACCAATAAAAGGGAAGCACATAACCACGACAGACAACTTATAACAAGGCTAGAAAGCGTTGGGACAAAGAGGGAGTAGGCGACAAGAGATAGAGGTGTAAGTGGAGAGAAAGCTAGCAGGAATTAGACCATATTAAGGGAAAGGAAAATGACCAACTAGCCCCTAAAGCACAGGTACCAACATATATAAAGAGGTAATTATTCATTTAAAGGATAAGTTTTTGGGAAATGGATATAGAATAGACTATTAAACAATATTAAAAAAGTATGAATTTTAAAATTAATAATGAAGGAATAAAATGAGTTTTTTCTGGTACTATTAATATTTAAGAACTATAATATACAAACTCACGGTTCTAAAAGAAACTTAGTTTAGTAATTTACACCATTTTAGTGCTACAACATTAGGAACCCAGTCACATTTACAACTTTGTTTAATGTTCCTTGGTCCTACAGGTAGCATTCTAATTAGGGGTGGGCAACACCATGTTCGGATCACTTCCAATCGGATCCGATCCAAACATGATAACTTCGCGGATCGTCATTTTTGGATTCGAACATGATCCATCAAGGAGAAAGAATCGATCCGATCCAAACACCTAGTTTGCAGATCGGACCGGATCAGAACACCTACTTTCAATTTCAACTTATGATAAGAAGATAAATAGAGATATCTTATTGGTGTACCTTCGTGAATTGTAATACATATCTCCCAAAATTTGTAAACATTCATACAAATTACTCAACATCAAACACATGCAACATCTCCTTTGTCAGCTACTAATATCAAATTACGTGGACTTTATATAGAGGCATATGAAATTACGTATGTATCATTATTCACAGGTTCACGGATCGGATCGGTTTTTGATACCCCGATCCGATCCGATCCGTGAAACATGGTGTTTTCACAAGTGAGGATCCGAACATCCTACTTTTGAACATGTGATCCGATCTGAACACCTACGGATCGAACCGGATCAGGATGTTCGGATCGGTTCCATGTTTTTGTGCCCACCCCTAATTCTAATGCATGTGGGAGACCAAAACAGAGTGCCCTGTTCTAACATGTATGGTTGGATCGAACAAGATTAACTGTTTGATATTTTTAAAATGAGTTAATATTTAGTTTATCCATATAATATGAATCTAATTTATGCACTAACAGTCAATGGTTGACGCTAGCAACCCCCATGTCTCCCTTTGTAAGAGGCATGGATTCGACATCCCATCCTCGCAAAATCCAAAAATATATATAATATAATAATACGTATATTATTTATAATAATAATAATTGTAGGTTTCTCATCATTTGTGTGGGTCGATCCCCCACTCTTATGTGGGTCACCCCCCACCTCTGTATCAGTGAATCCCTCCTAATTGAGAGTAGTTGTCCAGACCGTACCACTAATATCCTATCTCGGTTGGTCTCGATAGTTCTCTGGATCCGTCTCAAATATAGTTCTTGTACTAAAAATATATATATATATATATGTATATAATTTATGCACTAATAATTCTTCTTATGTTTACTCTTTGAATATGAAATTTTATTTTAATTATGATTTCCAACAAAAATGGAAATCCAATTGCATTCGTAAATTATAAATTGTAGGCTGCAAAAACAGAAATCCAATCATAAAATAGCTAGCAATTCTCGGATGATTGGCACTGAATGGCATATAATAATATTGGAATTGCATTTTAGTTTTGCAATGTGGACATATAAATATTTATAATTTTATTTTATATATGATCCTGGGTGCCAGTCCTAAAAAAATATTTTGTTACAAAGCTCAATGGTGCCATAGACTTTATTTTGGAGCAGTCTTTTTTTTTTTTTTTTCTTTTTCTCGTTTTTTTTTTTTAAAATTAACATCAAAATTTATCAAATCAAGGATGTGCAAAAATCAAAACCTTTGCATAAAAATCAGAGATTTACTTTCAACAATTAGGAGATATTTACACCCATAATTTGTAATGAGAATATCTCAATTTATTAGTTTATAGACAGGTATCTATCATGAATGTGAAAAAACAATGCATTAATCATTTAAAACGTAAATAGATGCGTAGAACAATTTTTTTTTTTTTTCAAAAAACCGAAAAAGAAAATCCCATAGACTCACAAACTTTATCCATAATATTATTTTAAGAACTCTTTTGTCACTCTCAGAGGTTTTAAAAAATATCAAAATTTAAAAATTTTTAGCAACAATTATTTTCATCTCTAATTTTTATAAAACTCTTTAAAAAAGTTTAAACTATCAGTCAATTAATAGTTAATGGTGACTTAAATTATTTAAATTATAATTTGACAACTTAAATTTAGGAGCATTTTGGAAAATTTAATTTATAAATTCATTATTTTATAAAAATAATCTAATAATTTATGTATTACTAACAATCATCAAGGACAAAAATATTTTTTCTATATATTCAGTTAATGTTAACCGTTAATTGATTGATAGTTTGAACTATTTTTTAAGAGTTTTAAAAAAGTTAAGATGAAAAGTTTCTAAAAAATATTTAGAAATCTAATATTTTTTGAAATCCTATAAACTAAAATGAAGCTTTCCTTTATTTTAATCTAGATAGATTCAAATGTGATTAGAATAAAGAGAAAGCAAGGAAAATCTCCATGTGAAATTGGAACGCCAAATAATAAAAAATAAAAATAAAAACTGTCTTAAAAAATTGATGTAGTGTTCCCAGTGGAATGGTTGGTGAAGCAGTGGAGCGACATGCTACGATGAATTGACCTTGACGCACTAAATGGTAAGACTCCACGCGGAGCTTTTAAGAACCAAAAACATCAATTCAAAAGCTTATCTTCAGGATCAGTCACCATTTCTCTGTAACTTCTATTCTATATAATGGAAGCATCAAACATTTCAACATATTTGAAAGTTCTACCAAATAATTATTGAATGGTTACATCTATTTTCTAGGTGGTGGGAGTCCACATAGATTAAATCTCATCCTTTTTCGGTCTTTTGAGGTGCATGTATATACTATATTGTCAATCTCACCAATTCTTTCACCAAATATATCTTCAAAATTACGGTTATAGTGTTTAAGAATTAGTTGAAATTCGATTCACTGGGGCTGAGGATCAATCCCCCTCAATAAAATCCTGGAAGGGAATTTAATTTAATTAGTATTTTTCATTAATGGGGCAGAGGGTTTGTTTTAAAGTTCAAAAAATGGGGAAAAATTTACACTGAAACCCTTATATAAATGATACTGAATTCTAATCATTAAACCAATTTAAGTAATCTCACAGTAATCAATTCTAATAGAATTTTGATTAAACAATAAACATGGTAAGAAATTTGGTAAAACTATTGATCATTGATAACCTCTTCTTTTCTTTCTTTTTTTTTTTTTTTTAAATACTACAATATAGTGAGTGATGGAACCCACACGATATACTTTGTTTTTTTCTATTGATAATTGATGACCTTTTATTTGATACTAAGATAAAAGATAATGTGAATTAAAAAAAAAGAAAAGAAAAGAAAAAGATAATGTGAGTGATGAAGTCTGCACCATTTTTATTTTCATGTCTTTTCAAGAATATCATCATCCACAAAACTACCAGCAGCGCCCATCGTTCACTAACTTTATCACCCAAATTAAAGGATGAGATCAAAGTAATAGATGGTGAAGGATGATGAGTAATAAAACAAAAATAAATATATATATAAAAAAATATGTTTTTTGGGAAATACTATTCCACTTTAACGTGAATGATGGAGCCTTCAATTTTGCGAAGTTCTTTTATTTAGTGTCTTCTTAATATAAGTTCTGAGGAGAAATTTTAATAATATGTTAATTATAATGAAAAGAAAATTATTTTAAATCTTGCTTGTAAGTTGTAATTTTTTTTAATAAATTCGCTAATTTGTATCGTGCATAGTTTTGACAAACTAAAAAATAGTAGAGGGCATGCCATGTTCTTGTCTTCATTTTGCCTAGATAGTCACTACATCACATGTAAATATTCTCTTTTATCAAGCTATTATATTATTTGTTAATGAGTGATAAAGAGCCATAAATTTATTTTATTTTAATTTAATTTATTAGTACAATTTGAGAGAAAGCACTTTGCTTAAATTACGTAAGCAATGGAGCGCATGCCATGTACTTGCGTCGTTTTGACTAGTCAGTCCAGAGAAAGCACTTTGCTTTGATTTTCAAACTTCGGTTGGAAGTTCGCACACTTTTCACACAACCAAAGAAACCAGACTCTCTCGTCTCTTGGTTTGCTCTCATTGTTTGCTTTGCTTACTCGCACAAAAACTGAAAAAAAAAGCAAGTCTCTCTGATCGATTTACACCTGTTTCCTCTCATTGTTTGCTTTGCTTGTGTTGTGTTAGACGATCCTTTACTCAATTCCTTTCTGTCGACCAACAGAACTAAAAACCATGCCTTTGGTTGAGACCTTTCTCGGTGCCTTTCTCGGTGCCGTCCTTAATGTTTTGTTTGACCGATTGACTTCTCCTGAGTTGGTGCGATTTCTGCGTCAAGACGGGTTTGAGACGAAGATCAACAAGTGGCAAAGGACTCTGGAGATGATCAATGAAGTGCTCGCGGACGCAGAGGAGAAGCAACATACGAGCAATGCTGTGAAGAAATGGCTGGATGATCTGGAAGAACTGGCTTATGATGCGGAGGACATGCTCGATGAGTTTGAGTACGAGGCTACTGCAAGGAAGATCAAGATGGATCAACTACAGTCGAGCGAGTTTTGGAAGCACGTCCCTGCTGGTTTCTGCAACTGGAGTCTGGATGCTATTAAGTTCCGCTGTCGTATGAGGTCTAAGCTTAACGGTGTCACTACCCGATTCGACCAACTCTGTGAACTTCGAGGCAAACTTGGATTGCAACTGAACACAGGAGGGGCACCATCAAGATCAAATGCTGCACCGCCGAGACGACCGACTTCAGCTCATCCAACTGAACCTGCTGTTTATGGAAGAGATGAAGATAAGAAGATACTACTTGAAATGGTGTTGAAAAATGAACCAACTGATGCCACCATCCCCGTAATAGTACCCATTGTGGGCATGGGAGGAGTCGGTAAAACCACGCTGGCTCGGGAGGTGTTCAATGCTTCAAAGGTTGAATTCAAGGTCAATGCATGGGTTTGTGTATCTGATGGAGAGTTTGATGTTACCAGAATCTCAAAGTCAATTCTTGAGAACATTACTGGCTCTTCTTCCGGACTTTCGAATGATCTGGCCACTGTCCAGGATAAACTCAAAGAACAATTAGTTGGCAAAAAGTTCCTACTTGTGTTGGATGATGTTTGGAGTGGTGTTCATAGCGAATGGGAGACCCTGCTAGCTCCTTTCAGAGCAAGTGCAGTGGGAAGTAGGATAATCGTGACAACGCGTGATGAAGGAGTTGCATTAAAACTACGGCCCAGCGGATTTCACCGAGTAAGTCTCCTAAAACCTGACGATTGCTGTTTGGTGTTTTCTATGTGTGCATTTGAGAATGGAGCTGTCCAGGAACATCGTCAGATCGAGTTAATACGTAAAAAAGTCAGTGAAATGAGTGATGGCTTGCCCCTAGCAGCAAAGACTCTAGGTGGCCTTTTACGTTCAAAGAAAATGGATGAATGGTTGGAAGTACTAAACAGCAAGTTGTGGAATCTATCAGAAAATGAGGGAAATGAGATCCCGACAGCTTTAAAATTGAGTTATCATCATCTGCCTTCTCATCTGAGGAGATGTTTTGCCTATTGCTCAATTTTTCCTAAAGATCATGAATTTGAAATGGAGGATGTTGTGCTCCTGTGGATAGCTGAAGGACTTGTTCAGCAAGCAACTGAAAATGAGCAGCTGGAAGATTTAGGATGTAAATATTTTTCTGATTTGCTAGGAATGTCAATGTTTCAACAATCAAGTAGCGACAATGTTCACAAATTTGTAATGCATGATCTTGTCCATGATCTGGCTCAATGGGCTTTTGGAGAAAAAAGTTTAAGATTGGATTATGTATCAGCTGCTAATAGACGTTTGGGAGGGTTGAAAAAAGTTCGTCATGTTTCTTACACTTCTGAGACGTATGATGGTGAGAAAAGGTTTAAAGTCTTCCAAGAAGTTGAGGATTTAACAGCAAGAATATGGACATTCTTCTCGATTCCACAAGAATGTGATCCAGAAGAATGTGATCAGTATATAACTAAATCGGTCATTCTTGATTTATTGCCAAAACTCAAACGATTGAGGGTACTATCTCTACAAAGCTACCGTAGCGTGGAGGAATCTATTCCAATAGGAGGCTTGAAACATTTAAAGTACCTAAATCTTTCTATCACTTTGATTAGAAGCTTGCCTGAGTCAACATGCCTGTTGTACAATCTGCAAATTTTGATGTTGAGATATTGTAAACAACTAGCGACGTTGCCTTCCAACCTCAGATATTTGATTAAATTGCGTCATCTTGACATTAGAGGTGCATATTTAATCAAAGAGATGCCCTTAGGAATGGAAAAATTACTAAATTTGCAGAAATTATCTAATTTTATTGTGGGTAAGGGTGTATGTTCCAACTTAAAAGATTTAATGAGTTTAAGTATGCTTCATGGAGAGTTACGTATTTCAAAATTACATAATGTTATGAGCTGTGATCACAAAATATTAAGAGATAAGAAAGACTTAGAAGAGTTGTATCTACAATGGGGACCTCAATTTCATGAGTCACGAAGTGAGGTTACGGAAGAAAAGGTACTTGACATGTTGCAACCCCATGAAAATTTACAAAAGCTCACAATTAGATGTTATGGTGGCACAAAATTTCCATCTTGGGTTGGAGCTGCATCATATTCCAACATGAAAGTGTTAAAATTGAAAAATTGTGAGAGATGTACATATTTACCCCCACTTGGGGTATTGGTCTCGCTAGAAGAGCTTACAATCATAGGGATGAAAAGATTAACATGTATAAGTTATGAGTTTTATGGGAATGGTCTGCCTTTTAAATCCTTAAAGACACTTTGTTTTGAAGAAATGCCAGTGTGGGCACATTGGGAACACATCGAAGAAAATGAGCATGGTGATGCATTCCCTTGCCTTAAAAAGCTTTCCATCCAAAGATGCCCGCAATTATCTGGAAGCTTACCAAAACGTCTTTTAGCTTTGGAGGAACTTGTCATTGAGGTTTGTGAGCAGCTGGTGGTTTCATTCCCAAATATTCCAAAGCTTTGTAAAATTAAAATAGATGGATGCAGGAGGATCGCATGCGACAATCCAGTGGACTTCAAGTCAATAAGGTATTTGAAGTTATCTAATATTTCAGAGTTCAGCAATCAGCTAATGCAAGAATGCTTTGGGAAACCTGAACTTCAACAAATCAAGCACAACAGGTCTGAGGTGCAGCTAGATGAAATTTGTCCTGAGAAACCACTGGTGGGCGGGTTGCAGAGCATCAGATTTCCCACAGAACTGGTTATTTCAGAATGCTCAAATATTATTTCATTTCCTGAGGTTTGTTCCCTTCCCCATCTGAGTAAACTTCAGATTCTCTATTGCTATGATTTAATATCATTACCTGAGGAGATGAAAATCAAGAATACTTGTCTTGAAAGTTTAGAAATTTCGGGGTGTAAATCTCTAGCATTCATTGTAAGAGGCCAATTACCCCCATCCCTAAAAACACTTGAAATAAGTCAATGTGAGAAATTGGAGAGTTTGTGGGATGATAGAGAGAATGACAAAAACACGAACTCATCTATTCTTGAAAGTTTACGCATTAAGTGGTGTGATTCTCTAACATTCATTGTAAGAGGCCAATTACCCCTATCCCTAAAATGGCTTGAAATCGTTGGTTGTAAGAAATTGGAGAGTTTTTGGGATGAGAGAGAGAATGGCAACGACACAAACTCACCTCTTCTTGAATACTTGAGAGTTTTTGACTGCCCATCTCTCAGGTGCTTATCATCAATTATTCAGTTTCCAGCTACACTCAAACACCTTGAGTTTAATTCTTGTCCAGAGCTCACAAAGTTATCACAAAGTGGTCTGTTGCCTGCTTCACTCAAACACCTTGGTTTTAGTTCGTGTGGACAACTCTCAACAATAACAGAGGGGTTTCATGACTCAAACACGTCTCTTGAAGTTCTAGAGATATGTGATTGTGATAACCTTCAAATAACCAATGGCCTCCACTATCTTAGGCATTTACGAGACCTAATAATAACGGATTGTCCAAGTATTGAATGCTTCCCAGAAGGAGGGCAAGCCGCCACCAATCTAAGACGACTCAAAATTATACGTTGTAAGAAACTAAAAGCCCTACCCATTGGTTTGCGCAACCTCAAATTTCTGGAAGAATTGGAAATACAGGGATGTCCAAGTATCACATCCTTTAATCCAGAAGAAGAGTTTCCCACCAACCTAAAATCTCTTGTAATTGCAGAATGTGAGAATGTGTGTGGGCCACTGGTTGAGTGGGGGTTGCACAATCTCACCTCTTTAACATCCCTCTTCATTTATAATATTCCGCAGCAAGACATGGAAATGATGTTCCCACCTTCTCTAACTCATCTGTCAATTTCGGGTTTCCCAAAATTGACGAGCCAGGGTTTTCAAAACCTTACCTCTCTTCAATCTCTGAGCTTTGGTCCTTGCCCAGGTCTCAGATCTTTAGAAGACCAGGGTCTGCCATCCTCACTTGAATTTCTATGTATTTGGAATTGCGAAAATCTCACATGCTTTCCAAAGCAAGGCCTGCCATCCTCACTTCTCTCATTAACGATTAATTATTGTCCAAAGCTGAAAGAAAAATGTAAAAGGAATAAAGGAAGAGAGTGGTCCAAGATTTCCAACATCCCTAAGGTTGTGATAAATAACAGATACATCTTTGAACTGGAGGAGGATGAAGAAGCTCAGTCAAGTTCATGTTATAGGTATGTTACTATTCTAACATCTTTATTTTTATGATTATTCATATTGCACACTTTAATCTTTGTTTAATCATTGTTGATCTCTGTTTCTGGGCTCATGTGATGCACTTGTACGGTCTCTGTTATGAGTTCATTGTCCAAGTCAGCACAATGTATGGTCTCTGTTATGATGCTACAAATTAGTCTCTTTCCTTAAATTGAGGATGATTAAGCTAGTCATCAAAGCTTGTCTTAATCTTAAATGCTGAGTTTTTAATTAATCACTATCTTTTAATTAATATTGTTATAGTAATATTCATGTATAAAATCTCAACTATCAATAACACTTCTTTTAAAATTAAATAATTGGTAATTATATTTTGTTCTTGTTTCACTTAAACTCAATTTTATGTTCAAAAATTTGAATGATATTTAAAAATCGTTTTATATCATTTTTTGAAGTTGAAGTTAGTCTTCCAAAGCTCATTGATACTATCATTTCAATCTGGACATGCATCTTGTTTCTACTTGAACTAAACACTTGTTAATGATACTTATTGCTCATACTTTTTGTGTTGCTTCAGGTCTTGTTTGACAAATCTCGTGCATTATTGTAAAAGCACTAAGGATGATACTTTGGATGAAAGTTCTACAATAGATGATTCAGGTATGGCAACTTTAAACATAATCAAAATTTTTATGATAACATAACAGAACATTAATAATGCTAATTTATTGTGAAATGCCAACTAGATACTAACAGTGAGTGATGCAACTTTTCAAACTAGGTATGTAATTAATACTTTTCTATTGTTTTATTTCATTTTACTTGAAGGTAAATTCATTACTATCTCTTGATTTCATTTTAATATTTTGATTTGGAACTGATAAAGAGTTAAAGAAGCTAGATGTAAAATCTGTGTGAGCCGGGCCATGACTGAACGCAAACTATTTCTAGAGGTCAGTAAACAGACATTTATTTCATCCTACCGTTTGATACAGAATTTTGTTCTCCAAAATGTTTTGATCACATCTTTTGAGATCAATAAATCTTTATTATTATTATTATTTTCAAAATGTTGTGATCACATCTTTTCAAATCAATAAATCTTTTAATTGTGATTTTACAATATTAATCTTTAACATCTTGTAATTAATGGTGCTTTTGGTACAGTGTGCTTTGTTGTGCTAAGAGGATGTGCCAGTATTAAGGATCCAGAGACAGTGGTATGAGCTCCCATGTAAAAGACTTTGATCAGACGTGAGACAGTGGTATGAGCTCCCATGTAAAAGACTTTGATCAGACGTTTCAGTATTTTTAATTAATTTTCTATCTTTCGCCATACTGTTAAATTGTTTAAGAAAAAGATGCATACCAATTTCTTATAATTATTTTTAAGTAACAAATCAAATATCTCTTTAATGTAAGTTAATTTGCTTAGACTGCTCAATTTCAAGTGTGCCCAATTTAATTTGTTTAACAATATGGTTCCATAAAGGTTTTGTATGACTTAAATTGTCTCTATTCTTTTGTAAAGCAGGAAGTAAATTGTTGAAGGAAGCAATTTGGAAATCAACATTTGAATGAATCCTAATTGGGCCCGTGCAAGAACGATTGATGTTCACATGATATACCTGAACTTTTCCTCAAGCCCTGTGGTGTGGAACTATAACCCTTCTCTTTAAATAGACTTCCCTTTTTACTCTTTTTAGTAGATTGTCTTCTTAATTCATCTCTCTTTTAGATATGTATGAGCACCAAGGTTTTTAGAAGAAATGACTACGAGAGTTGCCAATGTTCAATGAGAGCACCAAGTAAGGAAAACTTAGATTATTAGAATTGTGATCGGATAGATGCCCAAGTATCACATCCTTCAATCCAGAAGAAGAGCTCCCCACCAGCCTAAAATTTCTTGAAGTTTTCGAGTGCGTGTAGGCCACTGGCTGAGTGGGGGCTGCAGAATCTCACCTCTCTAACATCCCTCTCCTTTTGGGAATCTCCTTACGTGCAGTGTATCCACAGCAAGAAATGGGAATCTTACCTCTAATTTATCTGAGAATGTCAGATGTTATGGAGGCAGGGGTTTTCAAAACCTTACCTCTCTTCAATCTTTGACCATCAGTAATAGCTCACTCACATCTTAAGGAGATCAGTTTCTGCCATCCTCACTTGAATCTCTGAGGATCAAGTATTGCCGAAATCTCAGATGGTTTGCAAATCAAGGCCTGCTTTCCTCACTTCAGGCATTAGAGATTTATGGTAGTCAAAAGCTGAAAGAAGAATGCAAAAAGAATAAAGGAAGAGAGTGGTCCAAGATTTCCAACATCCCTATAGTTGAGATAGATAATAGACACATCTTTGAACTAGAGGAAGATGAAGAACGTCAGTCAAATTCATGCTATAAGTATGTTACCATTCTAACATCTTTATTGTTATAACTATTCATATCACACACTTTATTTTTATAAATGCTGAGTATTTTATTACTATTTTTTAACTAATCTTTATATGTAAAACTTTAATTCTTTTAACATTCCTTTCCAAGTTGGCTAAGTTTTGTTTATTTCAAAAGTCAAGATTTTTAAATATTTGTAAAAGTTGTTTCATACCGTTCTTTTTTAGTTGAACTTTAGTTCTTCAAACTTCTTGATACTTGTTTTTTCAATTTGAAAATTTATTCCTGCTTGAACTAAGATATATGTTTTGGATACTCGAACATGTTATGGCTTTATCTTCTTTGCCTTGCTTCAGCTCTTACTGGGCAAATTGTCATCCTATGCATTGCTGTAAAATTTTGAGATAAGTTAGAAGCTAGAAGAATAGGAGAAAGAATTGAGGATGATTACGCTAATGTTCAAGGATGCAGAGGAAACTATTGGCTGACATTGTCTTGCAGTGATATTTAGGATGGAGAATCCCCAATACTTGGGTTAGACTCTATCACAGGTATATTAAATTTAGACATTATCAAGATATTTATGATAATATAACAAAAGGTCATCATTGTTAATTTATTGAAATATCAACTAGATGTTAACAGTGTTGTACAATATTTTCATTTCAGTTCAATTGAAGTTTGACTATTATCCGATAGAAAGTTTGAGAAGATGGTTATAAAACTTTTGAGAAGTTGGACATATGATTGAATACAAACCATTTTCAGATATGAGTAAATATATAAATAATTGTTTTGTCGTACTATTTGATATTGTATTCAATTTTGCAAAACACTTTGATCTCAACTTTTCATCTCAACAAATCTTTTTGCCTTTTGAACTAAAGCATATTAATACTTTAAAATCATATGAGATTTAACTAATGATATCACTGCCCCATTCCTAAGCTTAAGCACCATTTTGAAATGATTTTCTTGTTTAGCTTTTGAAAACATATGAACTGAGATTTTACAATATATTAGCAATGTCTTTTATTTGTTCGTACTTATGGTGCAGAGCAATTTGTTGTGCAAAAGAGGATGTGCCAATACTGTTTTCTAAAGCAGAAAGTAAATTGTTGAAGGAAGAGATATGGGTATCAGGATTTGACTCAATCTGAATAGAAACAGAACTGGCCAGTACTAGAATGATTGACATTCATAGGGTACACCTAAATTATTTCTTCAGCCCTGCGGTGAGAAACTATATTCCTAGATAGACTTCCTTCTTCACTCTTTTTCAATAAGGATGAATACCGAGATTCGTATAGTTGCCAAAATTTATTGATCACAAGATGAAGAAAGCTTTACAATTGCTTATGGACCCTGCTCTGAACTTTTTTGAGCTTGATTGTTTCTTTGGAATTCATTAATGTCCCACTTGATAATGTTAAATTTTTGATAAAATTTCAGTTCTTTCTTTTCTATTTATGCATCTTTGTAATCCTTCTTTGGTTCTTTCACAGACCTTTATTATTCAGTGAGAACAAAACAAAGAATCTAGAATTGTTGGACAGCCCCCATTTGGAGTCTGAAATTTATGTTTGATGGTGGGTTGCGGTTTGCTCATACATGAAAACATAATTTTATTCATTGATTCCTTGAATTATTGCTGGTAAAAGGTAACTAGAAGAAATAAGGGAACTTAGTTTGTAGAAATTTGATAGATGTTTAACTCACTTCATAT
Source organism: Litchi chinensis (assembly GCA_019925255.1). Classification (NCBI taxonomy): domain Eukaryota; kingdom Viridiplantae; phylum Streptophyta; class Magnoliopsida; order Sapindales; family Sapindaceae; genus Litchi; species Litchi chinensis. The sequence goes on along the minus strand of CM034462.1, from coordinate 32,863,975 downwards.
GACTTTTGGTGTGCATGCACATTCAAGTTAACAGATGAGGCGGACTGAACAGAGGCGGTGTTGGAAACTCATTAGAGACTGCTCTGATCATGGCCAGTATCGTGGATCCAACAGGAAATGAGTATTTGAGTGAAGCTTCATCCATCTATCTTATTGAGGCAAAAGCACTTGGAATTGTTAATGCATGCATAAGAATGCAGTAGTACATGAGATGCCTTTAAATTTGCTCCACATGGTGAGCTGTCTTCTTTCTTCTCCCCTTATGTAGACTTCTGCTTTACCTTCTTTCTTTTGTATAATGTCTACCTAATTTGTCTCTCTTTTTGTTTAGGATGAATCCAACAATTTCTATAAGAATCGACAAGTCTACCATTCCTTTTCCATGTTATACTTCAATCACGAGGAAAGTTCCGCTTCTCTGCAACAGCCTAAGTATGCATGAAGAGATCAAAGGTAATGAGATAGTTGCAGACTCAGTTTTTCTCTATGCTACCACAAGCAGCCCCCAAGCTTGGGGGCTAGGATCACTATGTGACAGTTCAAACTTGCTTGTACGTGAATTGGTTGGAATGGTCGATGTCTGGAAAATTTGCTCCAACTTGGTGAGAACCTTTCTTTATCTAGTATCATTACCTTTCTTCTTGTGTGTAATATCTAGTTAATTTGTCTCTTTTTTCGTTTAGGATGAAAATGACAAGTACAAGAACCATCTCCTTTCTATGTTACACTTCAATTGTGATAAAGGTCCTCCCATGCCTAATTGTGTATTTCCCTTCCTGCAACAACCTTGGTATATATGTTAGAACAGATGAAAGGCAAAGTGATGATGGAGCCTCCGCAATGGGCTTTCGAAGCTTGAATTTTTTTTTTTTTTTTCTCTGTGCTAATACAATTTCCAGGCTTCGGGACAATGACTTTATGTGCTGTAATAACATTTTCCAAATGAAGTGTATGTTTATGTTTTATCTTAACGTAATTTAATGACAATCATGTGAAGGGGCTAATTTTGTTTTGTGGTTTGAATTTGTATGTGACTAGTTTAATGCAACTGGTCATGAGAATATTATCCATCCAAGGCCTTTCTTGTTCATTAGGCCATACTTCAAGCTTGCAATAATAGTTCCGATATAATGCTAGATTTATACTAGTATTAGAAGAAGAAATAATCAAATACCTTACAACCATATTTACTATCTTAATTTTGAGCTTGTGTCATTTTTTACGCGAATTTGGGATGATTTGATCTTTTAAGGTCTATTAATTAAATATATTTATCTGAATTCAAAATAGATAAGAACTTTAGTTCTGTCTTCATCTATCATAACATTCACTTCAAACAGCATGTATTTTCATGCACATTATGTCAGAAAAAAGTTGAATCCTTATGTGAATTTAAAAACATACATTACTCAAAAGATAATGAATTACAGTGTGTATATATAAACAATCAAACAAATATAATGAATTGCTAAAATCTGACGTTTATTAAGAAAATGCGTACTCATTTGTAAAATATGCATATGTACACAACTGCTAAAGTACAAAATATCTAAAATATGCATTGACGCAATTCACTTCAATCAACTGAAAAATGTACATTCTGCTATTTTCTCTTTTTTGGTTGATCTGAGGTACTTCGAAATTAAATTTATAGGCTTTTAGGTCCAACTTGGTAAATTTTACTTTGGATTAGAATATAGAACTCGTAATATGGGCTAGAGCTCAATACAGCTCATCTGGTCATCCTCATAACAAGACCAATTACAGCTGGAATTTGAGTCAGCAAATACCTCCATGTATGAACATCTTGCCCTACTATTATTAGGGGTGGGCATTTGGGTGTCCAGTACAGTTGCTACTGGAACCAATCCAAATCGACAAACTCATCGGTTTTTAAAATGAGAACTGAACATGGATATTTGAAACATGAAAACCGACCTAAACCGAACAGGATCAAATCAGTTGGGTCTGATTCAGGTCGGTTCCATGTTTAACACCAAAGTCAAATTATCATATATTCATTCTCCACATTCAACCTAAACAAAACTCAGACTCTATCAAAACTCAAACAAATCAAAGCTCAATCAAACCAAACGATCAAAAAACCCACCACACAATAAATCCCAAACCAAAAAATCAAAAAACCCAACACACAAAGGACCCAAACCAAAAAGTCAAAAAACCTACCAAGATGGACAAAATCGATTGGTGTTAGAGGCAAAGAAGGATGATATAGATTAGTAAAAATGGCAAAGAGGGACAAGATTGGCGATAGGGATGAGATCGATGAGGTCAACGGTGACGTGAAAGACGACTTGAGGTTTCGACTAGTGACGAGACAAGGAAGAAGGAAGAACAAGAAGATCGACAAAAGAGGCAAAGAAAGATGAGATCAGCGACGAGGACGAGATTGATGACATGAACGACGACTTGAGGTTTCAATCGGTGATGGGACAAAGAAGAAGAACGAAGCAAAAGAAGATGGAAAAAGAATAAAGAACAAAAAGAAGAAGAGAAATGAGGAGGAAGACGATGGATGAAGACTGGCGATCGAGAGGCGATGGTAAGATTTGAGAAACATTTCTAACTTTTGAATGTTCTAGACGACCGGTTTTGCTTATATAGGGGCACATGCGAATTACGCATATGTCCCTCATCAATTGCCCAAATTACCTATATACCTTCATACTGAGTGTTTCATAGATCAGGTCAGTTCTAGGTATCCAGAATCAATCCGATTCGTGAAACATAGTGTTTTTCAAACAAGAGGCCCAAACATCCTGAAATTGAACATGGAAACCGAATCGAACATCCACTGATCAGTTCCGGTTAGGTTGTTTGGTTCGGTTCCATGTTTTTATGCCCACCCCTAGCTATTATTTTGCTTAGGATGAATCCAATGATTTTTAAAAGAAAGGACTAGTAAAGTGTTTTTGGTTTTTTTTTTTTTTAATAAATATATTGAAGTGTCCATAACTCCATATATTCATGTTTTCATAGTTCTATAAGACGTTTTTATATTTTTTTTTAATAATAAATAACTATCTCTTGATTATGAATCTATTACCTGATACTATGTCAGTTTGTCTCAGTTTTTGTAACTCACTGTAGACAACCTATAATGAGTAAACTTTTTCATTAATTGTATTTTGTAGAATATCTACTTAGTTCATCTCTCTTTTCAATTAGGAGATGATAATTATTATTCTTATATTTAGTTTTGTTGATATACGATCTTATTTTACTGTGAATTCATTTCAGAAATACCGAATTACATTCCTGACTAACAATCCACCTCTCGCAGACCTGTTGAATATAAATTATTCGGTACTAAGATGAAACAATTGATCCGTTATTAATCTGATAATTGGTAATGAGGTGAGACATCAATATTCCTAGTCTAGTTAAAAAAAATTGAATGTGAATTGTCCAAAGAGAAAACAGACTTTGAATGAATTCGAACTACTCTATGGGATGTATGTAAATTAATTAACATAAGTGAACACAAATACTTTTCTTTCCTGACATTTTTCAATTTTGTTTCCCTTTCTGTAATTAGAGTCCTAATTAATAAATTCGTTAGTTCTTAATAAAATGATAATTAATTAACATAATTGAATACAAATACTTTTTTCTTGACATTTTTCAATTTTGTTTCCCTTTCTGTCATTAGATTCCTAATTAATAAATTCGCTAGTTCTCAGTAAAATGATTTTTATTTGAATTTCAAGCTACAAAACAACTTACTGTTCTTAATTGAAATATTTTTGTAAACAAGTCATGATATATAGCCAAACCTAATTTGTCATGAGTCTAAAAATACTTAACATTTTTATCAAATAAATACATAATATTCCTCAACTTTATCATTACTCATTTAATAGTATTTACATGAAGAATGGTTAATTCCTTTTTTTTTTTTTTATGTTTTTAATTTTGTTTTCACTTAGTGGAAAGCAAGGGACTATCTAAATTCCAAAGTGAGGTGATCCTAGTGTTGAATGCTTCCTCACCTCATTAAATAGTTGAAACTGTTGTAGGTGAAATGGCAAAACATTCTCTAGGTGAAGATATTAGGAAGTAAATCCGTGAAAACCTGGTTGCAAGTAACAAGTTAATCAAATTCCTCATAATAGAAGGCAACTTCAAAAGACAAGGACAATTTCTTGATATCAACATTGCAAGTTTTACCATTGATTTATGTCAACTTTGATCTTATTGTCACAAAGATTGAGGTACCAACATCCAAACTACCTGTTTTAATCGATGTTATTGTACAATATTTTTTATCCATATTTCAATAGAAAGCAGGATTTTCTTCAAATCTAGTTCAATTTGCTACTTATCTCTATGAAATTTTGGTCATCTCTAAAGCAGTATATTGCTATCTTCTGCTAAAGACTGGATTTTGCTTCTACTTTCAGTTGCTGAGTTGTTATCATTTCTTTGTTGTTGAACATGCTGGTTAGAGGAGTTTTCAGCTATGGCTGGCAGACCTAAGGTGGAATATATATGTTGGAATTTTGGTCTTACATAATTGTGCGAAGAATGTTAGAAGATGCTGCTACCATCTGATTTTAATGGAGAGTAAGTCATTGTTATTTTGGTCATAGTTTTGCTATAGAATTATGAGAAGACATCAAGGTCTAGTCTAGCTCCACAATATGTCCTACTAGGAAAAGAGTTGCTGCAACTGGACCCTTTGGCATGTAAGCAAGGAGCAACTGAAATCAAATACCAGCCCTTCTTTCAAGTAAAAGTGGAAGATTTTGTTTTATTGTTGGGATACAACAACCAAAAGAGATTCATTACAATCTATGTTCAATGCTCATTGTTCTTGTCTCTCATATTATCATGATGGAAATACAATGATTGATCGGTTAATTGGCATCTTATAGTCTTTGTCTGTCTCAAGATATGCAGAATTTATTTTTCAGTTCCCACAATTTTGTACTGTGGCTACTGCCCTGTTTATTGAGACTGTTTAGGCTTGGTATTGTTTTGGTTGATTGTGAGGATTTGGCTTTATGTCCCCCACTAATGTTTTTTGTTCATTTTCTTTAATTTAATATAAAGAGTTAGTTTGAGAGGGTGTGTGCACATGATAGGCAAGACTTGTTGGGTGCCAACATAGTTGGGATGCTTCAAGCTTTGTTTGATGCAACTCCTCTCTTGCTTGGCTTTTCATAGACTACTGTATGTCCAAATTTTTGTATTTGTATTAAATTTTCAAATTGACATTGTTGATACAGTACAAAATGTATAAATGTTGTTTGTCTTTGTCCACAAGCTTTGAGCAGATAGAAAAATTTTCTCCAATCTATTAAATTGTGTTAGTTAATTTTGTTTTATCCGCTAGTGAAGTAAAAAAGATATAGGAGACTATGCCCACTCGAAGGCGTTTTTCTGCTGTTGCTATAGCTAAGCATAGATAGTTCATATTTTTAAACATTTTGTATAAATTAAAGAATTTAATTCTTTAGTGCAATTGTATAGAACTCTTTTTTGGCCAAACAAAATACAAGCTCAGATAAGTGGATCGGTTTCCAATTTATGTGTTTGGCTACTGAGAGATGTTATTGAAAATTTTCTTCTTTCTCCTTATATATGCGTGTGTGGCTATTTGATATTGAAAAATCTTAGTGATAAGTGAACATATTATGATATTTTAGAGAGAATAAACTATATGTTTTTTTCTTGTTAATGATAGTTAGAGTTATGATCTGAATCTCATCGAAGACATGTAATAGTAGCTTTGATAAATTTTGTGCAAGGAAGTTAATGACTCAAAGATTATAACAGTTTTTGCTCTTATTATAGCTGAATAAAAGTCTTTTTTCTACATTTAGTAGCCAGTCAGTTGATACATGCAATTGTAAGATATAGTTTCTCGTGATAAGCTAATTATTTGAACCCTCGTGTCTGGCACATTCTCCTTGTAGTGCTTTTCTAATTTATTTGACATGCAACCACAATAAAGGATCACTGTAATGAAAAGCTTATTATTCTTTCTTAATATCAATTTCTGCATATTGAAAATATTTCAACTGCAGATAGATAATGCGTCCCACCATTGTCAATTGGTGCCAAGGATGCTGTTGTTGCCACCACGATACAACTTACAGGACCACAAAAGTATTTAGATTTTAGTTTCCTATAATTGGCTACTAGTTTTTCCTTTCCTTGAGGAAAGATGTACAGCTTCCAAAATTATTAATGTTGAGAAAATCATGTGATTCCTCTCGTGTTGCAATTAAACTTGAAAACAATTCAAACAGTAAATAAATCATCAAAAATAGTGAAACAAAATTGAGAACTTAACCCTTTTTACTTAGCAAAATTTTTTCTGGGTTTTTTGAATTATTTAACTGGTCAAATTTCAATCACAATGACGAAAAGTAGCCTTAAATCACAGTACGATTTGATTTGCCAATTTTTTCTATCTATTTTTCTATATGTTCTGTATTTTCTATGTTTGTTCGTTGGTCTGATAATTTCATTAGTCTTTTAAACTGATTCAATTATATAAAAACTGCTAAAAGCAATTATTTAGTTCTATCCAATTATCCAAATGGGTTTTGGGCTTAGGTTTAGGTAATCTTGGGTGGACCTGACCCATGACCCCTATAATCCAACAAAACTTGTTAATTTTTTAAGTTCAAGTTATCTAGTTGAGTAATTACACCGTATCTGGTATTTGAAAGAAAAACTATATTACATGAATCTTGGAATTATCACAAAAAATTGTTTTTACATAATTATGCAATCTTATTAAATAGCCAACAAAGGCAAATAAAAAGCTTGAACTAGTATCTGTTTTAAAGGACAAAAATAAATTTATACAATAAAAAAAAACATTATATAATTGTTAACAAGATAAAAAGAAAAAAAAAAAAGCAACAATTAGAGCCATTGAATAAGCAAAGAGAAAATTGCAGCAATAACATTTTTTTGACACTGAAGTTGAAAAGTAATCTTTTTTAAGATTCCATATTTTTACTGAGTATATTTTTGTCCAAAATTAGTTATTCTTGCAAGATTTTAGAAAAAAATGTAAGTGTTCAACTTGGATTAAGAGTGGGCGTTTTTGGGTTTGGATTGAGTTGGGTTGGGTTGGAAATCTCTCAACCCAATATGGGTTGGGTTGAAAACTTTTCAGTCCAGCCCAACCCAAACTAATAATACTCGAGTTAGGTTGGATTGAATTGATCGGATTGGATTTAATTTATCATAAAGTCATAAAAAGTCTAATTGGTAACTTTCATAGTCTTAATAATTTGATTACAAATAAAATTAATATAAATAAAGATTCAATGATTGAAAATAAAAAATTCAATTCACCATAAAGACTATTATTGATCATCATCTCTAACAAATGTTCTTTTAAAGGAAGAAAAAAATATTGGATTTAGAACTAAAGATGAGTGTTTCTTGAGTTGTGTTGGGATGGGTCGAAAATTTTTCAAACCAACCAATTTCAATTTTTTTAAGATTTAACCCAACCCAACTTGATAAAATATGATTCGATTAGGTTGGGTTTGTCAGGTTGGATTGAAGATGCTTACCCTAACTTGGACTTAAAAAAAAATATTTATGAAAAGGGTTTTGTTGAAAAATGACCCTGGTGAGAAATAGCCTTTCAGTTGTGAGGCTGTTCAGATGGGTATTTTTTTGGACAAAAATACCCCTGATTAGGCAGTCCATTACAAGTTTGGCACCCTTTTGACCCCACCAAATCAGTAAGTGTCGCTATCCATTCCCAACCATTGGTGTTGAATGTCGGTCAAGGAATCCCAACCGAGCAGCGGAAGGCCGAACTGTCGCAAGCGTCGTAACTAACCGTCGCACATAAAGCCATCACCGTCGCACATCTCCTGCATAGAATGTCGTAAATCTGGAATAGTGTTCATTGCTGGAGGGTCGTCGTCAAAGTTGAAGCAAGCACATAAATCTAAAGACGAAACTAGCGGGTCGGACCGGCGCTGGGCGCACCTATCACCGGTACAGGGTGCACCCATCACCGGCGTAGCACCTAACGTGAACCCACTGGCTGTAACTCTCTTTGCACCCTAGCACGTAGACACACCACTATTGCTCCTCCACCCACCAGCGGCCAAACGACAGCATTGAACAAAGGAAACCCGATGGTGCCATCGTCGTTCTCTGTGTCGGTAAGTACGTCTTTTATGTTCTTTTATGTGTAGGAAACCCTAAGATACTGACCTGACATCTGCTGCACCCACCTGCGGTAGAAAGTATTAGAAGAAGGAAAAGAGGGAAAAAGAAGCAAATCAAGGTGAAGGCAGAGGAGGGAAAAAGTTAAAGTAAGAAGCAGGAAGTCGTAGAAAAAATTCCAAAGTAAGAAAATATTGATTATGCGGTGTTTGTTTATTGCATTATATTGATGGTTGTATGTTAGTGCATAAACTGTGTGATGTTGTTATCATATTGACATTATGTTATTGAATTTTATAAATGATTCCATTTGTTGTTTATGGGTAGTGTAAACCGTTGATTGAATTTCAAGGTACGGAGTTGTTGGATAAATCATTGGGGTTGTGAGATGGTAGTAGATTATGTGGTTGTATGTTACTGCATAAATTGTGTGATGTTATCATCATTGACAATTTGTTTTTGACTTTTATAAATGATTCGATTTGTCGTTTATGGGTAGTGTAAATCGCTTGATTGAATTTCAAGATATGGAGTTGTTGGATAATTTATTGGGGTTGTGATGGTTTATTGTAGTAGATTATGTGGTTGTATGTTAGTCCATAAACTGTATGATGTTATCATAATTGACATTTAGTTTGTGAATTTTATAAACGATTCCATTTGTAGTTAATGGGTAGTGTACATTGTCGATTGATTTTGCAAGGTCTGGAGTTGTTGGATAATTCATTGGGGTTGTGATGGTTTACAATTTGGTTTAGTTTCCAACATTGGGGTTTGGATTTTTAACTTGCAGGTGGGTATTCGCAACCACGAGGGTGGGGGAGTACTAATCAGGAAGTTTGAAATCCTAACTTGGAGGTCATTGTTCTCAACATGGTCGTAGGGAATTGGAATTCCCTACCAACACGTTGGGAATCCCTACCTCCAGGTTGTGATTTCCTTAACTATTTTTCTGGTTGAAACCCAACTTGGAGATTGAGAATACCAACTGTAAGGTAGGGAATCATGACCTGACAGTTGGGATCCTGAATCCAGTCATTTGTAGTTTTCGAAACTGTAGGTTTGGTAATGGCAGCTTACAGGTTGGGATTCACAACGTATGTGTTGGGATTTTGAAAATGGGAGTGGGGATTCTTAGTCATGCATTTGGAATTCCCAACGTCATGGTAGCGAATTCTAACCTCATGGTTAGGATAATCACAACCTAGGAGTTGGGATCCAAACCTGAGAGTTAGGATCGAAACTCTAAGGTTGGGATTCCAACCTTAGAGTTGGGATTGCAATCAGGTTGGGATATAGCCTAATCCCAACCAAAGAGTTGGGATCCAAACCTGAGAGTTGGGATCCAAACTCTCATGTTGGGATCCCAACGTTAGAGTTGGGAGCGCAATCATGTTGAGATCTTTGCTAATCCCAACCTAAGAGTTGGGGTGCAAACCTGAGAGTTGTGACCCAGACCTCAGAGTTGTGATCCCAACCTTAGAGTTGGAAGTGCAATCAGGTTGGGATGTCTGCTAATCCCAACCTCAGAGTTGGGATCTCGACTTTGAGGTTGTGATCTCAACCTTAGAGTTGGGATCCTAACAGTCATGGGATCTCTACCAAATCCCGAAAGTACACATATTAGAAGGGATTCTATGGCCATTTGGTATGTCGGGAATCCAGTCTTTGCAGTAAAGAATGTCAACGTAAAGGTTATTTGGTTGGTAGTTATATTTTTATTATGGTTCCTTTATATATGCATAGATTAGGTGAAATTTGGGCTTCTTTACTGGTGTCACTGACGTGTGCAAGTGGTCATGGTGTACCAAATTTGCTTCTTATCAGCCTAGTTCTGCAATAGACATTGAAATTGTACCCGCATATTAAATGTTATGTTAGAGGTGAATAGTGAAATGGGGTTGATGTTTTAACACTGTTTTCTGTTGTAACTGCAGGTTCTTACAAACATGGATGCTGCTATTACGTGCAAGATCACAAATGTACAACATTTTAGTTCAAAAGTTACATGCTTCTCTAAGCTGGGAGCCATAAAAGTTATAGCTGACAAGTTAAGTGACATGCAATTGGACATGTTCAGCAGGTCTTGCTTCAGTAAACTATTTAAGATGAATGAGCTTAAGTTTGCCGATCAGTTAGTGCATAACTTGCTTCTACGACAAGTGGAATGTGATGATTCTACCTAGCTGTGGTTTGCCCTTCTCAATAACAGTGTGATTCGGTTCTCCATGCAAGAATTTGGACTCATCACAGGGATTGATTATAGGCCATACCCACAAGACTGGTCAAGTGAGGATTGTACAACTGCTGAGCCATTTAGCCGTAGAATATTTAATGGTAGTAGCAAGGTTTCAAAAAAACTCTAGACACTACTTTTAGCAGTGCTTTTTTGGACAATGATGATGACATTGTCAAACTTGCGTTGCTGTACTTCTTAGAGATGGTGTTACTTGGTAAGGATCCGAAGAACGACATTAGAATGGAGCATATTCAATTGTTGGATGATATAAACGCCTTCAACCAATACCCATGGGATCGTTGCTGCTATGAGATGACATTGAGTGGCATGAAAAAGGATTTTAAGAAAATGGTTGCCAACATGGGTAAACGCAATAAAGGCCATAACTACAAGGCAGACAATGCATTCTATTCTTTGTCTGGATTCCCATATGCGTTTCAAGTATAGGTTTTATGGTCTTGGTTTGTTTTGGTTACTAATGGTTGGTTCGTTTGACAATGAGGTTTGATGATTTTTTTGTGCACTAATAGATATGGGCATGTGAAGCAATTCCGATCATTGGTCAACATATTGCACTAAAATCCAGCAATATGCTGCCCCGAATCGTAAGTTGGAGTTCTATTGCAATCCCAAAATTAAGAGAAATAGTAACATTGTTGCATCGCTCTGATGTATATACCTGAAATCGGTAATTGATTACACACCCTACGTTGTACTTCATGTTTTCAATCATATCTTTTTTGATTTCATGGCAGCTTGAAGCCCACCCAACGTTGGAGGCGACGACTGTAGAGGAAAAGGAGGATTACTGCAAGTATTTCGTGAGGGAGGAGGATGGTCCACTTGAGGGGTGTTCTGATAAAGTCATAAGTGATAGTGATGGCAATGGTAAGAATGATATGGCTGACAAGTGCAGTGTTCATGCATTTCTGAAGTTGTAGCCTGTTGGAAAAGGACCGTCTGCTCAAGTATAGGTGTTTTTAGGTTTTATTTTGGCTTTACTTATTGTACTTTGAGTTGTCCATGTAAGCGTCACCTGCTGATTTTTCTTCAGGCTACGAAGGATAACAGTAAGCCGGCAAGTGATCAACTACAAGCCATCCAGAAACAGCTACAACAGTTTCAGCAAGAAACAAGGAAAGCACAACACCACACAAACAAGAAAATACAAGAGACAATGCAGCTCCTAGAGGAAACAAACAAGAAGGTGGAGAACATTATGGACTTTTTAATGAGAAGCACTGCTGTTCCTACAGAACAACAGCCACCTGCTGCGAAGGTAGACATGAAAATAAAAATTATATTGATGGTAGCACGGCTTACAAACGTCTATAAACATCTACTTATATCGTTTGAAATTTGCATTGCAGGACAAGGACGACCTACGTGCTGAAACCAATGAAGACAGTACTGGGTTGGAAGGAGAACTGCCAGTTGCATACGATAGGAGTGGAGACGATTTGTACCATCGGGAAAGTGGACAGTGTTGGTCTAAAATAGCCGGTGAACCCTATTGTGCCACCTCAAGCATGGCAAGCGTCGTCCTCTATTGGTTTGGATGCAAGTGTGAAGATAATACCACAAACCGAACTTGACGAACGTCGATAGAAAAAAGTTCCAGAAACAAGGTTTAGTAATCGGGCAGAGGGCAGTATGAAAGTCACACATGTAGTAGTAGAGATCTCCCGGAGGAAAATTAAATTTGACCCAACTACAACCAATGTTACACACATGCAACCAATTGTAGGGTCACCTTCGATAGGTTCAAATGTTAGTATGAAGATCATACCAAAATACAAATATGTGAAGTGAAAGAGGAAAAAGGGTCCACAAATATCGTCTCCATTTGAGGAAATCGAACTTGGTACAAGAAAGCGCACCAAATTCGAACCATTTTGTAAGCTGTCCGACAGTGAACTCACAGCATTTAAAGCATGGCGGAACGAACATGTGCCGAATGAGTTGTATGTTTCTCTATCCTTTTACCTTAATTGTTATTGTCTTTTAGTCGTGTTTCAAATGTTCAAATATAATAAGTTGTCAATCGCTTGTATTTCCCTTGCAGACCAACCATTCGGTTGCCAACTGGGGACTGTAGTCGGTAATGGTTTAAGGACTTGTCAAAAGCCGATGTATGGTTGTCTGATTTGATTCGTATAATCAATATTGATAGTTGGTATGTCATACATATATATAGTAGTTTAAAGGTTTACATTTTATTACTATGCAGCATATAGATGCAACTTTCTGCTTTATCCGATGGAAGGCGATGAGGTGCCCTACTAGCAAGATGGAAGCATTCACCACCACAGATATTTTGTTTGGGGTAAGTATATTTTTTGTGGTATGGTAACCTCAGTTGTAGTTTACCACCATCCTGTTTCTTGCTGACTAATTCAGTTTTTTGGTTTAATATATGCAGCAACATTTATTAAGTAAATGGGAGGCTTATACAAAGAAAAAACCTTTATGGGAGGACGACAACATGTGCATATGATATGCAAAGAGGGGAGGTGTCCGAAAGCAGAAATGATTTGAGGGAGGTAGCCTGTCGGTCATGGACTGGACTAACTACGGTACCATACCGAATTTTTTGTAATGCACCCTCTTATTGTAGGTTATGTTACATACCCAAACTGAATGGTGGTTGTTTTCTGGTTTTTCCTCTCTATAACTGTACATGCTATTGAATTACAGGGGTGTACATTAGGTCCTCATAAAAGTTCACTTCAGGGAGCGAACCATTACGCTATATGACTCACTGGGGACCTATGTTCACAAATACAAACAGTTTTTGTAGCCCATACAAACACTTTTGCAGTAGCTCCTTCAGAAGACTTATCACTATCAAGTAGATGCGCGCATGACTGCAGACTGGTATATGAAGGATAGATGGACCGTATCACGATACGTCGACACACTACAACAAGAATCAGGGTAAAAGCTATACCACACGTAGAAATTTCCGTTATTAGAATATCGAAATGTACGTCATGTGCTAACTACTATGGTTGTCATAAATTTTCTAGTAGTGGTGATTATGGAATGTTTGTCATCAAGTTGGCCGAACACATAGCAAACGAAATAGTGGTGAACTCATTCCACAAATCGAACATACTATATTTCCGGGAGCAGCTAGCTGTGGACCTGTGGAATTGGTCTCGTCAGTTAGATGAGGGTATTAATTTTTGCTTGCTTATGACCATACTATTTCATTGATGCAATTCGTAACTTTGTAATTGCGTTGGTACAGTCCAACATACTTTAATCTATGATCCTTCTTCATGTTATGAGTAAGTTAGTTAATGGGTCACTATGGCTGGCAGGGAGATTTTTATGGAACTAAATTTATCAAAAAATTACACATTTTGTTCTCGCGGGTTCAGCAGGTGCATAGTGCAGCTTTATTATCACACATGACACTGCAATTGATTGTCCAATAGGGTCACAGGGTTTGCTTCAATCTATGTCATGTTTACCTTTGTATCTTCGCTGATCACTGTCATCTGTGGTTGATACTGTAGATGCCTTATGTTCTTGTAACCTATTTTTTTAACGCTATTGATTGTGATAGTTGTTTGTTTGATTATATTACTGTTGACAGTGTTGCAACGACATTGTGTTTATGTCTTGTTTACCTTCGAAAATGGCATTGGTTTTACAACGAATCAGGGTCAATAATGGGAATAGTGGCCCTATAGTCATAGGCAATTCACATGAAGAGGAAAGGTGTTGATGAAATCCCCTTATATGTACATATGCGGGCAAGGGAGAAAGAAAACGTCCATACCGAATAGGCAGGGTGCTTGTACTGCTCTCACCAAATATATGGCCATTTTTGGCAGTGCAAGATGCCTTGCAGTCTCTAGTTACAGTTAACCCCTTGTAATGTTTTTCTATCTTGTTTGTTAATATTTGTCTTTGCCTTTTTTTTTAATTTTTTTTAATTTTTTATTTTTTATGGGAGTAAAGATGATGTTCTATTATGTTAATCTTTGCAATTTTATGCCACTCCCAAAATTTACTAGGTTTCCTGTAAATGCATTTCGAAGATGGTGCTTCTATTTGTGGAATCGAACACGTCTTCAATGCGATATAAATATTGTGCCCTGTTAACTTAGAATTTGCAATCAGGCATCATGTTGACTTTATCAATATTGGTTCTTTATTCCTTTCCGCTTTAATTGTTTGTTGATTGATGTCATTTATTTTTTGAAGCTAGTATTTCAAATCTAGTTTACTATGTTGCTAGTAAGTAAACTTTTTTATTTTTTTAATTGTTATAAAAGGAAGATGCGGAATGAGGCTTAAAGTGAAACAAATAAGGAGCAAAGGCATGTTGTCGATAGTTAGTTTTGGTTCTTCATGTTTTTGTTTGCTTCTTATCATTGGTATCTGTTCCTGTTTTGCCAACTAAGTTGTTGCTTTTTGACTGATTGTGCTTATATAATTTTTGGCTATAAGTTCTCTACAAGTTTCATATATGTATGATTCAGGTTGTGGTCCTTGTGTCACAGTAAGATAGTTTGTTGTTTTCTATAATTCTCTTGAAAGTTTGTTGTTTTCTATAATTCTCTTGAATTTTTGTCATTATTTGACTCTGTTCATGCAGCTTTTCTTTGCTTTTCTTTATTGGTAATGAAATCATGTGCCATTATATAATTATCCTTCTATTCTTTCACAGTGTGTTATTTCATTGATAGATAAATGTTTTTGTTTGACTTCAGTCATAACCAAAAATGTCTTGAAGATATGATAGTCGTACCATAATTTTCCCCACTGAAGGCCGTCTCTACCAAGTTGAGTATGCGATTGAGGCCATTGGCAATGCTGGTAGTGCTATTGGACTATTATTGAAAGATGGAGTTGTCATAGTTGGTTAAAAGAAGGTTCCTTCCTAAATCCTACAGACCTCCTCTTCTACGGAAAAGATGTACAAGATTGTACTTTGTTATGCCTATTTTTTGGAACTGCAAAAATGGGCTGGTAAAAACCCATAGAACCAATCCAATAAACTGACCCAGCGCGCAGCTCTCAGCTAGCTCAGCATTCAACTCTCAGCTAGCTCCCAGCTCGCAGGTCGCAGGTCCCAGCTCACAGCTCTCAGCTAGCTCAGCATTCAGCTCTCAGCTAGCTCCCAGCTCGCAGGTCAGCAGGTCCCAGCTCGCAGCTCGCAGGTCCTAGCTCGCAGCTCTCAGCTAGCTCAGCATTCAGCTCTCAGCTAGCTCCCAGCTCGCAGCTCTCAGCTAGCTCAGCACTCAGCTCTCAGCTAGCTCAATATTCAGCTCTCAGCTAGCTCCCAGCTCGCAGGTCGCAGGTCCCAGCTCGCAGCTCTCAGCTAGCTCAGCATTCAGCTCTCAGCTAGCTCCCAGCTCGTAGCTCTCAGCTAGCTCAGCACTCAGCTCTCAGCTAGCTCAATATTCAGCTCTCAGCTAGCTCCCAGCTCGCAGCTCTCAGCTAGCTAGTCAGCATTACTCAGCTCACTTTATGTGCAGCTTATTACTTAGAGCGCAATTAATGCAGTATCTCCCAGAACAGACAGTTACCTAATCAAATAATGATTCTCTCTCCAGATATGGAAGTTAATTCAAATTCAAATTCAAGTCAACATTATCTCGGATTTTAAGGAGCAGTTTCCTGATATTATTCCAACCGAATAGGAATTGTAATTAATTTATGATTCCCTTCCTGATTCTTCTGATTTTATTGAAATCATTAGGAAAGTGTAATTAATGACTCTCTTCCTATTTCATTATTTTTCTTGAATTGTAACGGTACTTCTCCTATAAATAGGGGTTAAAACCATTGTAAAAGAGATGCTTGAATAACATACTGTCACTCTGCAGAATTTGAGAGAAAGACAGTCGTGGACGTAGGCTCTTTATTGCTAAACCACGTTAAAAGTGCTTGGTCTCCTTGTTTGGTTCTTGACCCTTTATTATTCTTTTCTAGATTTCTGTGTTTTCTCACATTGATTGCAGGTATTGGGCATTGATTACTCGTCGACTGAAAATCAACGTCGACATACTTCATGTTGCCTATGCTGTGGCTGGAATAATGTCTGATGCCAACATACTTATCAACACTGCAAGGGTCCAAGCCCAACGTTATACATATGCATACCAAGAGCCTATATTTGTTGAGCAGCTAGTTCAATCTCTCTGTGATACAAAGTAAGGTTACACACAGTTTGGGGGTGTCCGTCCTTTTGGTGTTTCATTTCAGTTTGTAAGATGGGATAACAATTATGGTTTTCAGCTTTACATGAGTGACCCCAATGGAAACTATGGTGGTTGGAAAGCTGCAGCAATCGGTGCAAATAACCAGGCTACATAGTTTATGCTGAAACAGGACTACAACGATGATATCATTAGGGAAGAAGCGGTCCAACTTGCTCTGAAGGTGCTTAGCAAAACCATGGACAACACCAGTCTTACATCACCAATACTAGAACAAGATGAGGTTTTCGTTACACCAGGAGGCAAAGTGAAGTACCAAGTTTGCTCACCGGAGTCTCTCAGTAAGTTAAGGGTGAAATATGGAGTTACCCAACTTGCTGCTGAGTCATCCTAAGCTCGTAAGGGTTTCTTCTAGTTACGTTGAGTTTCAGAACAATATGGACAACTGTATATTTTTCATGCTTTGATTGTAGAATGTGTTCATAGTCACGATTATCATCATCAACACCTTCAAATCTTGTCTGTCCATATAATCCATGGTAGCCTCTTTCTTTCTAACTCAGGCAATATGAGAGAAATATTTATAGCAGGAAGGAGCGAAACGAGAGTTAGTGAGAGCAGTATATTGAAAACAAAATTATTATGGTCTGGAGAATTTGTTCATGTCAAAAATGCCAAAAAATTGTGTTTGTCACCCATATTCAAATGAACAAAAAAGTAATTAAGATTGGATTATAAAATTAAATTTATAGACAATAGAAGTCCAGCTACATTTAAATAAGATTTATCTACTTTTAAATCATGAATTAATAAATATGTTCATACATATGGCTTAAAAAATGCAATCAATAAAGGAGATCATATTTTGTTACATTTCAAGTTATTTCATATAAATATTTATACATTCAATATTATTTATGTTTAGGAAAAAAAGGTTTCTTGATGTAAAATTATATTTTGTCACATACTTAGATAGTTCTGAATTGCTTTTACAAAAAAGTTATTTATTCGCTAACATTGCCACATTGTTTTGTCGAGACTCCGAATTCTGTAATTGAAGATAATTCATTAATTAGCATGTGTGTTTCATAGGATGAACCGCTTTGTTAGTTAATATGTTGTAGGAAGCCAAAATTGGGAGAAGTAAACATCAATATATTGCTCATAAATTAATCTCATTTTTATTCTTGTAATTATATGACTTTATGAGAAGGAATCAATGCGATATAAATTATAATCTGATGAAATTCTTCTGCATCAACATCACCAATAATGTTTTCTATTTATATACCTGGACATGCTAACTACATGATGTACAAGATAACTGATAATGTCATATATGAACTCAACTTTCATCAAAGGAAACGCAATAAATATATGACTTAAAGAATCGTCCACCATATCGTAGTTTAATTTGAGAATGGAAAACAGTCAAGCACTTGGTCGTTTATTCATGGATTGATAATGTTAGATGTCAGTAAATTAATGTGAAGGGGGTAGGTGAAAAGAAAAAGATATGAACATATATAATTCACTAAATTTAAAGACCATTGGTCATAAAAGTTTAATTATAATGTAAGTACAATCAAGCTCTAGCGTCACACCTATTGCCAACAAGCACGTGAACATAAAAGGACACAAGGGCTTCCACCAACTCAGGAAGGTTGTTCGTTTCTCCAGGGCAACATTAAAAAAGCAACAGCTTATAGATCAGATTCGATTTCAAAAATACAGTCCCCCAAGCTCCTTCTTTATCACGCGATTGTCAGTTATTAGCTTCATTGCATCAAGAACAATTAAGATACAAATACAAGTTCTACCTGTACTGATAACTAGAAATACAAAGACACGAATCATCAATAAAAAAATTTGAAAGAATTAACATACGAAAATGCATATCACCTTAATGAAGCTTAGTTCGCCAAATATAGAATATATTTATGTATATGGGAATACCATCAACATTCATGTTGTGCATGTAGACATTTTATAGTATAATAATTAGCATTCACTAGGAACATGCAAAATTGTTTGGAGCCATGCTCATCATCAATGACAACCACACATAATTTAATAAATCAAGATTGCTAACAGCATAATGTATTGTGTTGGCAACAACATTGATGTGTACAATATTGATATGATTTGAATTTTAAAAAAAAATTGTTAGTTTGCAAAACAGAATAACCGTAACAGTGAATGAACCCAAGCACTTAGACATGAACAACACAATTTTGCAAGGTCAGGTAACAAACAATCCCATACATGTGGATAAAGAATATTCATGTTTTACCTGCTATGTTTCTGTTGCTTTTTATGCCCATGGGTCTACACATGATTGCTACTGAAATGCCGATGTGCAATAGATGTGATAATATATTATGCAAAACATTCAGGCTGTCTGAACAACTACTACAAAAGCCAGCCTTAGTGAAACAAACTCATACCTGAGTTTGTTCAGCATGATATCCAAATTGCATTTCATGTTACCACCAAAACACAAACCAATTAGATAACGAGGAAAACAAATACTAAAAAAAACAATTGCAGCTGTTATAGTATCATAATGGAGTTCCTCTCTTATAATGTAAATACAGCAGCTCATTACCATGACAGTACCTTATCTTAACGGAATTGGTGCCCTATACTTTTGTTGGTTGTGTCCGAAGCCACCACATCTATTGCACTTTGATTGCTTCTTACCTTCACCTTTCGAAGGTTTTCTTGTTGTAGTAGATTGTCCACGAGGCTTACGACCTTTAGGTGGTAGGACAAGAGGAATGTCAACACCTTCAAGCCAAATCCAGTCATCGTCCGACCCAACCGGATTAATGGAAGCTGCATAAGCTGTTGCTAATGTTTTAGTTCTATAGTACGTAGCACAATAGTCGTAACAAGATACGTGTTGCCTACTACCGATTGCTAGTGCATGTGCACATGGCAGTTGGTCCATCTGGAATTTTTTGCAGTCATATGTTCTATTTTGCAGGTTCACAACCAGGTTCAAAACTCCATCGATGACAAGGTCCCTATCAACATCAATGGGACGCATATGATAACTACAGGCTTTCTTCATTCTATGTCGCAGCTTCGCTTCAACCCATTTGGTCATTAGCGTTGCCATATTTGCAGCTTCCTCACGCCTTTCCCAAAACCATCTTTGAAGTAGAGCACGTATATGCTCTATTAACTTCGTCATCGGTAGCTGTCGTGCCTCCTTCAAAATGGCATTCAAACACTCTGCAATGTTTATTGTCATTATCGAATATCTTCTACCATCAAACTCACATCTAGCCCATCTGGACGATTCTGCAAGCATCAAATACTCAACTGCTTGACTATTAACTCCTGCGATTTGGGACATAACCACATTGAATAATGAAACCCAGTATGCTTTGGCTACCTTATAAAACATCTGCTGCATGTTGCCACCTTTACAATTGGCCTTCATGTTTTGCCCTAGGTGATACATACATATTCCATGCAATGCCCCGGGAAACGAATGTGTTATTGTTGTTGCTATACTTGTGTTTCGATTTGAAATGAACACCAGATCAGCTACTTCTCCAATACAGACTTGCAGCTTTGTCATAAACCAAATCCATGCGAGGTCATTTTCTGAATATCCAACACCAAAAGCTAATGGGTACACTTGGTTATTGCCATCCATGTAAGTCGCAATAAATAGGGTACTTTTATACTTCGATTTCAGGAAAGTTCCATCAACAACTATAACGAGCAGAATGGAAGATTTAAATCCAGTAATAGAACCTCCTAACGCCATGAAAAAGTACTTGAACCGATTGGAAGCATCACATTCAATGTGGGTCATAGTCCTTGGATTTTTCATTTCCAACATCGCACAGTACATCGGAAGCACACTATACGATTGCTCCGGTGATCCCCTTGCTAACGTCATTGCAACCTCTCTAGCCCTCCATGCTTTATTATAATTACAACTCAGCCCATGCATTTTCTTCATGTCCTCAACAATGTCGTTTGGATGGTAACACTGAGAAGCACCCTCATACTTCCATTTGATACAATGCCCAATTAGTTTACTTGTTGCTTGCGGATGGTGAAACACGAGCGCATCAAGAGAACATGTGTGATCAAGAATATACTTTCGTATACAAAAGAGTCTGACCCCCCAAGTTTTGTTGCCCGCAGCCACCACTTGCAACCTTTATCCACACAAGCTATAACCAATAACTGTTTTGTGGACTTTTTTACTCTGACATTGAATTGTCTACCAACAGCTAACATTCTTATCTTCAGTTGTAGCTCTTTTTATTATAGAATATATCACCATGCCGGGGTTCTTTAACACTGTTGCAGAATCTATCTTTTATACAGCCACCCTCTATTGCCTGAGGAACCGCAGATGTCATTGCAACATGACAATCCCATTCAACTTCTTCTGAATTCAGCTTCTTCTCCTTTGCACTATTAACCCTATCAAATGGTGATGCTTCCATAGGTGCCAATGGAGATGTATAGACATCTGCAGCTTCAGTACCATAATGATCAAATATAAAGTCTGCATATTTATCAACCCCCATCACATCTTCATCGCTCATTGTCACTTCTGCACAATCCGGAACTTCACTGTTGAAACATTTTTGTGCAGCATCTTGTACTCCAACTTTTGTGGCACATTCTTCCTCACCAACTAACACGGCATCTGTCGAGTCACCTTTACGTTCCAATGTAATGCATAATGCATTCCTCGTCATTACATCACTAACTTCAGCGATAAAGAACTCAACATCACTATCGTTCAACACCTCAATTGGTGGGGTGGCATCACACGTTTTACATTTGAACTTCATCAATATTCCAAATTCAGCTGGGCTTATATCAACTGCACGACATACAAATTCATGTAATTCTTCGTACCCTGCATTCTTCAACAACAAAATTCCTTTCGCCTTCCCACCTTCGTACATAAGGTTTCCTTCCTTATTCATCCACTCACCATTGTACTGAACTACAATCCGAACTTTATCTATATCCTTCAACCTGTCAAATTAAGGCAATCTTGTGGTTAGCAATATATCCTAAGATTTCCTTGTGCTGGTTTGTCACAGACAAGCACTACTACTCTCACAACTCCAAAATAAGTGCAACTTGTATTATTCAATTTTTCCTCCAAACCAATTTCACGAATGTAAAAAAAAAAACACAACATTGTACACATTTCATGCCAATATCTTATTCTTTCAGATAAAATATCCAACCAAAGGTACCAAACATTGATTACACAGCATCGATTAACAAGTACGTATATGAAAATCTAACAACAAACCAAAAAATTATTTCACATTCAACACACTCATAAATGGAATACAAAATACTTCTAACTTGTTAAGAAGGTCAATCAAGGCAGGGAATCATAACCTACAAGTTCATATTCTCAAGTTAAATATTTGGATTCCAACCAACAAGTCCAAACAATATTTCATGTCCTGTTCCCAACCTATAGGTTAGGACTCATAACCTCTAGGTTGGGAATGACGTTGTCATTCACAACCTCACTTCTTTCCCAACCTCTAGGTTGTGAATCACAACCTATAGGTTGGGATTCCTTAACTTTTGCACATCGAGTTCAATTAAATACCCAACTTCCAAGCTTAGGAATCCCAACCTCATTCCCAACGTCAAGGTAGGGACTCCTAATCTATATGGTGAGAATCCACACTTTCAGATTGGGCTTCCAACATCCATGTTGGATTCTTAACTAACAGTTTGGATTCCCAACCTTAACGTCCTGACTCTCAACCAAGAGGTTTGTATTCTCAACTTCAAGGTTGGGATTCTCCATATACTGCAGTTGTCTCTCTTTCTTTATAGGTTGGGAATCCCAACGTTGACGTTGAGAATCACAATCTGAAGGTTGTGAATACCAAAATTATAGAATCCCCATTCAACCTTAAAGTTTTGGAATCTTAACCCGACCTGGTCGCAAAAATTTAAAAGCAATAACTGAAAATTATGTACTTTTCACCTTGTTCAAACCAAATTACACCTACAAAAAGCAACAACAAGGCAGAAAACTAGAATTACATAAAAAGAGGCACAAATGGAACATTTACTACCCATGTGGTAAAAGTTGAAATGGACCACAATATAGCATATTTCCATTGTATGCTTCTCACAGTAACAGAAAGCTGTTTCTTGAACTTCTCAGCCACCCTATCATGGCCCAGTAGTAACATTTTACCAAAACAAAAACAATCCTTCACAAAAAACAAAAAAACAAAAGTCCTAATAATTTTTTCACAAAAAAGCCCACCAATGAATTACAACACATATGCATTCTTCCTCAAACCCTTAACATGTTTACTTGTGGAATATTCCCATCACAGCAGCTACAGGAACATATGTTCTACCTCAACCGCATGCTTGCTGTGTGCTAAAACAACAAAATCTCAGATGAGGTTTCCTAAAAACTAGTTCTTTTCCTTCCAAAGCCAAAAACGGACTAGACCTTAGAAACAACATAATCTCTTCTATTACATAAAAGACAAACAAAAAGACAACAACCACCATATGTCATGCATCCAACAAGCACGAGGTTTTCAATCGACCCACTTTTTACATTTCCAGTATTAAACGCCACGAATGGGATCGTTTCCAAAATTTGTACTACACATTCAATAATAACAACTATCAATACAATTTCTCTTTCTCATTCTATTAATACCCACAACATCACACACAAAAAACACCAAAGAGCTGTCCAACATTTTTCGAATGGCCCATCCTCAGTTCTCATCACCACATTCTGTTACCCTCCCTATTACAAATGTTCACCCACAACACCACACACAAAATACACCTAACAGCCACAACACCACACACAAACTACAACAAACACAAACAACTGCATTCAGATACCCAAAGCACCTAATAGTGGTCTGAAAAACTTACCACCTGCAGACAATAAATGGCTGTCGTAGAGAAGAACTCAGTCACCTATGGCATAGTCCAATCTAGTCCAATACCTCACTCCCTCCTTCTGTTGGCGGCTGTCGGAAGCTAGACGACGCTTCGAGCGTGGGAACTGTCAGCTGCCTTATGATGTCGAGAGCAGCAACCTCACATGTGACAACATTGCAATGGGCGGCAGAGTCACGGCACCTAAGTTTCAGCAATGGACGGGAGAGTCTGTCTAACAGGCTTCAGCAAAGGTGAAAACATGAAAGGCTGCAATGGGTTTTGCATGCAGACCCGTTCGTGACTGGTGGGTTAAGAGGCAAATGTTGGGCACCCATTTTTTCACTAAGGGTATTTTTGTCCAGTCAATGTCTTCTTTTAATATTAAATTATCAAAAGGTTAGTTTTGAGGGTGACCTTTCCAAATGAGTCATTTTCTCAATTTTCTCTTATGAAAAAAATAAAAACCCATAAACAAAACATTTGGCAATTCTGGGAGAGGCCTTTGATTGGGTCCAACCAAGACAACTATGTCAAACGTCTAACAATTCTAAACCAATTGGGCAGTCGAGAAGGGCCATTTTATTTGGTCCAAATATAACCCAGAGATTTATATAAGTTGTGTCCGTACATGTCCACGTATTTTACATTTATATAATTTTCTTCTTCTTCTTCTTTAAAATTCAAAAAATTAAAGAAATAGAAATTTTCAAAAATTAAACATTAAATATTGTATACATATATATCTAGAGATGATAAAAAAAACAAATGTATATGAACAATAGGCCCAAATTATTTATAGTGAAGAAATGGTAAAAAACAAATATATATGACATCCCTCTTTGCAATTTTTCTTTTTGAGTATCGTGGCAAAATCTAGTGAAGAAAAGCATATAGAATTCTGAACTTTTCTTCAAAGGTGTGATGCAATACTCTTTGTGTTTTGTGGATGCTGATGCCTCGCTGAAAATTGTTCAAAACTTGCATAGAAACCAAAGATGAACATTGCTCTCTACTGTTCACAGTAAAACCAAAACCAAAATGCCTGTTGAAGACCTTGTCCTCTCTGCATTGCTTCAGGTCTTGTCCGACCGATTGGCGTCCCATGAAGTGCTACAATTTGCATTTCAAGAGGGTTTATCTTCAAAGGTTGAAAAATTGAAACAAAACTTGAAGATGATTGAGGTAGTGCTCCTTGATGCAAAGGAGAAGCAGCTGACAAATCGGGCGGCTGTCAAATTGTGGGTGGACAATCTTCGAGACTTGGCTTGTGATGCGAAGGACGTGCTTGATGAGTTTGATACGAAAGCTTCACAGCGTAGGTCGATGGAAGAACGTCATAGGAGCACTATCAGGGCCTGCTGGAGTCTCGTCCGTTCTTTCTTTATACGTTGGAGTCCAGGTGCTGTTTTGTTCAATTTTCGTATGCGGTCCAAGATAAATGGCATCACTAGCCGTTTAGAAGAGCTCTGCAAGCAAAAGAATGAACTCGGATTGGAACTTTTTGCTGAAAGTTCATCAACAAATGATTTACCGCGAAGACCGTTAAGTACAAGTGTGCTGACTGAACCAGTCGTCTATGGAAGAGATGGAGACAAGGCAAAAATACTTGGAATGCTGTTGGAGGATGAACAAAATGATGCCAGCTTCCGGGTGATATCTATCGTAGGTGGAAAAGGAATCGGGAAGACAACACTTGCTCAAGTGGTGTTCAATGATAAGGCAATGGGAGATTTCGACCTTAAAGCTTGGGTTTGTGTTTCTGATAATTTTGATGTTTTGAGAATCTCGAAAGCAATTCTTGAGTTGACCACTCTCTCCACTTGTGATTTCACGAATTTGAATTCCATGCAGATTAAATTACAAGAAGCAATAACAGGAAAAAGATTCTTGATTATCTTAGATGATGTTTGTAGCAATGATTATAACTTTTGGGAAATTTTGAAATCTCCTTTCAGGGCCGCGGCAAAAGGAAGTAGGATAATTGTGACGACACGTTTAGCCGAGGTAGCATTGAGAATGAGCCCTACTGCAATTTACGAAATGAAGCTTCTATCTGATGATGATTGCTGGTCCATTTTCGTAAGGCATGCATATGAGAGCAAAGATATGTCAACATATCACAATGTTGAATTAGTTAGACAAAAAGTTGTTGAACTGTGTAAAGGCTTGCCCTCGGCAACAAAAACTCTCGGTGACTTTTTACATTTTAAACAAAAAGAAGAGTGGTTAGATCTATTAAATGATAAAGAATGGGAATTAGCAGATGGAAAATAGGTTCATAGTTGAGTTAATAGAAGAATGGTTGTCGATTCAGGTTATAAAATAAAAATGGTTGATTATAGGTTAGGTTCTCTAATAAATGTAATTTAAACATATAAAGTGCTCAATTAATATTGTGATACATTTATGCACCCTATTTAATGAATACAAGATTTGTAATCGTGTTTAAACAAAACTATTTTCTGGAAACATAAATATCATTGAATTTAAACTCAGCTTTGTAATCAAAACTCAATATAATAATAATAATAATAATAAAAAGAAAGACATTCATTATTTTTAACAAAATTAAGTTAGTGGCATTAGAATCTTATTTCCTCTAAAGGAAGATTATTTATGGCTTATTGGTGATTCTTTCTTGCTTCTGCTCTCAGAATGGTATTCTTTACTTTGTACTAATTCCTTTCTCTCATCAGGCGATGAGAAAGCACCGAAATAAAATTACATTTTAGGAATAATTTTTCACTTCTGAAATTGTTCAAAGATTTTTTAATTCAACAGAAATTTAGTTACAATAAAAATTGCACTCAAGTAACATTAAATCTGTCTCCAAATCGCCTATTACATGAGTTTTATTAACAATCAATATAACCAATTACATCACTATTGTATACTGGTGGAGTCCATATAGTTCTACAAACATTAAAATAAAAAAAAAAAGAAAAAAAAAAGGAAGATGTCCTAAGCGATGATCATTAACCATCTTGCCCTGTTTTGATGTTATCATTTCTTAGCATCTTTTAATTATTTGATGTTGTAATACAACTTTATATTAGGATCCTGCTTATAGACTTCTATTTATTTCTTCAGTATAATGTCTGTTGCTGGGAGCTTATGTGTCTACTTTTTAAACTTGTCTCTTGATGTGGCAAATGTTAAAGCCTCAAATTGTGATCACACCACCGGCACTTTAATGTGTGAATTCGAACTTGTTTATATGTGAAGCATGTTCATTTGTTTGTGATCTTTAACGTCATTATCTCGATTGTAAGAAACATCACTTGAGTCATAGATAATATACACTTCGTTGTTGAATGAAGCAAATATCGTAAGCTTATGATCATAATTGATATGCTGGTCTGTTGAGAAACTATGAAAACTAAAACAACCTCAAGAAATAGCGAGCCTAGATTGCCTTTCTATAATTTTCATATTCGTTTCTCATCTGGCAGCATCTTAGTGATGAAGATAACTAAGATACACAGATAGTGGACCGTCCACGGTGGGCTTCGTGGCCTTCTGGGGCTCGTGCGTGTCTTATGTATGCTAGGATATGTACAGCAGTTTCCAAGATCCAAGGACCAGGACAGTAGTGTGCCTGTCGAAACTTGTTACTACAAAAAGCGTGTTTATGTTCTGCCTTGATGAATTTTGATGACAATCATGTGAAAAAAGACATACTTGAGTTTTGCCAATCAGACTGTTCTTGTATGCAAATCCATTATTGTTTATAATTAGCTTATGAGAGTTACAAGATTTTTACATGTAAGAATTTAAAGGCATGGCTTGTATATATTACGATTGTAACATCATATTTTATAGTAAATACTCAGGAGATCAATTATACATGAAAGCAGGGGACGACGCCAGAGCCTGTCTTCCTCAATTCACAAGTCAACAAGACATTTGACAAATTTTATAGTAAAATTAAGTCACTATTACCAATTTAATTAATCGTCATCTTATATATCGACAGTCCACATGCTATTACTTTGTTATAAATTTTAACTTAAAAGTATTTTGACTTAAATTATGTGAGTTCAATTGTGTATTTATTTCTATCCTAATTTAGTCTAATCAAGTAGTTATTTTCATCGAGCTGAACCAGAGAAATAATCGTGTTTGCATTTTCATTATTGGTTTGTATAAATAGGATGTCAATTTCTTTTTCCCATGACATATGTTGGTAACCATTCAATCAAAACTCCATAAATTGCCTTCTCAAGTACTGTAATGTAGAATTACATACTCCCAGCCAATCAATAATATATAGTTATAACTTATTTCATTCAATTTGATTATTTTCTCTAATCTATTAATTTTATCTTGATTGTTTAACAACGCCATGGGCTCCACACGTTAACATGTTATGCGTATTTTACGCACAGCACTTGCAATATTTTTATGATATCGTTGTGTGTACCTATGTTTTCTAGTCAAATTAAGCCGTAAATGCTTGTACTTTTGGATAGTTTTGAAAGACATTAGTTCACCAGCTCCTTTAAATCAACTATGTGATACCATGCGACGAATAATGTCGATGTTGGAATTCAGTCGACGAGCAATCAATACCCAATACCTGCAATCAATGTGAGAAAACACAAAAATCTAGAAAGGACAAAGACAAGAACTGAGAATAAATGTGAGAACCCAAAGCTTTTACGTGGTTCGGCAATAATAGGCCTACGTCCACGACTGTCTATCTCTTAAATTCTACAGAGTGACAGTATATTATTGATTATTGTATGATCATGTTACAATGATCTTAATCCCTATTTATAGGGAATGAGGCGTTACAATTCTGGTTGTAGCAAATCAGGAAAAGAGTCCTAAATTAATTACATTCCCTAAACAATTGGGAAAAATAAGGAAAAGAATTGTGAATTAATTATACTTCCTAATATATTTAGATAATATTAAGAAATTACTATAATTATCTTGAGATAATGTTGATTTGAATTTGAATTTAAATGGATCTCCATATCTGATGAGGAAATCACAGTTTGACCGGGTAATTGCCGTATTCGGAGAGAGAATCTTGGTTGAACTTGGTGACTACCTGTTCTGGGAGATACTGTATTAATCACGTGTCTGAGCGAGCTGACGTGTCTATGGTGGTCTCGAGCTCAAGCTCGCTGAGAGACGAGCTATGCAAGAGATGAGCTGCGACCTGGCTGAGTTTTTGGGTCGGTTGATGCCAGCTGGAGAATTTTTTTAAACTAGTTGAAGAGCCTGCTGGACTTAGAGTCAATACTAAGCCTTGTTTGTTGGACTTTGACTACGTTGACCTTATCGGGCCTTCTTATCGGGTCTTGAATGAGCCTAGACTGGATTTTTACCAACTCAATTAATGAATCCGATAAATACATATAACAGATAACATACAAGCATGTTCTTGGATTCATAAAATTTCTTTTTTGGATAGAAATCTTTATCTTTACACAGAAAAAAAAAAAAAAAAGTACATATATATACATTTTCGAATTAGCAAAGTAATGATTCTCAGTTAATTTCTTATTTTTGCTAACCTATTCATAAAAAAAGTTTAAGTTTGAATAATGTAGGAGAAAGAAAAAATATAACAATCTTGATCTTTCAGTATTTTTTTTTATGCCGAACCTTAGTAAAAAGAATAAATAAATAAATAATAGAGAATCCTTACTCCGAATACTAGCTGTAATTAATGGTCCACCACTCTAGAGTTGTTAATTAATTAACAGTCACCATAAAACCACTGGAATACAAATGATCAAATTGATTGGTATAAATTATTTTGATTAATTGTAATTAATTTCAATAAAAATTTAATTATATTTATTAATTAGATTGGTCACAAGCAGTATTTTTTTTTTGAAAAAAATTCAATTAAAAAATTTCAAAATTATCCTTATTTCAAACATTTTAGGAAAACTTAGTTCTAGTTGAGGTTTAATTGTTGAATAAGTATTCTCTGTCAATCTTTTATTTGTGCTAATCTTTTTATAAGAAAAATTTAAGTTTGAATAATGTATGAAAAAAAAAATGAAGCAATCTTGACCATCTACTATTTCTTTATAAAAAAAAATGACAAAGAATTTTTGCATTGTTACCTTATGAATATTGTTAATGAAATCATTCCTTTAGAGAAAGTTCTTGTTGAGAATTCAATTATATATCACTTTTATTCCTTAATAATGTATAACCTAAAATCTAAGACGTATAGTCTACATTTTTTACTTCTGTGAGAAAATAAATTTTACATTTTTGATATTTTCTCAATTGTATTAGAATCTAAATCATCACATTTTGAAAGTCTTTAATAAAGTCAATCATTTATACTAATCAATAAAATAATTATTTTTTTAAAATTTGGCCAGTTTTATCGCAAATGTTTAACAACTGTAATTTATTACCATTGTTGATTGGTTGAGTCCAAAGCACTTGTAATTTTCAATGATCATTTTAGTTAATATTAAAGCAACAAATGTCTATATACTTCCGTGTGTTTGTTAGGGCAACTTGTTCAATATTTACCAACTCCACTTAAAAAACAATTGTTAATTATTTTAATTATTAGTAAATATTTTAACTCTTGATTAGAACCTTTTTTCATAAACTTAGTTAATATACAACATATAACAATCAACTTGATATATATATATATATATATATATTGATTTGGCCGGCTTATGTCGTAAGTTTTACGAAATTTCATACACAATCATTATAATAAATAGGTGGACTCCACATGTTTTTGGTCTATAATTTTATACTTTGTAATCTTGTCGTTGGTCATATTAATTAATGTTCGTGAAAGCAGCAAAGGTATGTATAATTGTGCAATTGTTTAAAACCAAGTTGTTCACCAACTTCATTAAAAATTAGTTGTGTGATAGAATGACATTTGAAAACAATGCAGGATGGTTTTATTGTAGGTAAGGATCAACGACATACATGTTATAATTGGGTTCACAAAAGTATATAATTTTCAAAAAAGGAAAATTACAATTTGACTATCCAATTTGAAACTATGTTCAGACGGAGCAAAGGTTTCAATTTTATTGTAATTTACTCCCTATCATTAGATCATTTTCGTTAAAGTTAATTGAATTAACAGTAAAGTTGTCATTTTATGGGTAGAGGCCTGCCACGTGGGTGAAGCAAACTATTGATTTAATTTCCATTAAAAGTTGAAAAACATATTTTTTTTAAAAAAAAAATTAATCAATTAAAGAAACTAAAAATTAAAAAAGAAATACTTGAGTTCTGCCAATCAAACTGTTCTTGTATGCAGATCTATTATTGCTTATAATTAGCTTATGAGAGTTACAGGATTTACATGTAAGAATATAAAGGTATGGCTTGTATGTAATATTGCAATTGTAACATCATATAGCAACTTTTGTTCAAAGTGCAGTACTTAGAAGATCGATTGTGCATGAAAGCAGGGGATGATGCCAGAGCCTGTCTTCCTCAATTCACAAGTCAACAAGACATTTGACAAATTTTATAGTAAAATTAAGTCACTATTACCAATTTAATTGATCGTCATCTTATATATCGATAGTCCACATGCTTTTGCAAATATTTGTTTATACAACAATAGTAATTATTACTTTGCTACAAATAGAAACTTAAAAAAGTATTTTGACTTAAATTATGTGACTTCAGTTGTGTATTTACTGTAATCAAGTAATCATTTTCATAGACCTGAATCAGAGAAATGATTGTGTTTACATTTTCATTATTGGTTTATATAAATAGGATATCAATTTCTTTTGCCCATGACATATGTTGGTAATTAACCATTCAATCAAAACTGCTTAAACTGCCTCCTCAAGTGTAATGTAGAATTAGATATTCCCAACCAATTAATAATATATAGTTATAACTATTAATTTTATATTGATTGTTTAACAACGCCATAAATTGGACTCCACACGTTAACGTGTTATGCATATTTTATACACAGCACTTGCAATATTTTTATAATATCGTTGTTTGTACCTATGTTTTCTAGACAAATTAAGCGGCAAATGCGTGTATTTTTGCAATTTTTTAAAGACACCAGTTCGCCAACTCCTTTAAAAATTCAACTATGTGATATCATGCAATTTGAAGGTGAGTAGGATGGCTGAATTGTGGATAACTATGGCTAACATACAAGCATGTCCTTGGCCGTTCATAAAATTACTTTTTGGATAGGAATCTTTCTCTATTACAAAAAAAACTAAGTACAAAGTTACGTTTTCGAAACCACAGAATGTGATGATTTAGATTCATAATACAATTGTGAGAAAATGTCGAAAATGTAAAATATCTCTTTTCACAGAAATAAAAGCTATAGACTATAAGTCTTAGATTTTAGGTTGTAAATTATTAAGAAAGTACAAGTAATAAATAATCGAATCCCGGCAAAAACTTGCTCTAAAGGAATTTTATTAATAATATTAATAAGGTAAAAATTGAACCTCAACTAGGAAATCAAATGACTTGTGTTCTTTGGGCACTACTACAATGACTTACATTAACATAGATGAATGACTGGTAGAGTCACGCTCTTTCACAAAAACCCAAAACATAAATTCAGAAGAATAAGTTTATTGGTTTTTTTTTTTTAATATTTTCTATAAAACTCACATGCAACGCAATAGAAGAGTTTTAATTATAAATTTTTATTTATAAAAATTTTAACCGAACAATTGTGGAATGGAGTAAACTTCAAGTGACGGATAGTTCATATCTCTTTTTGTTTTTCAGTCTTTTTAAGTGC
The DNA here is from genome assembly GCA_019925255.1 of Litchi chinensis. NCBI lineage: Eukaryota > Viridiplantae > Streptophyta > Magnoliopsida > Sapindales > Sapindaceae > Litchi > Litchi chinensis. The sequence goes on along the minus strand of CM034462.1, from coordinate 32,831,688 downwards.
ATGCACATTTCATAGACTTTATTATTAATTTAATTAAGTAATAATAAAGGATAGAAGATTATATATTAAAAAAAAAAAAAAAGGTTATTAAATGAAATGAATCAATTCTGGTCGGTAGAACATCATTTTCTGATGGATTCCACATAATTTGTAAGAAATTAAAAAGATTGATTTTGCTTTATTTAATTTAAATATAGAGCACTCATGAATTTAAAATGACATAATGTACACCTCACATTTCGAGAACAATAACCAAAGAGAATTTAATCATGATCCAACAAAATCTTTCAATTATTAATTAAGCGTTACATTTCTCAAAATTTTTTCTAAATTTTTTAATCAAATGATGCGATAAACTAATTTATAATAATTATCTTAATTATGAGAGGATGAATTTTGTTTAGGAAAAATCTAACACCCCAAAATCAATTGAAATTGATTAAGACAACCTCAAATCAATTGGTCCCCTTAGACCCAATTGAAACAAGTTGCCCAAATCTCCAATTAACTCCAAGAGAAAGCCTAAGAGGAATAGATCCAAGGAGAAAAAAAGCCTAGACCCTATCACTATTTGGGAGAGTAGGAGTAGGAAAAGGTTAGAAAAATGGAGGGAAATGACTTTCGAAAAGGAGGGAAACCTTCAAAAGAAGAACTGATCCTCTCCAACCAGCAAATCCTCTCAACATCACCTAAAGGACAGCTTCAACACCTAGCACAGAGTTGACATAGTGTAGGCGTGACAAGCTTCAGCAAAAGGAAAGGCTCATGGCACACCACTTGTCTTTAAGGCCAGGCAAACCAATATGAAAGAAGCATATATCTTCTCCAACCAACCAATTTGCAGAGGCAAGAGAGCTAGAAAGTGATGAGACATGAAGGAAACAAACGACAAGAAACAGAGATACAAGCGGAGGGAAAGTTAATGGGGCTTTGACCATATCAAGGGATAAGAAAATGACCAACAAGTCCCCAAGGCATAGGCAATGATATATATAAGAAGGTAACTATTTATCCAAAAGGTAATTTTTTTTGGAAAAGACATGAGACGAACTAATATGCGAGAAAACTCGCCTGGGAGAAACTCTCACAAATATTAGATCTCATTTGAAGCTTACTTAGTATTGTCTTACACCTCATTTTCTCTAAAAACTCTTCAAAAAAGCCCCTCAACTTCTAGTCGAGATGAGATTTCCTTACGAAAACCAATTGACTTGAGCGTCATAGAGTTTTGGCCGGTGAAGCAATGGTAACACCTAACCTCTGTACTTAGTTTTGCAGGTACGTTTAGGGGGAAGACAAGTGAAAGAAGATACATCAACCCTAAAGAAGTGGGTTGTTGGGTAGAGTAGGGATCTCCTACCAGCAAACCGTTTGTAGCATCTACAAAACAGTTAAAGAATAGGGATCCCTTGCCAACAAATAGCTTGTAGCATCTATATAGCAACCCGAGAGTCTAGATCTTTCATTTATAACAATTTTGTAACATCTAACTCAAAGGCCTAATCTCTTGAATTGGTTATGGGATTAACCCAAGAATTTATTTCCTAGATTGTATTCAATTAATCTTGATATTATTATTGATATAACCCTTGTGGACAATTTTTGTATCAACAAATTTAATGATGTGGTAGTTATAAATCAATTTGCTATCTCATTTGAATAAAATTTTGAATAATATAACATTATTCATTAATTAAAATGCGTCGTAATTAAATGAAACATGATCAAAATAAGCTGAAAGATGTAATGGCATAATCTCTAACTGTAGAAAAATCAATGGAATGCCATCTTTTTAAATTTAGGAGCATTTAGAAAATTTAACTTATAAATTCATTATTTTATAAAAGTAATTCGATAATTTATGTATTACTAACAATCATCAAGGACAAAAATGTTTTTTTACATATTCTGTTAATGTTGGCCATTAGTTGATCAATATTTTGAATTTTTTTAAAAAGTTTAAAAAAAAAATGAGGATGAAAAGTTTCTAAAAAAATATTTAGAAATCTGATATTTTTTGAAATTCTAGAAACTAAAATGAAGCTTTTCCTGATTTTAATCTAGATAGATTCAAATGTGATTAGAATAAAGAGAAAGCAAGGAAAATCTCCATGTGAAATTGGAACGCCAAATAATTAAAAATAAATAAATGTCTTAAAAAATTGTTGTACTGCTCCCAGTGGCGGGGTTGGTGAAGTAGTGGAGCGAGATGCTACGATGAATTGACCTTGACACACTAAATGGGTAGAATCCACGCAGAGCTTTTAAGAACTGTTATATGCATTTTCTGGACTCAATAAATGGATTGGTAAAAATCTATGAAGGCCCAACAAGTCAACCCAAATGCAAAGGCTCATCAGACAAGGCCCAGATTTCAACTCCGAGCCCAACGAGCTCTACAGCTCATCCCAGCAAACTTCTTAGCTTGCAACAAAGAGCCCGTTTCACAGCAAAATTGTAGCGCATTCCACAATTCACCATATGTGTAGCTCGCTATTCGCTGATCAGTAAGATCCAGCTCGAGGTTGCTATAAACACTCAGCAGTTTGTCCAGAGTGTAGTTAATGCAATATCTTCTAGAACAGGCAGTTACCTAATCTGATCATGATTCTCTCACCAGATATAGAAGTTAATTCAAATTCAAACTCAGTCAACATTATCTCGAATTTTAGGGAGCAGTTTCCTGATTTTATTCTAACTTATTAGAAAGTGTAATTAATTCATGATTCTCCTCTATTTTATTGCTTCCTAATCTGTAACAACTCTTCCCCTATAAATAAGGGTTAAAATTATTGTAACAGGGGAGATAGACAATTAATAACGTACTGTCGCTCTGCAGAATTTAAGAGAGATAGTCATGGACGTAGGCGCACTCGCTGAACCACGTTAAAAATTCTGTGCTTTCTTGTTTTGTTCTTGGTTCTTTGTTGTCTTCTTTTTGGTTCTTGTGCTTTCTTACATTGATTACAGGTACTGGACATTGAATTCTCATCAACTGAATTCCAACGTCGACATTTTGGCGCTAGAATGAGGGCCCAAACTATAATTTTTTTTCATCTCAATTCATCAATTTCTGACAACATGCCAAGAACCAAATCAAACAGGCATTTTGGAGATGATGACCAGGCAGAGAGCCATATGAACCAGCCTCAGCAGAACATGCAGCCTGTGCAGGACGCACCCATGCATACAGTCGGTACGTCCTATGCTCAGGCAGTCAGCGCTGAAACAGGCATTCCTCCTCTGCCTCTTCGGCAACCGGTTTCAATTGCCCCAATAGCTAAACGGCAGAATATATGGCAGCAAAGGTAAGAAGCGTTGGAGAACACGGTTAAACAGCTTACAGAGGCGGTCAATATGTTGGTGCAAGCTCAGATACAGAATGCATCTAAGGTTGAGGTCGAGGTTCCAAGGCACGTGCCCCAGCAGCATGAAGCAATGCAGGTACCCAAAAGGCCAGCAAGGGAAATCCTACGACCTGCCGGCTCAGCTCGCTCCTCTAACGCACGCTCTAGAGCTGGAGGCCACCCTATCCGCTAGGAAAGGGAAGTCACGCGCCCAGCTAGCCTGGTAGTAAGGCTGAGCCAAGATGGACGCCAACAAGTAGAGGTTGGGTACTATAGAGTCCGAGCTGTAGCTCGGAATGTTGATGAGGTGAATGGGCGACATGCGAGGTCCTATCAGCCTGAGGGTTTGTTCGAAGAGGACAAAAGGTATGACCCAGAGCATCATTCCCTAAGTCACGACCACAGGAGGAGATATGAGCTCCGAGATCCATAAGTAAAGGAGCTCCTCCAGAGGGTCCAGCAGCTAGAAGTACAACCTGGAGCCCCAGAGCAACGCAGGCACTACGGGGAAAAGACCCCATTTACAAGAGAAATTGAGATGCAGCCTCTCCCTCCCATGTTTAAAATGCCAAACATTCAGCAGTACAATGGGGACAGTGACCCCTATGACCATCTCGACGCCTTCAACGTTCAGATGGATCTGCAAACAGATAATCCTATGGTGAAATATCGTGTATACCTAACCACTTTGAGGGACACTCCAAGGACATGGTTCAAGAATCTCCCAGCTCGAAGTGTTGGTAGTTGGGAGCAATGCCAGCAGAAGTTCGTTAGTCAGTACAGGGCACTGAGAAGGCAGCTCGCTCCATCCTACCACCTAGCTACTATCTTCCAGCGTCAAGGTGAGTCGTTGAAAGAATATATCATCAGGTTTAGACACGAGGTCGCAAATGTTGAAAATCCATCAGACGAGAGTATTCTAACAGCGATCTCAGCTAGGCTGTGCAAAGATGAGAAGTTGTATGAAAGCATGTATAAGTCTCCAGTGAAGGATCTGTGAGAGTTTTATAAGCGAGTTGCGAAGGAAATTAGGTGGGAAGAGACCTTCGGCCCGAAGAAACCCAATCAGAAGAATGAAGCAGGCAGTTCCAGCCAGATGAAGAAAAGAAATAATGGCAGGAACGAAGGAGAAGGTAGGAATAGTGGCTCGAACAATCAGATTGCTAAAAAGGCAAGGAGAGAGCCAAGGAATGAGCAACCTCAGCGTCAAGGTCACTACAAAAATTATAGCATCCTGTCAAACTCGCAAGACAGGATTTTTGCAGCAAAAAAGAATAAGGAGGACTTCGGCAAGTCTTATCCTTTGAGAGCCCCTGTTCAGCATAAAGATAGAAGCAAGTTTTGTGCCTATCATAATGAAATCGAGCATAATATTTTAGACTGTTGGGCATTGAAGGACGCCATTGAAAAATTAATCAGGAGAGGTCACCTGAGGGATTATGTGGAGCGACGTGTAGACTCGCGACCTCCACAACAACGACCTCAACAGTAGTAGCCAACACAGCAACAGCCCCAACGAGCTCCCGAGCCAGAGCGTGAGTCTGCGGTAAGAACTATTTTTACTATTCATGGTGGCCCCCATATCGCAGGTGCTTCGAACAGGTCGCACAAGAGATATGTTTGAGAAGCCAATCATACTTTTCAGATTAGTGGGTCGGAGGGACCTATAAAGAGGGTAAAAACAACCTCGGATTAAATTGCATTCACTGATGAAGATGCTAGAGGTGTGATTTGGCCTCACAATGATGCGCTGGTCATCCGAGCTAAGATCAGCAACATGGAAGTGCGACGCATCATGATTGATACTGGGAGCTCGGTAAATGTGATGTACAAGAGATGTTTTGAGCAAATGAGGCTAGGAGCAGAACAACTGAAACCATTCCCAAAGCTTCTTTATGGCTTCACTGGAGATGCTGTTATACTAGTGGGTCAGATTAAGCTGCCATTTACTCTTGAGGAAGCAGGTCGACAAGCTACTGTGTTGACAATATTTCTGATAATTGACTACTCATCAGCATACAATGTGGTCCTGGGAAGACCTGCTATGAACGAGTTGGATGTAGTTACTTTAACTAGGACCCTCACGGTCAAATTCCCAACCCCTAATGGTGTTGGATGTGTTCGGGGGGAACAGCACTTGGCTAGGAGATACTATGAATATGCTGTTAAGATAGGCGTAAGAGAAAAGAAGGTGAACGTGGTCTTAGGGGATTAGCCACGAGCTATGACTGAGAAAGGAGTCAGTCATGATTTGGACCCTCGTGAGGTAGATGCAGACCTAGCTATTGGACCGGTCGAAGAGTTGGAAGATGTTCAAGTCAGCAAGGCAGATCCAGAGAGGTGCCTGAAGCTGGGAATAGGTTTAATTCCAGAACTGAGAACCTAACTCGCTGACTTATTAAAGGCGAACTTAAACGTGTTTGCATTGAACCATGAGGATAAGGTGATGTCACACAGATTGAATATTGATCCTCACCACAAGCCAATTCGTCAAAAGAGAAGGGCAATGATAAGGGAAGACTACTTAGCACTGAAGGAAGAGGTCGATAAACTGCTGACAAACAAGTTCATCCGAGAAGCTTACTACCCGACCTGGGTCGCCAACCCCATATTGGTGAAGAAAAAGAACGGAAAGTGGAGAACTTGCATCAACTTCACTGACTTGAATAAAGCGTGGCCTAAAGATAGTTTTCCCCTGCCGAGGATAGACCAGCTTATTGATGCTACAGCTGGACATGAGCTCTTGAGTTTTATGGATGCCTACTCGGGTTATAATCAGATCCTCATGAACCCCGAGGACGAAGAGCATACCTTGTTCATAACTGATCACGGCTTATACTACTACAAGGTAATGCCCTTCGGGTTGAAAAATACAGGAGCGACCTATCAACGCTTGGTAAACATGATGTTTGAAGAACAGATTGGAAAGACCATGGAGGTCTACATCGATGACATGTTAGTAAAGTCCAAGCAGATGAGTGATCATGTGCGTGACCTAGGGGAGATATTTTAGATTCTGAGGAGCTATCAGATGAAGTTAAATTCACACAAGTGTGCATTTGGAGTAGCTTCTAGGAAGTTTCTAGGCTTCATGGTCAACAGTAGAGGTATTAAAGCCAATCCTGAGAAGATCAAAGCATTGATCAATATGAGGTCGCCTACTAGGGTGAAAGATATTCAGAGCCTTAATGGCTAGGTCACGGCACTAAGCAGGTTCATTTCTAAAGCTACGGATAAATGCATCCCATTCTTTGATAATTTAAAAAAGGCAAAAAGCTTCGAGTGGACCGAGTAGTGTGAAGTAGTCTTCCAATAGTTGAAGGACTACATGGGGCGAGCTCTACTCCTTTCCAAGCCTAAAGAATGAGAAAAGTTGATTCTGTACTTGGGGGTGTCTCAACAAGCTTTAAGTGCTGTATTAGTGAGAGAAGAAGAAAAGACGCAGCTTCCAGTATATTATGTAAGTAAAAGGCTGCAAGATGCTGAAACCAGGTATTCGCAGATGGAAAAACTCGCTTATTGCCTGGTGGTTGCATCGAAGAAGTTGCGGCCTTATTTTCAAGTTCATTCAATCGAAGTCCTCACCCAGTATCCGCTGAAGCAAGTTCTACAGAAAGCGGACACCTCAAGTCGTTTGTTGAAATGGGCAATGGAGCTCGCACAGTTCGATATCCGGTTTAAGCCGAGGATAGCTATCAAAGCTCAAGCTCTGGCAGATTTTATTGTTGAGTTTACAGGGTCTGTGGATGATAAAGCTGAATCTTTTGAAGGTCTAACTTGGGAGCTTTATGTAGACAGATCATCTAGCGAGCATAGGGCTGGAGCTGAAATTCTACTGATTAGTCCTGAAGGCCACAAGATCCTATGTGCTCTAAGGTTCGGTTTCCAGGCTACAAACAATAAAGCTGAATATGAAGCGCTGCTCGCAGGTCTGCGTCTTGCTAGGGAGACACGAGCTGAACGACTAAGGGTTTTCAGTGATTCGCAACTCGTGGTTTGCCACATTCTGGCGGAATACCGGACCAAAGGGCCAAAAATGACATTGTACCTCCAGAAGGTTCATGAAATGTTAGGTTCTTTTTAGAAGTATGAAGTGAAGCAGATTCCGCGAGCTAAGAACGCACATGCAGATGCTTTAGCTCGCTTGGCAACCACTCGAGATGCAGATTTTCTTGGAGTAATCCCAGTAGAGTTTCTGCCAACTCCTAGTACAGAAGAGAAGAATTCAACAATGGCCATAATTATACAGCCCAATTCCTGGATGGGTTCGATTTTGAGCTATCTGTAAGATGGGAAGTTACCGAGTGATAAGCTGGAAGCATAGCGCTTGCAAGCTAGAGCGGCTAGGTACTGTATCTACGATGATGTGCTGTATAAGAAGGGATTTTCAGCCCTATTTTTTAGATGCATAGATGGCCAAGATTGTGAGGCGGTGATGAGGCAGATACATGAAGGCCATTGTGGGAACCACGCTGGGGGCTATCTTTAGCTCAAAAAGCACTATGACAGGGTTTCTATTGGCCCACTATGAAGTAGGATGCCATCGACCTGATCAAGAGATATGACAAGTGTCAAAGGTTTGCCCAGGTTCCGCGAGCTCCACCAACTTATCTTCAACAAATGGTGAGCCTGTGGCTCTTTGCAATTTGGGGAATGGATTTGATCGGGCCTCTGCCAACAGCTCGTGGAAAATGTAAGCATGTTGTGGTCGCAGTTGATTACTTTACCAAGTGAGCAGAAGCAAAGGAACTGGCTGAAATTTCCACCACGAAGATTGAAAAATTTGTGTGGAACAATATTATTTATAGATTCGGAGTCCCACAGCAAATCGTGACGGACAACGGGACCCAGTTCAACAGCTATCAGTTTCTTAGATTCTACAGGGATCTGAAGATCGTTAAAAGCTTCTCAGCAGTGGACCATCCACAAGTCAATGGCCAGGTCAAAGTTGTGAACAAGATTATAAAGTAGACCCTGAAAATGAAACTAAAAGCAAAGAAGTGAGCATAGGTAGATGAGCTTCAGAAGGTACTATGGGCTTATAGAACCACAGCTCGTAGCACCACAGGCGAAACGCCCTTCTCGATGGTGTATGGATCTGAAGCCATGATCCCAACGGATTTAGAAGTCACCTCACAGTGAAGAACGACCTTCAATCCAAATGGCAATGACTAGTTACTTGCTGCAAACTTAGACTTGCTTGAAGAAGTCAGGGAAATAGCTAGTGGAGAGTAACTGTCTATCAACAGAGAATTGTGAGGTGTTATAACAAGAATGCTCGAATTCGTAGCTTCAATGTGGGAGATTTGGTACTACGTCTCATTCTGCCTAGAGCTCGCAAATCTAGCGATGGGTCATTAGGCCCAAATTGAGAAGGACCCTATATCATCAAGGAAAAGGAAATTGAGCATATCATCTGACCAACATGGATGGAGCTAAGGTCCCTTGAGCTTGGAATGCCGAGCATCTTCGACCATATTATCAGTAACTTTATTTGTTACCTATAATTCAACTTTATTATAGAGAATGAAAGCTCCAGTTTCCCTCATGATATGCGTTATTTCACCAAGTTAATGGGCTTCGTGCTGATTAGCTTGCTGCTCGCATAAAAATAAAAGAGCCTAAAAAGCAGGTGGCTAAGTGCCCCTGCATAGCTCGCTAAAAATAAAATAGTCAAAAAAACAGGTGGTTAAATATCCCTATATAGCTCGTTAAAAAGAAAAGAGCCTAAAAAGCAGGTGGCTAAATGCCCCTGCATAGCTCGCTAAAAATAAAAGAGCCAAAAAAGCAGGTGATTAAGTACCCCTGCATAGCTCGTTAAAAAGAAAATAGCCTAAAAAGCAGATGGCTAAGTGCTCTTGCATAGCTCGCTAAAAATAAAAGAGCCAAAAAAAACAGGTGGTTAAGTACCCCTACATAGCTCGTTAAAAAGAAAAGAGCCTAAAAAGCAGGTGGTTAAGTGACCCTGTATAGCTCGCTAAAAATAAAAGAGCCTAAAAAGCAGGTGAGGTTATGTACCCCTACATAGCTCGCTGAAGTAAAAAGAACCTAAAAAATATGTGTGGTTGAGTACTCCTGCATAGCTCGCCAACATTCTAATATGACATGAGGTTTTGGTCAATTGCTTATGTAATAAAATTTTGTTAACTGTTGAATTAAGCGATTGCTTAAAGTTATCACAACATATTTTAAGCTCGTTAACAATTAGCTCGCAAGAATTTTGATAACTGATAAAATGAAGAACATAAGATATGTTACAACAAACGCAATAGCTTCAACGCATTCAACACAGAAGATATGATGAAAAAAAATTTATTAAAGTTCATAAACTCTTTACAAATTGAAAAAGTAATGGTATAAAGAATACAAGTGAAAGAAGCAAAAAATGAGCTCTTAATTTCAAGCTTGAGAATCTGCGCATGGGAGGTTATCTTTATCGGAAGGTGAGCTGGATAGATCGTCAACACCAGCAGGTTCGACCTAAGAGGTGCTAGGAGCCTGTGTTGCTAGAGGAACTTCATCAACTGGAGACGAGGTAGTCCCAGCCTTGAACTCCTCCATAGTCTGGAGTCCTTTATCACCGAAGATAGAAAATTCCATATCAGGATGGGACATCCATAACCTGTAGAGGAAATTACGAGCTGTTCTTTCCTCAGCCTCATATTTGGCTTCAGCAACCTACTCCTCCATCTCCTGAATAGATTTTTCTCTAAAAACCATCAGTTCTTCGAAGGCATCATCTGCATGGCGATTAATGACCTCAGCTTCTTGCTTCATAGCTTCTATTGGCTGCTCTACAGCCTCGGCCCGTTGTACTGCCTCCCTCACTTGTTGCCTAAGCACCTCAGCTCGGTGTTCGGCCTCTTCAGCCCATTGGGCGGCAGCTTCTGCTCCTTCAGCCCGTTGTTCAGTGGCCTCAACCCGTTGCACTGCGGCATTAACTTGTTGCTCGAGCACCTCGATTCGTCCTTCTACAATCGAAGCTCGTTGCTCAACCTCTTCAATACGTTGTGTCGCGGCCTGTGTCCGCTTGACCTGTTTATTGGCCAGTTCGGCTCCCTGTTTAGACTGCCTCAACTCCTCCCTCACCTGATTTAGCTCATCTTTTAACTTGTCGCCCTCATCTTCGCAATTACGAAGCAAGCCAGTGAGGTGCGACCTAGTGGCTTCGTAATTCTCTTCTGCCCACACTAGAGCCTCCTCGGCTGTTTGTCTAGCAATGGTCGCCACAGCTATCTGTGCCTCATGGCCTTCGACGAACCCTCTCCCACCTTGGACCCTCTCAGTTAAGTCTGCAATCTCCTCCCTAGCTTTCTCTAGCTCGTTCTCAAGCCTCATTATTCGATCCTCAGTAATTCTAGTCAATCTCCTTCGTTTTATTGATGCAAAAGCGGCCTGAAAATTCTACAAGTTAATATTTGAGAAAATGAAGAAGCCAAGAGGTAAAAGAAAAATAACTTACCAGCATGGCATGACGAGCTGCGTACTCGTCCAGGTCTGTACCCTAAGGGACCTATTTTCTAAAACCCTAGGGTGAGTCAACATAATTGTTGGCCAGTTATCAAGGAAGGAAGTTAAATATCTCCCCTCAGGTCTAACTTCGATGTCTAGCCTTTATGGCGATGGAGTTCTCTCAGCCTCCGGGGCATCAAGTTCTTCACTCCAGTAAACATGATTACGTGTAAAAAAGGTACGCTTAGACTATTTCTTTGTCATTCTACTGCTGGTTCTAGCTTGGGTAGCTTGGGGAGCAGCCTCGAACGGAGCATCCCTTTCTTTAGGATACGAGCTGGGAACTAGAACTAACGGAAGTTCTGCTGCTTCAAAAGGTGGCACCTCGCTGGGAGCAGTGACCTTGGGAGATGAAACTTTGACAGGTCGCTTCGAACGTTTTGAAGGAGTGGCTGGAGTGGAGGTTTCAGCAGGTCGCTTTGATGGAGTAACTGAAGAAGTTTTAGCAGGTCACTTCGGGGGGCCCTCCAGAAAAAGAATTTTCCTCCTCTTGATTGGACCTCGCCCAGATGATGGAGTGGAAGCTGGAGGCACAGCTGTTCTAGAAGCACCTGCTGGTGAGGGACGAGCTGGAACTGGTGCCTTTTCAACAGGTGTTGGAACTGCTAGTCTGGGGGCTGGATTTGAATGGGTAGGTGGAGATGGAACCCTTGGAGTTGTTCGAACAGGGAAAGGAGTGGAATCTATTTGTACAACAGGAGCTTCCCGAGTGGGAGCTCCTTAAGCTCGAGCTTTCCGATTTGGAGTAGGGGCAGAAGCTACTGTATCAGCTCGTGAAGTGGTGACAAGATTCGAAAAAGATCGAGGAGCAGGTGTATCCTCTTCCTCGACTGGGACTTCAAGGACAGAAGGTAGTATAGGGTCATCGTCGATGCTCCCTATGTCTTCTTCAGGTCATAGTAGCGGAGAATCCTCAGGGGGAGTAAGGTCATGAGCCCGGAGAAGAGCAGTGTTAAACTTGCTACTAATGCTCGCTTCGTTAGAGTTCGCGAGCACATCGAGAGCCCTTTTTTCTTCGTCGCTGAGAGGAGACTCATCCGCTTTCAGCACTGAAAAGCAAAATGTCAAAAAAAAAAAAAAATCATTAGCCCGCTAAAGATTCCCCTCTACATACCTGGTGACAGAACGAAGCTGAAATTCTCAAGACCCATGAGAAAAGGGCAGGAGATGAAGAACCAGCTCGTTTTATATTTCCCAACGTTAGACTTGGCCTTCGCCTCTCCTTGGGGCAAGAGTTCCTTATAGTCTGACGGACGAGCTATGAGGTAATAAATGTCATCTGGTTTTTCCCCCTTTCTAGTGCTCAAAGCCTTGAAGCTGTAGAATTGTTGGATGATCTTTGGAGTTGGGGGAGGAAGACCATTTTTTAGGAAGGCCAGAGCCAACAAGGTCAGCTGCGCATATGAATTCGGTGTCAACTGGAATGGCGCGAGCTTGACTGTGCTAAGGAACTCGATCAGGTAGGGGTGAATAGGGAACCTTAGTCCCTGCTTGAGATGTTGGGTACTAACAGCGACATACCCCCTTGGAGGAAAGCATGCATGGTTTGCTGGAATAGGTATCAACACACGATAACCTTTTAGGATGTGGAATTAGACAGTAAGCCCTATCAAATCGAAAAACTCCAATGAAGAGGAATGGTGTGCAAACGTCTCGCGAGCTTTTCTTTCCTTTCTAGCTCATGCCCGAGCCTCATCCTGCTCCTGAGCCTCTCTGCCTCGAGTTGCTTCATCGTAGGCTCCCCTTGAAGACATCTGTATAGAGGAAGTATGTTCAGGTCGCAGCAAGTAGATTATTAAAATGCTAAAAATTTTCTAAGTTTCCTATTTCACAAATCGCTCATACAATGAGGGGCTCAACCTATGAAGAAGCGATCTGCAAGCTAGCGTTCTACAGATATCTAATCCAACAGTTAGCATGCATGATGAGCCACAAACAATAATCAGGTCTCAAACAAGCATGCTACAAGATTAAATCAACAGAAGTTGAAAAGTCGCGTTCAACAAGAAACCTAGAACAGTAAAAACTCAATACCAAGAACATGACGTATTCAAATCGTGCAGGCACAACAATGGTAAATAGCAAGCATAAAATGATGTAAACCCAATAATATGAACCAAAAAACTAAAGTACAAGAAAGAACTTACCGTGAATCTTTGATGAAAGTATGAAAAATGGCGACTGAAAGTGTAGATTTTTTTTGAAGAACTGGTGAGTATGTTTGGTGGCTTCGAGAGAAAATAACAGATGAAAAAGAGCATGAAAGGGCTCCACCAGTTTAAATAGGTGGACGAGCTCAAACCCCAGCCATCAGATCTGTATGTTGTGTAACCGCCATCGATCCAACGGTGCAGCGCGAGGTACGACTTTCTAATCATGTAGCTGTCAGTTGAAAGACGTGCGCATTAAATGCGCGTGCAAGGGATGTGCCAACGTCGGTTCAGTTACCTCCTGCATGACCGCCACATGTCAGAGCTAAAGAGATAGGATTTGAAAGGGCGCGATAATGATAATTCAAGTTAGCTTATCAGAGAAGTTAACTTTTACCAGCGAGCTCGAGCTCCCAATTCGCAGAATGAACTGAGAGCTGGGGGGCTGATGTTATATGCATTTTCTGGACTTACTAAATGGGCTGATAAAAGTCTGTGAAGGCCCAATCAAGTCAACCTAAATGCAAAGGCCCATCAGGCAAGGCCCAGATTTCAACTCCGAGCCCAGCGAGCTCTACAGCTCGTCCCAATAAACTTATTAGCTCGTAGCAATGAGCCCGTTTCACAGCAAAATTGTAGCTCGTTCCACAATTCACCATGTGCGTAGCTCGCTATTCGTTGATCAGCAAGATCCAGCTCGAGATCGCTATAGACACTCAGCAGTTTGTCCAGAGTGCAGTTAATGCAATATCTTCCAGAACAGGCAGTTACCTAATCTAATCCTGATTCTCTCACCAAATATGGAAGTTAATTCAAATTCAAACTCAGTCAACATTATCTCATATTTTAGGGAGCAGTTTCCTGATTTTATTCTAACTGATTAGGAAGTGTAATTAATTCATGATTCTCTTCCTATTTTATTGCTTCCTAATCTGTAACAACTCTTTCCCTATAAATAGGGGCTAAAATCGTTGTAATAGGGGAGATAGACAATTAATAACGTATTATTGCTCTACAGAATTTAAGAAAGACAGTCGTGGACGTAGGCGCACTCGCTAAACTACGTTAAAAATCGTGTGCTTTCTTGTTTTGTTCTTGGTTCTTTATTGTCTTTTTCTTGGTTTTTGTGCTTTCTCACATTGATTGCAGGTACTGGGCATTGAATTCTCGTCGACTGAATTCCAACGTCAACAAGAATCAAAAGCATCAATTCAAAAGCTTATCTTCAGGATCAGTCTTCATTTCTCTATAATTTCGATTCTATGTAATGGAAGCATCAAACATTCCGACATTTAAAATAATCGAAAACTAAATTACTTTTTGAAAGTTCTACCAAATAATTATTGAATGGTTACAACTATTTTCTAGGTGGTGGGAATCCACATAGATTAAATCTCATCCTTTTTCGGTCTTTTGAGGTGCATGTATATACTATATTGTCAATCTTACCAATTCTATCACCGAATGAATCTTCAAATTTGCAGTTACAGTGTTGAAGAATTAGTTGAAATTTGATTTATTGAGGCTGAGGCTCAATCCCCCTCAATAAAATCCTGGAAGGGAATTTAATTTAATTAATATTTTTCATTAATGGGGCAGAGGGTTTGTTTTAAAGTTCAAAAAATGGGGAAAAATTTACACTGAAACCCTTATAGAAATGACACTGAATTCTAATCATTAAACCAATTTAAGTAATCTCACAGTAATCAATTCTAATAGAATTTTGATTAAACAATAAACATGGTAAGAGATTTGGTAAAACAGTATTGATCATTGATGACCTTTTTTTTTTTTTTCAATACTACAATATAGTGAGTGGTTGAACCCACACGATTTACCTTTTTTTTAATTGATAATTGATGACCTTTTATTTAATACTAAGATAAAAGACAATGTGAATTAAAAAAAAAAAAAAAAAAAAGATAATGTGAGTGATGAAGTCTGCACCATTTTTCTTTTCATGTCTTTTCAAGAGTATCATCATCCACAAAACTAGCAGCAGCGCCCATCGTTCACTAACTTTTTCACCCAAATTAAAGGATGAAATCGAAGTAATAGATGGTGAAGGATGATGAGTAATAAAACAAAATTAAATATATAAAAAAGTTTTTTTTTTTGGGGGGGAAATACTATTGTTATGTGTATTTTCTGGATCAAGTAATTGGGCTGGTAAAAACCTGATAAAGGCTCATTAGGTCAACTCAATGCAAAGGCCCAACAAATCAGCCCAATAAAACGACCCAGAAGCCAAAGCCCGGTTATCAAGTTCAAGCCCAATGAGCTCTACAGCTCGTCCTAGCGAACTCTTCAGCTCGCATCAGTGAGCTCGCCTCAGCCTGGCTAAATTGTTGTACAGTTTGTTCTATGCATAGCTCGCTCATCAGCGAGGTCCAGCTCGAGGTCGCTCAAGACAGTAAACAGTTTGCCCAGTGGACAGTTAATGCAGAATCTTCCAGATATGGCAGTTACCCAATCTAATCGTGATTCTCTCACCAGAAACGGAAGTTACTTTAAATTCAAACTCAGCCAACATTATATCAGATATTACGGAGCAGTTTCCTGATTTTGTTCTAACTGATTAGGAAGTATAATTAATTCATGATTCTCTTCCTATTTTATTGTGACCCGATCTATAACTTTACTACCCCTATAAATAGGGGTTAAAATCATTATAGCATGAGAGACATTAAATAACATACTATCACTCTGCAGAATTTTAGAGAGACAGTCGTGGACGTAGGCGCACTCGCTGGACCACATTAAAAATCTCTTGTTTTCTTGTGTTGTTCTTGGTCCTTTATTGTGTTTTTCTCGATTTTTGTATTTTCTCACATTAATTGTAGGTACTGGGCATTGAATTCTCGTTGACTGGATTTTAACGTCGACATTTTGGCGCTAGAATGAGGGCCCAAACTGTAATCTTTTTCATCTCAATTCATCGATTTCTAACAACATGGCAAGGATCAGATCAAACAGGTATTTTGGAGATAATGACCAGGCGGAGAGCCACATAAACTAGCCTCAACAGAATATGCAGCCTGTGCACGATGCACTCATGCATGCAGCAGGTACGTCCCATGGTCAGGCAATCAGTGCTGCAGCAGGCATTCCCCTTCTTCCTCCTCGTCAACTGGTTCTAATTGCCCCAATAGCTGAAGGGTAATATGTGTGGCATCAAAGACAAGAAGCGTTGGAGAACACGGTTAGACAGCTTACAGAGGCAGTCAATATGTTGGTGCAGTCTCAGGTGCAGAACGTACCTAGGATTGAGGTCGAGGTTCCAAGGCACGTGTCTCAACAGCATGAAGCAATGCATATGCCTCAAAGGCCAGTAAGGGAAATGCCACGACCTGCCGGCTCAGCTCATTCCTCTAATGCGCGCTCTAGAACTGGAGGCCACCCTGTCCGCGAAGAAAAGGAAGTCGCGTGCCCAGCTAGCCTGGTAGTAAGGTTGAGCCAGGATGGAAGCCGTCGGGTAGAAGTTGGGCACGATAAAGTCAGAGCTGAAGCTCGGTATGTGGACGAATTGAATGTACGACATGCGAGATCCCATCAGCCTGAAGGCTTGTTCGAATGGGACGAGAGATAAGATCCAAAACACCATTCCCCAAGTCGCGACCACAGGAGAAGATATGAGCCCGAAATCCACAAGTAGAGGAGCTCCTCCAAAGGGTCTAGCAGCTAGAAGCGAGACCTGGAGCCCTAAAGCAGCGCAGGCACTGCAAGGAAAGAACCTCATTCACAAAGGAAATTAAGACGCAACCTCTCCCTCCGAGGTTCAAAATGCCAAATATTCAGTAGTACAATGGGGACAGTGATCCTTATGATCATCTTGATGCTTTTAACGTTCAGATGGACCTACAGACAGATAATCCTATGGTGAAGTGTCGTGTATTCCCAGCTACTTTGAGAGACATTCCAAGGACATGGTTCAAAAATCTGCTAGCTCGCAGCGTAGGAAGTTGAGAGGAGTGTCAGCAGAAGTTCGTTGGCCAATATAGAACGTTCAGAAGGCAGCTCGCTCCATTCTGCCATCTAGCTACTATCTTCCAACATCAGGGTAAGTCGTTGAAAGAATATATCACCAGGTTTAGATGCGAGGTCGCAAATGTTGAGAATCCATCAGATGAGAGTATATTGATAGCGATCTTAGTCGGGTTGCGTAAAGATGAAAAATTGTATGAAAGCATTTACAAGTCCCCAGTGAAGGATCTGGAAGAGTTCTACGACCGAGCTACAAAAGAGATTAGGTAGGAAGAAACCTTCAGTCCGAAGAAATCCAACCAGAAGAATGAAGCTGGCAATTCTAGCCAAACGAAAAAGAGAAACAATAGCAAGAACGAAGAAGGAAGAAACAGTGGCTCAAACAATCAGATTGCTAAAAAGGCAAGGAGAGAGCCAAAGAATGAGCGACCTCAGCATCAAGGTCGCTATGAAAATTATAGCATCCTGTCAGACTCGCAAGACAGGATCTTTGCAGCAAAAAAGAACAGGGAAGACTTTGAGAAGCCCTACCCTTTAAGAGCCCCTATTCAGCATAGAGATCGGAGTAAGTTTTGTGTCTATCATAATGAGGTTGGGCACAATATTTCAGATTGTTAGGCGTGGAAGGATGCCATCGAGAAGTTAATTAGGAGAGGTTGCTTGAGAGATTATGTGGTGAGACTTGCAGACTCACGACCTCCACCACAATGACCTCAACAACAGCCAGCACAACAATAGCCCCAGCGAGCTCCCAAGCCGGAGCATGAGTCTGCGGTAAGAACTAATTTTACAATTCATGGTTGCCCACTTATTGTGGGAGCTTCAAACAGGTTGCACGAGAGGTATGTCCGAGAAGCAAATCATACCTTTCAGGTAAGTGAGTAGGAATGACCTGCCCAGAAAGCCAAGACGACCTCGGATGAGATTGTTTTCACTCAGGATGATGCTAGAGGTGTGATCTGGCCACACAATGATGCGTTGGTTATACGAGCTAAAATCAGCAACATGGAAGTACGACAATCATGATTGATACTGGGAACTCGGTGAATGTAATGTACAAAAACTGTTATAATCAGATGGGGCTAGGAGCATAGCAACTGAGACCGTCCCCAGAGCTTCTTTATGGTTTCACTGGAAATACTGTTGTACCAGTGGACCAGATCAAGTTACCATTTACACTCGGAGAGGCAGGTCGCCAGGTAACTGTGTTGACAGATTTCTTGATTATTGACTGCCCATCAACATACAATGTGGTCCTGGGAAGACCTTTGTTGAACGACCTGGATGCAGTTACTTCAACCAAGACTCTTACAGTGAAATTCCCAACTCTCAGCGGTGTCGGATGTGTTCGGGGAGAGCAACACTTAGCCAGATGCTGCTATGAGGACGCAGTAAAGATGGGTGGAAGAGGGAAGAAAGTGAATATGGTTTAAGGGGGCGAACCATGAGTGATGACTGAAAATGGGGTTAGCCATGATCTTGACCCTCGCAAGATAGATGCAAAACGAGCTACTAGACCAGTTGCGGAACTGAAGGATGTTCAAGTCAGCGAGATGGATCCTGAGAGTTGCCTGAAGCTGGGAAGAGGTTTAGCTCCAGAACTAAGAGCCCAGCTCGTTAACTTCCTAAAGGCGAACTTGGATGTGTTTACGTGGAATCACGAAGACATGGTAGGGATAGATCCCAAGATGATGTTGCACAGGTTGACTATTGATCCTCACCACAAGCCAGTTTGCCAGAAAAGAATGACAATGACAGGGGAGCGCTACTTGACACTAAAAGAAGAGGTAGATAAGCTGCTGGCCAACAAGTTTATCCGAGAAGCTTACTACTCGACCTGGGTCGTCAATCCCGTGTTGATAAAGAAGAAAAACGGGAAGTGGAGAACTTGCATCGACTTCACTGATTTGAATAAGGCGTGCCCTAAAGATAGCTTTCCCCTGCCAAGGATAGACCAGCTCGTGGATGCTACAGTTGGACATGAGCTCCTGAGTTTTATGGATGCATACTCGGGTTATAATCAGATCCCCATGAATCCTGAGGACGAAGAGCACACCTCATTTGTGATAGATAGCGGCTTATACTGCTACAAGGTGATGCCCTTCGGGTTGAAAAATGCAGGAGCGACCTACCAACGCTTGGTAAATATAATGTTTGAAGAGCAGATTGGAAAGACCATGGAGGTCTACGTAAATGACATGTTAGTAAAATCCAAGCAGGTGGGTGATCAAATACGTGACCTGAGAGAGATGTTTCAGATTCTGAGAAGCTATCAGATGAAGCTGAATCCACGCAAGTGTGCATTCGGGGTAGCTTCTGGGAAGTTTCTGGGTTTTATGGTGAACAGTAGAGGTATTGAAGCCAATCATGAGAAGATCAAAGCATTGATCGACATGAGATCGCTAAACAGGATAAAGGATGTGCAAAGCCTCAATGGCCAGGTCGTAGCACTAAGCAGGTTCATCTCGAAGGTCACTAATAAATGCATCCAATTTTTTGATATTTTGAAGAAGGCAAAAGGCTTCGAGTGGACTGAACAGTGCGAGGTAGCCTTCCAGCAGCTGAAGGAATACATGGGGTGAGCTCCACTCCTGTCTAAGCCCAGAGAATGGGAAAAGCTCATTTTGTACTTGGGAGTGTCTCAGCAGGCTTTAAATGCCACTTTGATGAGGGAAAAGGAGAAAACATAACTTCTAGTGTACTATGTAAGTAAGAGATTACAGGATGCTGAAATCAGGTACTCGTAGATGGAAAAGCTCGCTTACTGCCTAGTGATCGCATCAAGGAAGCTGCGACCTTATTTTCAAGCTCATACAATTGAAGTCCTCACCCAGTATCCGTTGAAGCAAGTTCTACAGAAAGCGGACACTTCAGGTCGCTTGTTAAAATGGGCAGTGGAGCTCGCACAGTTTGATATTCAATACAAGTCAAGGACGGCTATCAAGGCTCAAGCTCTGGTAGACTTCATTGCAGAATTTACAGGGCCTATGGATGATGAAGCTGAATCTTCTGAAGGTCCGACCTGGGAGCTTTATATTGATGGGTCATCCAGTGAGCAGAAAGCTGGAGCTGGAATTCTTTTGATCAGTCTTGAAGGCCATAAAATCCTTTGTGCATTGAGGTTTGGTTTCCAGGCTACAAATAATGAAGCGGAATATGAAGCCCTACTCGAAGGACTGCGCTTGGCTAAGGAGATACGAGCTAAACGATTGAGGGTCTTCAGCGACTTGCAGCTAGTGGTTTGCCACATATTGAGGGAGTATCAAGCCAGAGGACAGAAAATGGCTATATACCTCTAGAAAGTTCATGAAATACTAAATGCTTTTCAGAAATACGAGGTGAAGCAGATCCCGCGAGCTCAGAACTCGCATGCAGATGCACTAGCTTGCCTGGCAATTACTCAAGATGCCGACTTCCTAGGGGCGATCCCAGTGGAGTTCCTACCAGCTCCGAGTATAAAAGAGAAGAATTCAATGATGGTAATAATTGTGTAGCCTGATTTCGAGATGGGTCCAATTTTGAATTATCTATAAGATGGGAAGCTGCCAAGTGATAAGCTGGGAACACGGCACTTGTGAGCTAGAGTAGTCATGTACTGCATCTACAATGATGTGTTGTATAAGAAGGGGTTTTCAGCCCCACTTTTGAGATGCATAGATGGCCAAGATTGTGAGGTAATAATGAGGTAAATACATAAAGGTCATTATGGAAACCATGCTGGGGGGCTTTCTTTGGCTCAAAAGGCATTGCGACAGGGTTTCTATTGGCCCACCATGAAGCAGGATGTCATCGACCTGGTCAAAAAATGTGACAAGTGTCAAAGGTTCGCCCAAGTTCCGCGAGTTCCACCAGCTTATCTCCAATAAATGGTGAGCTTGTGGCCCTTTGCAATTTAGGGGATGGATTTGATCGGACCTCTGCTAATAGCTCGTGAAAGATGCAAACATGCCATGGTCGCAGTTGATTACTTCACAAAGTGGACAGAAGCAAAGGAGTTGGCTGAAATTTTCACTACAAAGATTGAAAAATTTATGTGGAATAATATTATTTACAGATTCGAAGTCCCACAGCAGATCGTTACGGACAATAGGACCCAGTTCAGCAGTGAACAGTTTCTCAAGTTCTGTAGCGACCTGAAGATAATCAAAAGCTTCTCAGCAGTGGACCATCCACAAGCCAATGGCCAAGTTGAAGCCGTGAACAAGATTATAAAGCAAACCTTGAAAATGAAACTGAAAGCAAAGAAAGAAGCGTGGGTAGACGAGCTTCAGAAGGTATTGTGGGCTTACAGAACCACAGCTCGCAGCACTACAGGCGAGACACCCTTCTCGATGGTATATGAATCTGAGGCCATAATCCCAGCGGAGTTAGAAGTCACCTCGCAGTGAAGAGCGACCTTCAAACCAAATGACAATAACTAGTTACTTGCTGTAAACTTAGACTTACTTGAAGAAGTCAATGAAACAGCCAGGTTGAAAATAGTTGTTTATCAGCAAAGAATCACGAGGTATTATAACAAGAATGCTCGAATTCGTAGCTTCAATGTGGGAGATTTGGTACCGTGTCTTATTCTGCTTGGAGCTCACAAACCCAATGATGGGTCCTTGGGCCCAAATTGGGAATGATCATATGTCATCAAAGATAACTTGGGAAATGGAGCTTATCATCTGACCAACATGAATGGAGCTGAGGTCCCTCGAGCTTGGAATGCCGAACATCTTCGACCTTATTATTGGTAACTTCTTTGTTGCATGAACTTGACTTGTAATTCAGTCTTACTATGAATGCTCAAATTTCCTCATATTGCATGTTACACCTAATGATTTATGAGTGCAAATTTTATAAGTGAACAAGCCAGTGAGCTCCAACCTAGTTAGCTCGTTGCCACGCAAAAATGAAAAAGCGCCTAAAAAGCAGGCGAGGTTATGTACCCCTACATAGCTCGCTATAAATAAAAATAGCCTAAAAAGTAGGTGAGGTTACGTATCCCTACATAGCTCGCTATTAAAAAAAATAAAAAGCCTAAAAAGCAGGCGAGGTTACGTACCCCTGCATTGCTCGCTATAAACAAAAAGAGCCTAAAAAGTAGGCGAGGTTACGTACCCCTGCATAGCTCGCTATAAACATAAAGAGCCTAAAAAGCAGGCGAGGTTATGTACCCCTGCATAGCTCGCTATAAACATAAAGAGCCTAAAAAGCAGACGAGGTTACGTACCTCTGCATAGCTCGCTATAAACAAAAAAAACCTAAAAAGCAGGCGAGGTTACGTACCCCTGCATAGCTCGCTATAAACAAAAAGAGCCTAAAAAGCAGACGAGGTTACGTGCCCCTGCAAAGCTCGTCAACAATTCAATATAGGGGATAAGGTTTTGACCCGTTGCCTATATCAGAAGATCCAATTAACTGGTGGATTAAGTGATTACTTAAGTTATTATATCCGATTTCGAGCAAGTTTATATTATGATAACTAGCTGACACAAAGTTTCACAATTGAAGACTGTAAAATGTTACAACAAACACAGTAGCTCAATCACATTCAATAGAAAAGATATGATAAAAGAAATTTCATTAAATTCAAAAATTCTTTACAAGTAGAAATAGTACAAGTACAAAAATAAGCTCCTAATTTAGAGTTGGAGAATTTAGGCCTAAGAGCGAGTCTTCGCTAGAAGAAAAAGATGTGCTAGAAAACTCGAGGTCACCAGCGGGCTCAGCCTGAGAAGTCGTGCCAGGGGTCTCCATTGCCAAAAGGGCTACATCGACTGCAGCTAAAGACGAGGCAGTCTTTGCTTTGAATTTCTCCACAGCTCGGGGTCCCTCATCTCTAAAGATAGAAAAATCTATCTCAGGATGAGACACCCATAATGTATAAAGGAAGTTCAAGCCCGTTCTTTCCTCAGCCTCATCTTTGGCTTCAGTAACATGTACCTCCATTTCTTGAATGGATCTCTCTTTGAAAGTCATCAACTCTTCAAATGTGTCATTTGCCTGGCAATTAGCGATCTCAACCTCTTGATTTGCGGCCTCTGCTAGTTGCTCGGCTGCCTCAGCTAGCTTCTTAGCAACCTCAACTCACTATAGCACATTCTCCATTTTTTACTCTACAACCTCAACTCGCTGCACTGCATCCCCCACTTGCTGCCTGAGTACCTCAGCTTGATGTTCAGTTTCTTCAGCCTATTGCTCAGCAGCCTCAGCTCATTGTACTGTAGCCTCAACTTGTTGTTCGAGCACCTCGACTTGTTTCTCTGCAATTTCAGCTCGTTGCTCGGCTTTCTCAGTCCACTGTGCTGCAGTCTGTGCTCGCTCAGCCTGTTTTTTTGTCAATTCGGCCCGCTGCTTAAACTGCCTCAGCTCGTCCCTCACCTTGTTCATTTCATCCGTTTTCTTGCCCAGTTCATCTCTACAATTTTGAAGCAAGACGGTGAGGTGCGACCTAGTGGCTTCATAATCATTTTTCATTTTCAGCAGAGTTTCTTCGGCTGTCTGTCTAGCAATGGTCGCCGCAGCTATCTTTGCCTCATGGCCCTCCACGTACTTTCTCCCATCTCGAGCTCTTTCAGCCAAGGAGTTCATCTCTCCTTTAGCTTTCTCCAGCTCGCTCTCCAGCCTCGTTATTCGATCTTCAGCGAATCTAGTCTCCCTCATCTGCTTTATTGATGTAAGAGCAGTCTGAAAATTCTACAAGTTAATATTTGATAAAGTAAAGAAACCAGGAGATGAAAGGAAAAATGACTTACCAACATGACATGTCGAGCTGCGTATTCGTCCAAGGCTGTACCCGTGAGGGACCTATTTTCTAAGACCCTCGCGTGAGTCAGCATAAATGTTGGCCAGTTATCAAGAAATGAGGTTAAATACCTACCCCCAGGTCCAATTTCAACATCTGGCATTGTTGGTGATGGAGTCCCCTCAACCTCTGCGACCTCAAACTCTTCACTCCAGTAAATATGATGTCGCGTAAAAAAAGCACGCATGGACCAATTCCTCTTTATTCTCATACTGGTACCAACTCGGGTTGCTTGGGGAGCGACCTCGGATGGAGCATCCCCTTCTCCAGGTTACGAGCTGGGAGCTGGAACTTGCGGAAGATTTGCTATTATTTCTGAAGGCGGTACCTCACTAGGAGTAGCGACCAAGGGAGTTTTTGCCTTAACAGGTCGCTTGGGACGCTTTGAAGAAACAACTGGAGAGGTTGAGGCTTCAGCAGGCCGCTTTGCTGGAGTAGCTAAAAAGGTGAAAGCTTTGGCAGGTCGCTCAGGAGAAAATTCCAAAAGAGTAAGCTTTTTCTTCTTGGTTAGAGCTCACCCAGAGGAAGAAGCAGGAGCTGAAGGAGTGGCTGTTTGAGATGCACCCACTGGTGGAGTAAGGGCTAGAATTGGTGCTGCTTCAGCAGATGCTGGAACTATTGGAGTATGGGCCGAATCTGCTGGAGCAGGCGATGGAGCCTCTGGAATAGTTGTGCGATTTGGAGAGGGAGATTAATTTATTTGTACGACAGGGGCTGCCCGAGCTAGAACCGTTTCTGCCCTAGTTGGAACCGTTTCTACCCGAGCTGGAGCAAGAGCTGTAGTTTCTACCTACGAGCTAGAAGCAGGAACCGTGGTATCTGCTCTCAAGGTGGTGGCCAGAGTTGGAGATGATAGAGAAGTAGGTGCATCCTCTTCCTCAATGGAACTTCAAGAACCGAAGGAAGATCGGATTCTCCAATTTTTCCTATGTTTTTGATGCTATCTATCAATGGAGAGTTCTCAGGAGGAGCAAGGCTATGAGCTTGAAGAAGAGTAGTGTCAAATTTATTGTTGGTGCTCGCTTCTTCCGAGTTCGCAAACACCTCGAGAGCCCTTTTCTCCTCGTTGCTGAGAAGAGACTTGTCCATTTTCACTTCTGTAAAACAAAATGTTAAAAAAAAAGGGTAGTCCGATGAAGTTTTCCTTCTGCATACCTGATTTCATAACAAAGCTATAATTGTCAAGACCCACAAGAGAAGGGCACGAAACAAGAAACTATTTCGTCTTGTACGCGCCAACGTTGGATTTGCCTTTCGCCCCTCCTTGGGGCAAGAGGTTCTTATATTCTAACTGGCAAGCTGTGAGGTAGTAGATGCCGTCTCGTTTTCCATCTTTCACACTACCAATTTTGATGTTGTAAAGAAACTATATAATTTTCGGGGTTGGATGAGGAAGGCCATTCCTGAGAAAAGCCAAGGTCAGCGAGGTCAGCTGTGAGTAGGAATTTGGCGTCAACTTGAATGGTGCGAGCTTAACTGTGTTGAGTAAGTCAATCAGTTAGCAGGGGATTGGAAATCTTAGCCCATGCTCCATGTACTGGGTGCTGACAGCGACATACCCCCATGGAAGATAACATGCATAGCTTTCTGGGGTAGGTGCCAACATACGACAGCTCTTGGGGATATGGAATTGAAGAGCAAGTCCCTCCAACTCGCAAAGATCAACTAAAGACGAATGATGAGTAAACACTCTACGAGCTTCCCTCTCCTCTTCAGCTCGCTACTCTTTAGATAGTTGACGAGCTACTTCAGCTCGCTTTCCCCCTTCAGTTGTTTCACTGACGTTGCGAGTTTCGCTTGAAGACATCTAAACAAAGGAAGTATGCTTAGGTTGCAGCGTGCAAATCGTTAAAATGCTAAAAATTTTCTAAGTTTCCTATTTCGTAGATCGCTCATACAGTGGAGGGGCTCAACCTATGAAGAAACGACCTACGAGCTAGTAGTCTACAGGTATCTATTCCAATAGTTAGCACGCATAACAAGCCACAAACAGTAATCAGGTTTCAAACAAACAAGCTACAGGATCAAACCAATAAGAAATAAAGAATTGTGTTCAACAAGGAATTCAGATTTACAAAAACTTGACATAAAAAATACGAAGTGTTCATCTCACTTCAAAGGCAAAATGCAAGTTCAGCACAACTCAAATGCAATAAAAGCAAGCTAGAAATTGAAGGCCTGAAGTTAAATAAAGAAACTTACCGTGAATCTTTGATGTAATGGTGAAAAATGGCGACTGAAAGTGAATCGGTGAGATGCGTAGCAACAAAGAGTTTGGTGGCTGGAGAAAATGACAGATAAAAAAGAAAACGAAAGGGCTCCACCAGCTTATATAGGTCGACGAGCTCGAGCCCTTGCTATTAGATCTGGGTGCTATGTAACCGCCTTGGATATGATGGTGCAGCGTGAGGTACGACTTTCAATCATGCAGCCGTTAGTTGAGAGAAGTGCGCATTAAATGCACATGCACGAGATGTGCCAGCGTCGGTTCAGTTACCATTCAGATGACCGCTACGTGTCAGACCGATGTGATAGAATTTGAAAGGGCGCGAAAATGGTAATTCGAGTTGGCGTGCCAAGAAAGCTAGCTTTTACCAACGAGCTCTAGCTCCCAATTCACAGAACGAACTAAGAGTTGGGGGGATCAAGTAATTGGGCTGGTAAAAGCCTGATAAAGGCCCATTAGATCAATTCAATGCAAAAGTCCAACAGACAAGGTCCAACAAGTGAGCCCAATAAGACGACCTAGAAGCTAAAGCCCAGTTATCAATTTCAAGCCCAACGAGCTCTACAGCTTGTCCTAGCGAGCTCTTCAGCTCGCATCAGTCAGCTCGCCTCAGCCTGGCTAAATTGTTGTATAACTTGTTCTATGCATAGCTCGCTCATCAGTGAGGTATAGCTCGAGGTTGCTCAAGACAGTAAACAGTTCGCCTAGTGGACAGTTAATGCAGAATCTTCCAGATATAGCAGTTACCAAATTTGATCATGATTCTCTCACCAGAAACGGAAGTTAATTCAAATTCAAACTCAGTCAACATTATCTCGGATATTACGGAGCAGTTTCCTGATTTTGTTCTAACTGATTAGGAAGTGTAATTAATTCATGATTCTCTTCCTATTTTATTGTTACCCGCTCTTTAACTTTACTTCTCCTATAAATATGGGTTAAAATCATTGTAGCAGGAGAGACATTGAATAACATACTGTCACTCTACAGAATTTTAGAGAAGCAGTCGTGGACGTAGGCACACTCGCTGAACCACGTTAAAAATCTCATGTTTTCTTGTGTTGTTCTTGGTCCTTTATTGTGTTCTTCTCAATTTTTGTGTTTTCTCACATTGATTGCAGGTACTGGATATTGAATTATCATCGACTGGATTTTAACGTCGACAACTATTCCACTATAATATGAATGATGGACCCTTCAATTTTGCAGAGTTCTTTTATTTAGTGTCTTCTTAATAGAAGTTCTAAGGAGAAATTTTAATAATATATTAATTATAATGAAAAGAAAATTATTTTAAATCATGCTTGTAAGTTGTAATTTTTTTAAATAAATTCGCTAATTTGTATCGTACATAGTTTTAACAAACTAAAATATATATATAGCAGAGGGCATGCCATGTTCTTGTCTTCATTTTGACTAGATAGTCACTATGTCGATGTTAAAATCCAGTCAACGAGAATTCAATATCCAGTACCTGCAATCAATGTGAGAAAACACAAAAATCGAGAAAAACACAATAAAAGACTCAGAACAACACAAGAAAACAAGAGATTTTTAACGTGGTTCAGCAAGTGCACCTACGTCCACGACTGTCTCTCTAAAATTCTGCAGAGTGAGAGTATGTTATTCAATGTCTCTCCTGCTACAATGATTTTAACCCCTATTTATAGGGGAAGTAAAGTTATAGATCGAGTAACAATAAAATAAGAAGAGAATCATGAATTAATTACACTTTCTAATCAGTTAGAACAAAATCAGGAAACTGCTCTGTAATATCTGAGATAATGTTAACTGAATTTGAATTTGAATTAACTTCTGTTTCTGGTGAGAGAATCACGATCAAATTGGGTAACTGTCATATCTGGAAGATTCTACATTAAATGTCCACTGGGCAAACTGTTTACTATCTTGAGCGATCTCAAGCTGAATCTCGTTGATGAGTGAGCTATGCATAGAACAAGCTGTACAACAATTTAGCCAGGCTGAGGCAAGCTCACTGATGCAAGCTGAAGAACTCGCTAGGACGAGCTGTAGAGCTCATTGGGCTTGAAATTGATAATTGGGCTTTAACTTCTAGGTCGTCTTATTAGGCTCACTTGTTGGGCCTTGTCTGCTGGACTTTTGCATTGAATTGATCTAATAGGCCTTTATCAGGCTTTTACCAGTCCAATTACTTGATCCAGAAAATACACATAACACACTACATCACATGTAAATATTCTCTTTTATCAAGCTATTATATTATTTCTTAATGACTGATAAAGTGCTATTAATTTATTTTAATTTAATTAATTAATACAATTTGAGAGAAAGCACTTGGCTTAAATTATGTAAACAATGGAGCGCATGCCAGGTAATTGTGTGCTTTTGACTAGTCAGTCACCACACCACATGCAAAGATGCCTTATTATCAAGTTATTATAATTTTTTAGTAATCACCGATAAAGCTATTATTTTAATTAAATTAATGCAATTTGAGAGCAAGCATGTTGCTTTGATTTTCAAACTTCCGTTGGAAGTTCGCACACTTTTCACACCGAACCAAAAAAACCAGACTCTCTCGTCTCTTGGTTTGCTCTCATTGTTTGCTTTGCTTACTCGCACAAAACCTTAAAAAAAGAAAACAAAAGCAAGTCTCTCTGATCGATTTACACCTGTTTCCTCTCATTGTTTGCTTTGCTTGTGTTGTGTTAGACAATCCTTTACTCAATTCCTTTCTGTCGACCAACAGAACTAAAAACCATGCCATTGGGTGAGACCTTTCTCGGTGCCTTTCTCGGTGCCTCCCTTAATGTTTTGTTTGACCGATTGACTTCTCCTGAGTTGGTGCGATTTCTGCGTCAAGACGGGTTTGAGACGAAGATCAACAAGTGGCGAAGGACTCTGGAGATGATCAATGAAGTGCTCGCGGAGGCGGAGGAGAAGCAACATGCGAGCAATGTTGTGAAGAAATGGCTTGATGATCTGGAAGAGCTGGCTTATGATGCGGAGGACATGCTCGATGAGTTTGAGTACGAGGCTACTGCAAGGAAGATGAAGATGGATCAACTACAGTCTAGCAAGTTTTGGAAGCACGTCCCTGCTGGTTTCTGCAACTGGGGTCTGGATGCTATTAAGTTCCGCTTTCGTATGAGGTCTAAGCTTAACGGTGTCACTACCCGATTCGACCAACTCTGTAAACTTAGACAAGACCTTGGATTGCAAGTGAACACAGAAGGGGCACCATCAACATCAAGTGCTGCACCGCAGAGACCACCGACTTCGAGTCTTCCAACTGGTGCTGTTTATGGAAGAGATGCAGATAAGGCGAAAATACTCGAAATGGTGTTGAAGAATGGACCAAATGATCATTCCAACATCCTCGCAATACCCATTGTCGGCATGGGAGGAGTCGGTAAAACCACGCTTGCTCGAGAGGTCTACAATCATAAGGAGGTTGAATCTTTTGAGGTGAAGGCATGGGTCTGTGTATCTGATGGTGACTTTGATGTTACCAGAATCTCAATGTCAATTCTTAAGGACATACCAAACAAACCCGACTCGGATCAGAAAGATTTCAACAAAGTGCAGAAGGAGCTGAAGCAGGAAATAAATGGAAAAAAATTCTTGCTTGTGTTAGATGATGTTTGGAGCGTAAGTTATGGTGATTGGGAAATCTTACTGTCCCCTTTCATGCAAAGTAAATCGGGCAGTAGGATAATTGTGACCACTCGCAACCAGCAGGTAGCATCAACAATCGATATCACACTCAATAGAATTCACCCACTGGGTGTTCTATCAAATGAAGACTGCTGGTCGGTGTTTTCGATGTGCATGTCCGAGAAGAATGAGGCTGTTTTGGCACATCCTCATTTCGAATTAATACGAAAAAATGTCATTGAAAAGTGCAAAGGCTTGCCACTTGCAGCAAAAACACTTGGAGGTCTTTTACGTACAGAGGAAATAGATGAATGGTTGCCAATACTAAACAGCAAGTTGTGGTATCTATCGGAAAATGAAGCGAAAGGGATCCCTGCAGCCTTAAAATTGAGTTATTATCATCTTCCTTCTCATCTAAGGAAATGTTTTGCCTACTGCTCAATTTTCCCCAAAGATTATGAATTTGAAATTGAGGAAGTTGTGCTCTTCTGGATAGGACAAGGACTTGTTCAACAATCAACAGAAAATAAACAGCTGGAAGAATTTGGATGTGAATATTTTAAAGATTTATTGGGAAAGTCAATGTTTCAACAATCAAGTAGTGAGAATGGTCATAAATTTGTAATGCATGATCTTGTCCATGATCTCGCTCAATGGGCTTTTGGAGAAAGATGTTTAAGATTGGACAGCGTATCAGCTGCTAATGGGCAATTGGAAGGGTTGAAAAGAGTTCGTCATTGTTCTTACACTTCTGCAAGGTACGATGGCGAGAAAAGATTTGAAGTCTTCCAAGAAGTTAAGGATTTAACTGCAAGAATAAGGACATTCTTCCCGATTCCACACAAATACTTTCGTTGGTATATAACTAGATCATGCCCTTTGGATTTATTGCCCAAACTCAAACGATTGAGGGTGCTATCTCTACAAAAATATCGTATCGTGGAGGTACCTATTTCAATAGGAGGCTTGAAACATTTAAGGTACCTAAATCTTTCTAGCACTTTGATAAAAAGCTTGCCTGAGTCAACATGCCTATTGCACAATCTGCAGATTTTGTTGTTGGGAGGTTGTATTCGTCTTGTGAAGTTGCCTTCCAACCTCAAATATTTGATTAAATTGGGTCACCTTGACATTAAAGGTTCAGATTTAATCGGAGAGATGCCCTTGGGAATGAAAAAATTACGAAATTTGCAGAAGTTGTCTAATTTTATTGTAGGTGAGGGTGTGTGTTCCAACTTAGAAGATTTGATGAGTCTAAGTATGCTTCATGGAAAATTATGTATTTCAAGATTACATAATGTGATTAGTTGCGATCATGAAATACTAAGAAATAAGAAAGACTTAATAGAGTTGTCGCTAAAGTGGGGATATCAAGTTGAGAGGTCGCAAAGTGAGCATACAGGAGAAATGGTACTTACTATGCTACAACCTCATGAAAATTTACAAGAGCTCACAATCAGATGTTATGGTGGCATAAAATTGCCACGTTGGGTAGGAGATGCATCATATTCCAAAATGAAGGTGTTAAAATTTACAAACTGTAAGAAATGTACAGATTTACCTTCACTTGGGGTATTGGGCTCACTTGAAAAGCTTATAATCAAAGGGATGGAAAGATTAACATGTATAAGTTCTGAGTTTTATGGAAATGGTCTGCCTTTTAAATCTTTAAAGACACTTTGTTTCGAAGAAATGCCAATGTGGGCAGATTGGGAACCTATTGAAGAAAATAAGTATGGTGATGCATTCCCTTGCCTTAAAAAGCTTTCCATCAAAAGATGCCCCCAATTATCTAGAAGCTTACCTAGACGTCTTCCTGCTTTGGAGGAACTAGTCATTAAGCGGTGTGAGCAATTGGTGGTTTCAATCCCAAATATTCCAAAGCTTTGTAAAATTACAATAGATGAATGCAGGAGGATCGCATGCGACAATCCAATGGACTTCAAGTCAATAAGGTATTTGAAGTTATCTAATATTTCAGAGTTCAGCAATCAGCTAATGCAAGAGTGCTTGGGGAAAGCTGAACTTCAACAAATCAAGCACAACAAGTCTGAGGATCAGCTAGATCAAATTTATCCTGTGAAACCACTAGTGGGCGGGTTGCAGAGCATCAGATTTCTCACAGAGCTGGTTATTTCAGAATGCTCAAATATTGTTTCATTTCCTGAGGTTTGTTCCCTTCCCCATCTGAGTAAACTTCGGATTCTCTATTGCTATGATTTAATATCATTACCCAAGGAGATGAGAATCAAGAATACTTGTCTTGAAAGTTTAGAAATTTCGTGGTGTGAATCTCTAGCATTCATTGTGAGAGGCCAATTACCCCCATCCCTGAAAACGCTTGAAATAATCGAATGTAAGAAATTGGAGAGTTTGTGGGATGATAGAGAGAATGACAAAAGCACGAACTCATCTCTTCTTGAAAGTTTAAGCATTGAGAGTTGTGATTCTCTAACATTCATTGTAAAAGGCCAATTACCCCCATCCCTAAAATGGCTTAAAATCTTTCATTGTAAGAAATTGGAAAGTTTTTGGGATGATAGAGAGAATGGCAACGACACATACTCACCTCTTCTTGAAAACTTAACAGTTGTTGACTGCCCATCTCTCAGGTGCTTATCATCAATTATTCAGTTACCAGCTACACTCAAAGACGTTGAGTTTGGTTTTTGTCCACAGCTCACAAAGTTATCACAAAGTGGTCTGTTGCCTGCTTCACTCAAACACCTTCGTTTTAGTTGGTGTGGACAGCTCTCAACAATAACAGAGGGGTTTCATGACTCAAACACGTCTCTTGAAGTTCTAGAGATACATAATTGTGAAAACCTTCAAATAACCAATGGCCTCCACAATCTTAGGCATTTACGAGACCTAACAATAATGGATTGTCCAAGTATTGAATGCTTCCCAGAAGGAGAGCTAGCCGCCACCAATCTAAGACGACTCGAAATTATACGTTGTGAGAAACTAAAAGCCCTACCCACTGGTTTGCGCAGCCTCAACTTTCTGGAAGAATTGGAAATAAGGAGATGTCCAAGTATCACATCCTTTAATCCAGAAGAAGAGTTTCCCACCAACCTAAAATCTCTTGTAATTGCAGAATGTGAGAATGTGTGTGGGCCACTGGTTGAGTGGGGGTTGCACAATCTCACCTCTCTAACATCCCTCTCCATTTATGATATTCCGCAGCAAGACATGGAAATGATGTTCCCACCTTCTCTAACTCATCTGTCAATTTCGGGTTTCCCAAAATTGACGAGCCAGGGTTTTCAAAACCTTACCTCTCTTCAATCTCTGGACTTCAGTGGTTGCTCAGATCTCACATCTTTAGGAGACCAGGGTCTGCCATCCTCACTTGAATTTCTACGTATCTGGAATTGCGAAAATCTCACATGCTTTCCAAAGCAAGGCCTGCCATCCTCACTTCTCTCATTAGAGATTGATGATTGTCCAAAGCTGAAAGAAGAATGCAAAAGGAATAAAGGAAGCGAGTGGTCCAAGATTTCCAACATCCCTCGGGTTGAGATAAATCGCACACACATCTTTGAACTAAAGGAGGATGAAGAAGCTCAGTCAAGTTCATGTTATAGGTATGTTACTCTTCTAACATCTTTACTTTTATGATTAATTATGTGAAAATGAAAATAATGAATGAAAAGACTCACATGTTTGACAAAATGCCTGAGAGAAAACACCAATTATTTCTTCGTTCTAGAGCAACAATACTCTATGCTGGACCTTTAACTAGAGAATATAATTGATCTCTGTTTCTGGGTCATGTAACGCACTTGTATGGTCTCTGTTATGAGTTCATTGTCCAAGTCAGCACAATGTATGGTCTCTATTACGATGTTACAAATTAGTCTCTTTCATTAAATTAACGATGATTAAGCTAGTCATCAAAGCTTGTCTTAATCTTAAATGCTGAGTTTTTTTAATATGTTACTATCTTTTAATTAATATTGTTATAGTAATATTCATGTATAAAATCTTAATTATCAATAACACTTCTTTTTAAATTAGATAATTGGTAATTTTATTTTGTTCTTGTTCTGCTTAATTAAACTCGAATTTATGTTCAAAAATTTGAATGATATTTAAAAATCGTTTTATATCATTTTTTGAAGTTGAAGTTAGTCTTTCAAAACTCCTTGATGCTATCATTTCAATATGGACATCTTGTTTCTACTTGAACTAAATACTTGTTTATGATACTTATTGCTCGTACTTTTTGTGTTGCTTCAGGTCTTGTTTGACAAATCCCATGCATTGTTGTAAAAGCACCTAAGATGATACTTTGGATGGAAGTTCTACAATAGATGATTCAGGTATATCAACTTTAAACATTATCAAAATTTTTATGATAACATAACATAACATTAAGGATGCTAATTTATTGTGAAATGCCAACTAGATACTAACAGTGAGTGATGCAACATTTTCAAACTACGTATGTAATTAATGCTGGTCGTGTTCTTTCAAGCCAGTCTCTCCATGTGTTCAAGCTGATTTGAAAATTGCGGATCTCATTGATCCTGTGTCTCGTTGTTGGAATTTGTCTGCCCTTCAGCGTTTCTTTGTGGTTGCCGATTGTGATGCAATTTCGCAGATCCCCATTAGTGTTCGGCTGGAGCAAGATTTTCTCAGATGGCAATTTGATAAAAGGGGTATTTATTCTGTCAAAAGTGGGTACCAGGTAGCTGTCAATTTCTCATCCTCTGATTCCTCTTCTTCCAGTTCTGCTACTCATTGCTGGTGGAAGTCCTTTTGGCATCTTAACATTCCTCCTAAAATAAAAATCTTTGTGTGGAGAGCTTGCCGGAATGCCTTACCAGTCAAGACTTCTCTCTATGTTAGGAATGTTGTGTCTAATGTCTCTTGTCGTGGGTGTGATGGGGATGCTGAAACTGTTGGTCATGCTATTTTCAAGTGCCCTCGATTTCTGGCATGAGTGTTGAGCCTTGGTAATCTTCCTCTCATTCCTCTGTGCTTGACATTTTGTGGGATCTATGGAAAAGGTTTGACGTTGATAGCTTAATGACTGTTTGCATGATTATGTGGGATTTTAGGTGTAAGAGAAATCCTTCTATTCATGCTGGTCATGTTCGACGTGCTGAAGATGTTGCTGCTTGGTCCTTGAATTTACTTCATGAATTCCAATCATTTCCTCTGCCACTTCAGCCATGAGCTCCACTTCTGTTCAGCCTTCTTGGGTTCCTCCTCCCTTTGCATGGCTAAAACTTAATACTGATGTAGCGGTTCGCCCGGGTCTCTCTCATGTTGGCATCGGGCTGCTGATAAGGAACCAGGAAGGTTTCATCATATCTGCTGTTTCCAAACCGTTTCGGGGTCTCTTTTCGCCTGCAGTTGGTGAACTTTTGGCCCTCAGAGAAGGCTTGCTGCATGCTAAGGTTCAGGATCTCCATGTTCATTTGGCTGAGTTGGATGCTGTCTCGGAGGTTAATTCTGATGTTGTTTACTGTGGTGATTCCTCTTTACTTGTAAGTGATATCAAGGCCTTGTTTTTGGAGGTTGATGTTGTTACGTGTAAGGCCGTCCCTCGATCTGGGAACTGTTTGGCTCATTCTCTAGCCTCCTTTGCCTTGACCTCTGATGAGGTCTTTTTGTGGCATCACGTCACTGAATCTTGTATTTTCCCTCTCTCTTTTCAGTTATATAATCTCTTTTTCTTTCAAAAAAAAAAAAAAAGGCTTTTCTATTGTTTCATTTCACTTTACTTGATGGTAAATTCTTTACTATCTCTTGATTCCATTTTAATATTTTGATTAGGAACTGATAGAGAATTAAAGAAGCTAAATGTAAAATCTGTGTGAAGCTAGGCCATGACTGAACGCAAACTATTTCTAGAGGTTAGTAAACAAACATTTATTTCATCTTATTGTTTGATATTGAATTTTGTTCTCCAAAATGTTTGATCACATCTTTTGAAATCAATAAATCTTGATTTTTTTTTTCCCAAAATGTTGTCATCGCATCTTTTCAAATCAGTGAATCTTTTAACTGTGATTTTCAATATAAATCTTCAACATCTTGTAATTAATGATGCTTTTGGTACAATGTGCTTTGTTGTGCTAAGAGGATGTGCCAGTATTAAGGATCCAGAGACAGTGGTATGAGCTCCCATGTAAAAGACTTTGACCGGACCTTTCATTATTTTTAATTAATTTTCTATCTTTCGCCATACTTGTTAAATTGTTTAAGACAAAGATGAATACCCGTTTCTTATAATTATTTTCAAGTAACAAATCAAATATCTCTTTAATGTAAGTTAATCTGCTTGGACTACTCAATTTCAAGTGTGGCCAATTTAATTTGTTTAACAATATGGTTCCATAAAGGTTTTGTATGACTTAAATTGTCTCTATTCTTCTGTAAAGCAGGAAGTAAATTGTTCAAGGAAGCAATTTGGAAATCATTATTTGAATGAATCCTAATTGGGCCCGGGCAAGAACGATTGATGTTCACATGATATACCTGAACTTTTGCTTAAGCCCTGTGGTGTGGAAGTATAACCCTTCTCTTTAAATAGACTTCCCTTTTTCCTCTTAGTAGATTGTCTTCTTTATTCATCTCTCTTTGCGATGTGTATGAACACCAAGGTTTTTAGGAGAAATGACTACGAGAGTTGCCAGTGTTCAATGAGAGCACCAAGTGAGGAAAACTTAGATTTATTAGAGTTGTGATCGGATAGATGTCCAAGTATCATATCCTTCAATCCAGAAGAAGAGCTCCCCACCAACCTAAAATTTCTTGAAGTTTTCGACTGCGTGAATGTGTATAGGCCACTGGTTGAGTGGAGGCTGCAGAATCTCACCTCTCGAACATCCCTCTCCTTTTGGGAATCTCCTTACGTGCAGTCGTATCCACAGCAAGAAATAAATGGGAACCTTACCTCTGATTTATCTGAGAATGTCAGATGTTATGGAGGAAAGGTTTTCAAAACCTTACCTCTCTTCAATCTTTGACCATCAGTAATTGCTCACTCACATCTTTAGGAGATCAGTTTCTGCCATCCTCACTTGAATCTCTGAGGATCAAGTATTGCCGAAATCTCAGATGTTTTGCAAATCAAGGCCTGCCTTCCTCACTTCAGGCATTAGAGATTTATGGTTGTCAAAAGCTGAAAGAAGAATGCAAAAAGAATAAAGGAAGAGAGTGGTCCAAGATTTCCAACATCCCTATAGTTGAGATAGATAATAGACACATCTTTGAACTAGAGGAAGATGAAGAACCTCAGTCAAATTCATGCTATAAGTATGTTACCATTCTTACATCTTTATTGTTATAACCATTCATATCACACACTTTATTTTTATAAATGCTGAGTATTTTATTACTATTTTTTAACTAATCTTTGTATGTAAAACTTTAATTCTTTTAACATTTCTTTCCAAGTTGGCTAAGTTTTGTTTATTTCAAAAGTCAAAATTTTTAAATATTTGTAAAAGTTGTTTCATACCGTTCTTTTTTAGTTGGACTTTTGTTCTTCAAACTTCTTGATACTTGTTTTTTCAATTTGAAAATTTGTTCCTACTTGAACTAAGTTATATGATTTGGCTACTGGAACATGTTATGGCTTATCTTCTCTGCCTTGCTTCAGCTCTTATTGGGCAAATTGTCATCCTATGCATTGCTGTAAAATTTTGAGATAAGTTGGAAGCTAGAAGAATAGGAGAAAGAATTAAGGATGATTATGCTAATGTTCAAGGATGTGGAGGAAACTGATTGGCTGACATTGTCTTGCAGTGATATTTAGGATGGACAACCCCCAATACTTGGGTTAGACTCTATCACAGGTATATCAACTTTAGACATTATCAAGATATTTATGATAATATAACAAAAGGTCATCATTGCTAATTTATTGAAATGTCAACTAGATGTTGACAGTGTTGTACAATATTTTTATTTCAGTTCAATTGAAGTTTGACTATTATCCGATAGAAAGTTTGAGAAGATGGTTATAAAACTTTTGAGAAGTTGGACATATGATTGAATACAAACCATTTTCAGAGATGAGTAAGTATATAAATAATTGTTTTGTCTTACTATTTGATATTGTATTCAATTTTGCAAAACACTTTGATCTTAACTTTTCATGTCAACAAATCTTTTTGCTTTTTGAACTAAAGCATATTAATACTTTAAAATCATATGAGATTTAACTAATGATATCACTGCCCCATTCCTAAGCTTAAGCACCGATTGGAAATGATTTTCTTGTTTAGCTTTTGAAAATATATGAACTGAGATTTTACAATATATTAGCAATGTCTTTTATTTATTCGTACTCATGGTGCAGAGCACTTTGTTGTGCAAAAGAGGATGTGCCAATACTGTTTTCTAAAGCAGAAAGTAAATTGTTGAAGGAAGAGATATGGGTATCAGGATTTGACTCAATACAAATAGAAACGGAACTGGCCAGAACTAGAATGATTGACGTTCATAGGGTACACCTAAATTATTTCTTCAGCCCTGCGGTGAGGAACTATATCCCGAGATAGACTTCCTTCTTCACTCTTTTTCAATAAGGATGAATACCGAGATTCATATAGTTGCCAAAATTTAATGATCACAAGATGAAGAAAGCTTTACAATTGCTTATGGACCCTGCTCTGAACTTTTTTGAGCTTGATTGTTTCTTTGGAATTCATTAATGCCCCACTTGATAATGTTAAATTTTTTATGAAGTTTCAGTTCTTTCTTTTCTATTTATGCATCTTTGTAATCCTTCTTTGGTTCTTTCACAGACCTTTATTATTCAGTGAGAACAAAACAAAGAATCTAGAATTGTGGTCAGTTAGATCATAGTTGAACTATTATGGGCAAATGGTAATAAGTGAACTTGGGTAGTAGAAACTTGTTTTATTGCAGTTTCTGATGTCAGATATATTAAACTTGCTTTGTATTACCATTGGTATGCACATCTAGGTATCTTTCGGATAATCTGTTAAACTAATGGATGAGGAGGACCAAATGGAGGTTGTGTTGGCAAGCATCAAAGTTCCTCAAATTTTTCATTTACTTGGTTCTTCGTTAACTTCATGTATGCGTTTTTAATCTTGATTTGATAGATAATCTTTAATGTTTGATATTCGCAAATCATTACATTTTATAAGACTATTAGTAATGTCATTAATTTGTATTTTTTCACCAAAATTGGCTACTAGTTTTATATTTACAGGTACAATCTAAACTCATTGGAATGTTGTTATCAGCTTGCCTAGTCAGGTAATAACTTAGGATTCATTTACAAATTATGAGATGAAACTATGATTTGTTTAGTGATTCTTGAATGAATGTATTCTTTTTCTTTATCCTTATTGGACAATGCCACAAGATTTAGGCTAGGTACTCTCAACTCTCTTAGCCTTAAATCCAAAGCCCTTGAATTTCATTGTTCTCTGCAGATATACTCCAATGTCAGCACACATTTTATTCCTCAATTGTCATCTCTGGTAATGTACATTCATTTGTTTATGTGTATGTAATTTTCTCAATTGCAATGCAACTTTAGTGAAATGCCTATATAGGAATATCAATCTTACTTTTTCTGATCCTGCTACTTATTACAGGACATTTGTCATTATCTATCATCCTTGTTTCCATGATATCTGAGATGCAGCCCTCATCAGCACAAAACTGACCTAGAGCTCAAGGTAGTTCATCTTATCATCCCTATGACCTCCCTGATCTTACATTGAAAAATATCCTCCTGTATTGATGAACCATCTTGCCCTGCTGTTGTTTTCAATTTTAGATCTTTCTATCATCTCATGAACCGTTTCAATAAGAGTGTAGCACTTGAGTAATGCTTCCTCTAGCATAGTAGTAGCATTATTGAGGCAGAAGGAACGTTGGAATAGTCGATGCGCACATAAAGATTGCAATAGCACGTGACCCTGAAAATTTGCTTCACCATGGTATCCAAATATCTTTCTTCTGCCTTTATGCAGTTTTCTTTTCTTACTTTTCTAGCATTATTACCTTCTTTCTTGTATATAATATCTACTTAATTTATCTCTTATTCGGTTTAGAATATTCCGACAATTCTTGTCATAAGAACAGTCTTATAATGTCCGTAGAGATCAAAGGCAATGAGATCATGGACCCTCTGTGGTGAGCTTTTGGAGCATATTCCCCTAGCTTTGTGGCTAGGACCACAATGTGGCAGTTCGAACTTGTTTCTACGTAAAATGGTTGGAATGGTTGATGTGCGTAAAAGAATGCAACAGAGCATGAGATACCTAAATTGTATGTTTTAAGTTCTCTCTTGATGAATTTTACTGACAGTCATGTGAATGTGGACCAATTTAGTTCTGTGATTCGAATTTGTATGTACTTATTTAATGCAGTTGTTCATGAGAATGTTATCCCTCAAGGCCTGCTTTCTTGTTTATGAGGTCATATTACAATTACTTTCGTATTTCTTATAGGTTTATATGCTATCTTAATTTTGAACTTGTGTCATTACTTCTGTGCAAATTTTTATGGCTTGATCTTATAATATCGATTTTTCAAACATATCTATGTGAATTCAACATAGAAAATAGTCAACTTCACTGTTTTTATTTTTAATAATAGTCAATTCAAATATGTAGTTTCATGCACATTTAACCAAAAAACAGCAAAATTGAAATCCTCACATGAATTGGGAAAATATACAAAATGGAACACTTGAAATTTATTGTTTACTTGACAATATGAACAGAATATCAGTCAAAGTTAAGCATATTTAGTTAAACGTAAGAGACTAAAAGTTAAACATGATACAATTTTCATATAATTCCCACCCCTATATATATAGATATAGACATATATATGTCAGGATACATGAACCACGTCTAGTACTTGTAACCCTTAACATACAAACTCTCTGAAGCCAATCCACCAGCACCAGGGCCAGAGTATAGGCCAAGGGTGGCCTCAGAATTTGCCTTGCACCTAGCTAGGAATGCCTCCTGAGCTTTGGCTACATTCTCCTTCTTTCCACCCCATGTCTTGAGTGTGCTTTGTTGAAGGGCTCGTCCAAATGAGAATGAGAGTGTCCAAGGCTTTAACACCTCCAGCTTGTTCATGGCATTTAGGTTCACCGTTGCCTCCTCTTCGCTTTGCCCGCCAGACAAGAACACAATCCCCGGCACCGCTGGTGGAACAGTCCGACGAAGTGCTGTCACTGTGTACTCGGCTATAACCTCTGGTGCCACCTTTGAAAACAACACAATGATTTGAAATGATTAACTAATTGTTGACATTAACTAGTGCTTTAAAAACAAAAATTCAACAAAATTTGAGTTAATCTAACTGCAATAACTAGGTCAAAGTAATAATATTATAATAGTAAATGCTAAAGGTGTAAAAACAAAATACAAAATGAATTCTGTTTGATTAAATTTTTATGTATTTGATAACTTAAAAGATAAAGTGTTAGTTGTATTCATTGAATTATGTTCAAGTATGTAATCATTTTAAAGTATTTTTTTCAAGTTTAAGAGCCAAGATGGATGCCGTTCACATGACAAACTAAAGTGTTTGATATGCTTTATAAGGTTCACGCATAACCTTTGGGCTATCAGAGCCTGGAGTGACCATGTTGGGCTTCAGCAATGTGCCTTCAAGCAGAACATGGTGATCATTCAAGGCCTTGTAAACTGCTGCAAGCACAGTTTCAGTCACAGCAGCACATTTTTTGATATCATGGTTCCCATCAGTCAACACCTCAGGTTCAACAATGGGGACCAGCCCATTTTCCTGGCAAACGATGGCATAGCGCGCCAGGCCCTGTGCATTTTGCTGGATTGACAATTCGGATGGCTCATTGGGGCCAATTTTCAGGACAGCACGCCACTTGGCAAACCTGGCTCCAGCCTTATAGTACTGCT
This sequence comes from Litchi chinensis, assembly GCA_019925255.1. Lineage (NCBI taxonomy): Eukaryota > Viridiplantae > Streptophyta > Magnoliopsida > Sapindales > Sapindaceae > Litchi > Litchi chinensis. The sequence continues at coordinate 32,790,136 of CM034462.1, read as the reverse complement.
GGCACCGGGCACCCAACGAGTCAAAACCCTGCGTGGTGGTCTCGCCATTAGTTCCTGCCAACTCAACAGTACCCTTGTCAACTTTGATCCCTGGAATTACATTATTTTCCTGGAGGACTTCAACGAAAGGCTTCCCGTCAGAAGTCTTCTGGTAGAGGGTTTCCTCGAAAAGGATAACACCTGAGAGGAAAGGGAGAGCATTCGGAGAGGTGAAGAGGAGTTCACGGAGGGATTGGCGGTTGGATTCAATGTTTTCGACATTGATGCTAGCTAGACGCTTGCCAATGGTGCCTGTGCTCTCATCTGCAGCCAAAATGCCCTTCCCTGGTGTGGCAATGTACTTGGCATTCTTGATAAGCTCCTCTGAAGAATATCAAACCATAGCTTTGGGTCATGGAACCTCATGTAGAAGTTTCAGGATGATATACAAAACTTCCAAGAAAACTTTAACTGGTCTCGGAATCCATTATAGTCATTTTCGTTATGAACATATTTGACAAATTTTTAGAAAAAAAAAAAAGTACTAACAAATTTTGAAACCACTGGAATCATGTTTTCGATATATGCTTAACGTAGTAAACCTTAAATATTAGAGAAAGAGAAAGTACCTGCATACTTTCCAATAAAAGCCGACATGGTTAATGCAAAGGATAGAGGAGATAAAAAGATTTCAAGTACAGGACAAAAGTGCAAAAATAAACTAATACGGCCACCACTCTATATAGATTAGATACAATGGAATATACCAACACAAGAATCCAACCATGCCGTTCATCGACATGTGTCAAAGATTTAGCCCATCAAAGGTTATCATCCTCGGATAAAGCAATGAGTGATCGCTGTCCTAGCCAAGTGGTACTACTCATCCACTCCTCTTTCACATGAACCTGGAAAACATTGTGTGGGAAAGCTCTTCCCTCGTCATCCTTTCGTTGTTTTCTAGCAACGGCAAGTACTGAAGAAGCGCATAACATACAAAAAGGCAATTCCTGGATGCTACTGATTAAACAATCTAAGCCACTAGTTTATATAACCATCCAAAATTTTGAATATAAAAACTTGTTAATCAAGCCTCAGGTGCATGTAAAATCATATACACCCAGACAAGCGAATTCGACTGATAGTAAAATGGAATAATAATAATAAATACATTCAACTTTGGGATAGCAAAAAGTATGGCATGGAATTTTTATAAACTATTTGGGTTCCTAAATACATATGTGAAGGGGAGGTTGGTCTAGCAGTTTCAAGTTTTCCCCAAAACTATGTGGGGGTGGAGGTGGGGTAGCAGTATTACAGGGCAAGAAAATGTAAACAGATGGCTCTCATCACTACCTAGTAATTTGTTATTTGAACCCTTTTGTGGGTATCATTCGAAGGACGGAACAATATGCTATCAAAGACCCCCCCAGTGTAACTCAGAAGTTTCTAAATGTAAAAACAGATACCCAAAAATGAAAACTGCAGGTTCAATAGAATCAAAATTGTTGAAAATCAGAGACGCAACGCCAACTTAATAAGTCAAGCAAGAAAAGCCGATTCCCCAAACTTTGTGCCAAAAATAATCTGATAAATGATTGGCTGGTTGAACAATCAGTTTATCTAATTTGACGATATCTGAGTGACCATCACTTGTTGATCATCATCATCTGTACCGAAATATCGGTCTCCAAATTCACCCATGCCAGGAATGACACGAAAATCTTCATTCAAACCGACATCTATCTCGGATGTCACTATCTTGATTCTTGGGAAGCTTTTGCAGACCACGTGCACGCCTTGAGGTGCCTGGTAAAAGACATATAACGTGTAAGGAGAAATTTCCTATAAAAGTTGTCAGCACGATAAAATCCATAAAAGACTCGGGAATGCACTTACAGATATGAGATTGAGAAATATGATATTTGACTCCGGTACACCCTTGCTTATGAGTAAAGAAATAGCTTGAACAGCTGAGTTTCCTGCAAGAAGGAAATATATTTATATTAGGCTAATGGCAGCTAGTTAGCTACTAAGCATTCAATTAACTTTCACTAAATGACTAATAAATCTGAGTCAGAACTTTTAGATGCCTTTAATAGCTAGTATTTTCTATGCCATCTGCCTGACACAGAACAACGAGGGTAATTGGTACCCCACTGAGACAAAGGTGCCAGATACCAAGGACTTCTCAAGAGTGTAAGAATGTTTAAGCTAGAGGTCGGCATAAATTAAGGCAACACAAAATGGCAAACATAAGATGACCAAAATATCAAGTATTGACAACATCATTATTTTACAGCATGAAAGAGACGAACCTGTCCCTAAGATAGGATCCAATAGTAACACATGCCTTTCAGAGATGTCTAGTGGCAATTTTTCATAGATTAGCTGAAAAATTGTTGAACCATCAGAATAGACTTCAGGGTACACAGATGACCACACGAACTAGTATAGAGAGGATATGGACTTTACGAACCTGCTGACCATTGTCACCTTCCCTATGAATAAGAATCTTCCCGATCTTGATACCTTTACAACATGCTCGCAAAGCATTCTCCATGCTCTCACCACTTGCATCATTTTAAGAGAATATTAAGAAGAGGTTCAACAGCTTATTATGTTACAGGAAACAATGAAAAAAGAAAATGCAGACAAAGTTACTGAGCAAGTTGGTACAATAGTACTCATTGTAGCATAAAAGCAACAACCAATAATCTGAATTTACCATGCCCACCACACCACAAAATCACACATCACAACCTCCATTACAACAGCACTACAGATAAGTGATAAGCCCACAATTGTTGCAACATAGCAATCAAGTAAAAGGTGATCAAAAGCAGATTTCAAAGAGAGTTAAATATGTACCTTCTAATAACAGAGACGCCACATAACCTCTTACAAAAATCTACACCAGTATATACAGATCCTGCATTGTGAAAGCAGCACATCAGCTATTAAAGTTTCGCAGCTATATGAACGAAAACATTTGACGCAGTATTAACAAGCAAAAACAATAATGACAACAGCAAGACAACAAATGCCAAGCGATAAACTAATGATAAACAAAGGAAGCAGAAGACATTTTCATTTTGCATAAAAAACAATAACAACAATAATAACATGACTCTCAAAAAATCTCCGGAGTTCTAGTCCTCACATGCATTAAATAAACACAAGCAAACCAAACTAGAACCAGAATTATTAGTTACATTTTCTTACCAGTTGGAGTAATCACTTGCTTCTCTGTAAATGGAAGATGTCCTAAGCCATGTTCGACAACCTGGCAAAGGTGAAACAGACTTGATGAATGGACAAAGAAAAGAAATAACTTGTTGCTTCCATAACATAGAAAGAATATATACACACCAAACGAATCAACCGATCAGAATAAAAAACAAAGTCATGTTTTGTTGTTTGAGAGTCACGTATAAGGGTATGCATACCCCGTATCTGCAAGAGATCAGTAACAATCATTAAATTATTTTAATGCAAAGAGAAACTGAAAACTGAAGTGCCAACCCACACACAAACTCAACACCATGTTAGCTGGTAGTATTGAAGTGATACCTGAAAAGTTGAATGAATGACATAAAGATTAGGGTATATTTTACAGAGATCATGCTGGCCAAGTTTTGTGCGAATATGTTGCACAATCAAATCAATGGCTACATGATTATCTCCCCCACGGGGAATAATGATATCCGCATACTTCTTTGTTGGAAGTATAAAGTCATCGAAAGCAGGCTTGACAAATTTTGAGTACTGCATCCATATTAATTTTAAGTATTAACATCCCACATGTCATGTTAAATATGCAAACATGAGCAACAGAATTATTTGAATGAAAATTAAAAGCTGGGAAAAAATAAAGAGAAAATTATTAACAAAGACGTTACCTGATCAAGTACAGTACCAATATCTCTACCCTTCTCAACAGTATCACGCCTTATTCTCCTTGCCAGACGTACATCAGCATCTGCACTGAAAATTTTACAATGTGAAGTAACAGCCCAACTTAGTAACACAATGAAGTGACATAGAAAATATATTCCTAATCATTACAAGTCATTCTCTTAACAACACCAAGTCATTCTCTTAACAACACCAATTTGGCCTCAAAACCATCTCTAGGAACCAAGGTGACATCCAAGTGACCTAACATGTAGCTATAGATACCAGTAACTTAAATGTATCAGGTACTATAAATGACAAGGTTCCAAGACTGAAAGTAGGATTGAAGATTATTAAAAAAGGGTCTTGAACCTAGCTTTATCACAAAAGTTAACTCATAAGTGAAGGTTTACCCTAATCTTATAAATCAATACAAATTCACTTATTCAACCAATATAGGACTAACACCTTCCCTCGGCACAACGTGCCCAATTGGTAGCACCTACACCAATGCAACTAAGTTTGGACCATGCAACTTAAATAGAGCCCGTCTAGCTCTAATACTATGTCAAAAAAGAGTTTTGAGTTTAACTCCGCTACAAAAGTTCACTAATAAGTGGAGGTTTACCCTCATTTTATAAACCAATACAAATTCACATCTTCTACCAATGTGGGGCTATCTAACAAAGATAACTTGTTACTAAACTAAGTCCTATTTCCTAATCTGATATATGTAAATCACTTTTTATACCACAATTTAATATATACTCCAAAATTTTTATTGAAAATAATGCCTAATACCACTTTATCATTTTAATTGGATGTAAGTCAATAATATTATGTCTGCTAGCAATTGTTATACCCTGCAATCAATAACTAGCACTTGTAGTTGCTAGTTATCAATACAATACCCTGCAATCGGAAATATTAACAACCTGTATCAACAAAAATCTTCATGTTCATCAACTCCCGAACACGAGGATCATGGAAAATAAGTATGCCTTCCAAAATTATAACATCTGAAGGATTGACCTACAGAAAACACAGTGCAAATACATCATATAAGAGATCATTATAATAAAGACTAGACTATAGAACCTGATCACATTAGTCTAAAAGACAAAATGAAGTAGTGTACATATACTGTTCAACACTATAATACAATGGCTGTACGTCACTCATTATGTCAATAACAAGAATAAGTAAGCTTCACCTGATCCACCTTCCACCTATGATTGTACAAGTACACTCGTACACATAAAGAAAAAAGAAGGGGAAAAAAAAAAAAAAAGAATGATACCATCGTGCTTTTTTATGATTGACGGAGCAACTGTCATATGCTCTTTTGTCACAAAGAGAAATTAATGGTGTATTACTTTGTTGTTTTAATTTCAGCAGATCAAGAATTCACATGCCTAATTAGTTGCAAATTCATTTAGAAAAGGCCCTATATATGCTGCTGTATAAGAGTTCATATTCTCATAGCTGAAGATAAAGCTTTACTATCTAGACACCACAAGTCCACATGGGAGAGCAGTAACCATGTTTGTGAAAACAGCATGACAACATGGATTGCAGAACAATATCTTACATTTAACATAAATGATAGGTAGAAACAATCTCATTAATATTAAACTTAAGAAAGGAGAAAAAGTTGAAATGTATTTACGTTGTTGGAAAATTAATTGTGGAACTCTTCAGAGGAAAAGAAAATTTGCTATAGATATTAGTAGTTGACATTCGCAACTACAAGTCAAACAGCATGTGACTTGAGTCTAGAGCAGAAGAAATACATACCCTTCTTGCTGGAAAGACATTATTTTTGTAACTCTTGAAGTCATATTTTGGAATATCTACAGCTTTCCCATGCCTCAACTTCTCCATAGAAGACAATAACTGCTCAGTGTCGAATGCATCTGAAAGTAAGAGCAAGATTGTCTTTAATATGTCTATGCTAGCAGAAACTTGAAGGGAAAGATTATGAACAAAAGAGGAACTCAACACCGTAATTCATAACTTTTTCCACTGCAAAAAATTTAATCAAGTTCAGTTCAACCTTATTTTTGCCAATCAACGACTTCTATGTCTTTACAACACATGCATCTTAATATGACCACGGTTCATGAAAAATATATAACTAACTGAAAGATCACAGCATGATTCAAGAGAGACAGAAGGCTTCGGCAGATAGACAATCCAATTATTCAAATTCCAGATAGATTATCCTATTATTCAAATTCCAGCATTGCATGATAGAAATTCAAAACAAGAATTGTTTCCTGATACTTCAAATTTACATCACATTAATGCCCTCACCAGGATGGTCAAAGTTGTATTCATGAACTCTTGCAAGTTCCTCTTCAGTCAGATTGAGATAAAAGGAATCCTGCCAAATTGTTCATATAAAAATATTTATTTGTCAAGAAAAAAAAAAAAATCTCATCTCATACAACAACACCATAAGATTGCAGCATACATCTTCCATAAAATAATTAGCGCTATACCAGGATAAAACCAGAAAATGGGAGTTCAAACAGAGACCAAAGTATTACATTAGGTTTCATAAATAGCAAGACTTCTACTCCTCAGAGTACAGAGTTGAGACAAGTCCAGAACAAGGCAACCAAGCAGCACATATATTATACAAATACTATTAACTATACACGCTAAGTTTATATAAACCGAACAAAGCACGAGAAAAAATCCAAAACTGAATGTCAACTCAATCGGGTAGATGACTGGTGCATATTAAGTATAACCTGATTCATTGATGTTCACAATTGACAATGATAATATTATTGTTATTTTTTGGTTGAATATTATCACAAACATGTGGCTTGGTTAATGATGGTGAGGATATAATAAATTATCTCAAGTTGACAAGTATCTTAGTTCTCACATAGTAAGTGGATGACTAAAACTCCTTGTTGTAATCCTTGACAATATGCCTACTAAGGAATTTGTGATATAGTAGGTAAGAATTAAATCCAAATTACACCAAAATTTATTTGGTGTCGGGAAATACATTACCTGGTTAACTAGTACAACACGTTGGTCATGAAGTTGCTGAATAATCATATCACAGACAGTAGTTTTCCCAGATGCTGCTCCCCCAGCAACTCCTGCAATGTTAGGGTGAAACCAAAATAAATGAGACGAAGTTATTTCACATTCTCATGATACAATTACACAAAAGCATTGCTAACCATACAACAAGTAAGTAAGTAACTCTTCCATAGACTATTGCCTGCCAAAACTTACCAATGACAAAAGGTTGTCTAAGCATGTTTTCAGTTGCAGATGTTGTTGGCTGCCCCGTTTCTGTATTTCTATCCTCCAAATTATTCATATGAAATCCAGAAAAATGGGGTCCTGATGAGGCCTCTATCATATCCACCACTGACTTAGAATCCATTCTATGCAAGTACCTAAAGTTTAATGAATAAACAAAAGCGCGGTGAGACCTTAAGCAAAAGGCAACCAAATCAAGGTACAAACCTCTACATTCCCCGCTAAAACAAAAAACACAAAAGCTACTCAATCACTAAGTAAAACCAAGAACTTCACCATAGTCACAACGTTGTAACAATTTCAATCAAGTGGAAATAATCATGCACTATGCAACTCCAATATAATACTTGAATTACATAATCCAGACCACACTGGATCATTCACAACTATCCAAAGCTAACGCCCATAAACAAAACCTATCTCTTCCTTCTGTTTTTTCTCTCCAACTATAACACAAACCCACATCACAATACAACATTTAACGCAATAAACAAGCTGCCTAGCTGAGTTACCACCAAAATCAACCCAACCCAACCCAGCCACACTACATTACACACACACACTCACACAGACATGTACACCAACACAAGCACACATAGCAACAGATTAAAAACACACTAAAGATCAGAGTTTTCCACCCCAACAATCACCAACGAAAACACCCAGATCAGCCAATGAATTCAAAACCAATAAAAACCACAACTTTGATCAGCAAGACAACAACTTTAGATCAAACAAACCATATTTCAAATTCAAACTGCCTATCAACCGCCACCCCAGATCACTAAACTACAATAACAACATCAAATGCATATCATTGAAACATCAAATAACATACCTTTAACAGCTCCACCAATATATAGAGAGAAAGAGAGCCTTTTAAAGCTAAAGAAAGAAAAAGACACCCTATTGTATAATAATTGAAGACAAGCAATCACGCAATCCACAGGCACAGAGAAACAGAGAGAGGAAAATAGAGGATTGAACTGGGTTATATATAATGAAGGGAGAGGTTCTAGGCTTCTAGGTTTGTAAAAATATACATTGGTTCTTCTATGTATTTACAATGGAGCCCTCTGATTGCTTGCTGTTTTTGGAAGATTATCAGTGTCATTTTATTTTATTTTATTTTATTTTTATTTTTTATTTTATTTTAGTTACATACATGTATGTTTTTACCTTAACACAGTGTTGTGTTTTGTCTTGTGTTTGGACGTGAAAGGTAAGCTGGTTGGTTGTTGGCAAGTGGAATGGAAACTGCGGTGTTTTGGAGATCAGATTGGGAGGAGTTTCCACGTCGGTACCAAATCAGCTGTGGGTTCCACCTTTTGGTGAAACGGTACGGTGCATCTGACGCGTTACGATTTATGCAACAATGTCATCGTGTAATACGAATAATTGATAAAAACAGTTTTTTCATTTTTATGTCATTATATGATTTTAAGACATGTGATTAGCACCTGCACTTGCGTTACGTTCTATGTAATGATATTATATCATATAGTATGAATAATTGACGAAATTTGTGTTTTTCTATGCCATGATATGATTTTAAGTGATATGATTAGAATTCTACGATTTGTAATTTTTGTATATTGTGACATGATTTTTCGGAGATTTTCTTCCACTTTTGTGCTAAGTAGGCAAGGAAGTGATAAATAATGGTTTTGATGAAGATACTAAGAACCTAATTCAGGAAAATATTGAATATAAAATCATCAAAAAGTTGGGCATTTTAAAATATATATATTTTTTTATATCAATGATCCAAATATATGAAAATATTGAAATAAAAAATAAGGGATATATCAAGTACAATACTCATGTTTACTTCCTTGGAATTATGTAGGAGTTTTTTTTTTTTTTTAATTCGGATTAGTCCCAATTTGTGCATCATTCAAATTTTCTAATGACACCTAAGCAATTAAAAAATTATTACATGGTCAATAATTTTCTATATAATTTTACTTGTACAAGTGTTGTTTGTTTTATATTTTTTTTTTTTTTGTTGCAAGCTAACAACAAAGAGGATCAAAATTCTATTGTGATTAACCGAAATCAAATACTACTTATACAATCTGAATATCTACTTCCATAAATAAGAAACAATTATGGCCTCAATAAGAGGAAATAACTATAATGCCCATTTGGTGAAAATTAAGATATATATTTTGAAAAAAAAAAAAAAAAAACCACAGTGCACAACCACCTATATTAAAAAATGGTGTGCAAGTGTTGATTTTTCTTAATCATTAGATTTCAAGTTTTAGTTATCCATATCTTCACAAATGTTGTATAGTAAAATGATGGAAAAGATAATTATAAATAATAATGTTGATTATTATTATTATTATTATCTCAACCTTTCTTAACATGAAAGAGTGAAGTTTCAGGTGTGATGTATGAACAAGAACTACCATTTTATGGTCCACACTGATTAGGGTGTGGTATGCATTTACTTTGTGTATCGACATTTACTATTATTTTGTTAAAATATGAATGCCACAAAATTTACATCAAAAGTTTTAAAATTTATATTAATTTATATAAATGTTAAATTTATATTTGCAAGTTGGGCATTACTTTATGTTTTTAAAGGCTAATATTGAAAGAAAATTGACCACTAATTTTTTTGGTTTGTAAAATAGACCAAGAATATATTGTACATTTTATTCTTTGTGTTTAATTCTGTTTTTACCTTTTTCATACAAACAAATAATGGTTGATCTCATCATCTCTTGCACCAACCAAAATATTAGTCTATAAATTATTTATATACACATGTTTTAATTTTTAAGTTGTAGATCACTTTATGTCATTAATTGTTGTCCTTTTTATTCTTTATGTTTAAATATGTCTTTACATTTTAACCTTTTATGGTAAACTAACAATTGATAAGGTGTGTTTTGTCAAGTTGGTCAGGCCCATCTTGTCATTTCATTGAAAATATAGGGTTCGAGCATCTATCCACAAAAAACGTGGATAAGTACTGCTTAATCCATTTATATACTGATAAATTATATATAAGTTCCTTTATATGAAGAGCAGTTTTTTTACTTAGAGTGAGTTTCTCTCTCCTAATTTTAAAGGAGTAGAGTATCAATAAGTGTTGAATTTCGAATTATATCATATAATCATACTCATATAGTTCTAGTAGTTGTAAGTAATATATACTTGTAATGTTAAGAGAAAAAAATTAAAAAAAAAAAAAAAAGTTGATGGTTGAGCTATTGAGCCCAGCAATCACTATAATTTATATATATTAAAAATTCCAAATGATTATATTATTAAACAATATTATCAAAATTGATAATATTGTTATTATCAAAATTGATTATACTAAATCTATTATCAATTATCAATTAATATATTAACTCCTATGATATTAATAAATCCGCCATCGCTTTTCAAATTTTTCTTTGAACAATAAATAAATAAATAAAACGAAATCCCAAAAAGATTTTTCTTTAAAGAAAATCAAAGGGAAAAATAATGTTCTGGAAAACGTGTCATAGCATGTGAAGATCGCGTTGTTAAATTTTGAAATTATTTGATTGGTCATGTGTAAGCCACAGCATTCACTGGTACTGTACAGTGACCTAGATTGATGGATTTAATTATGCTAGTTAATTGAAATTTGAATGGCTAGAAGACCTTTGATTCTTAATTAACGGTGGTGGGGCCATGGTGTCCTATCCGTCAAGAATCTTCCAAGTTTATTCACGTTCTGATCTCCTATTGGCATTCAGAATTTTTGGAGAATCATGGCCCATCTAGATCGAGAAGTGACTCATGTAACCGTCATCAGGCGTGAACTATGAATCATACATATTCTTACATCACCTAAGATTAATTATTTTAAAGAAGGAAAAAAAAAAAAAAAAAAAGAGAAAAGAAGAAAGCAATGTTGTTGCAAATCAAGTTGTTTTACATATATATGTATTTTGAGAGGTATATTCAATCATGATTATGAAAAATTTTCATACATATTTTTTGGTAAATGACTTTTGAAGAATTTTATAAAGCTTTAATGATTTCATAGATTCATAAAACACTCTTAGAGACTTTTATAAATTCTTTTGAAAAAAATTTCATTAACTTTTATAGATTGTTATAGACTTCTAAAAATATATATATGTAAAATACTTTCATAGGTTTCCAATATACTTCCATAGTCTATTTTCAAAAATAAAATAAATAAATAAATAATCACCTCAACTACATAAATAGATAATCAAAACATAAAATATTTCATTATTCAATTTATGTCTTCTATGAAAATAAAATCTTTAATGTCTATTATTATTAATAACTTATAATTATGACTTGTCAAAAAAGGAAAAAAAAAAAAAACAACAAACAATTGACTCATATGAGACATCAATCAACCAAAACGGAATTCTTGTTTTAATAGCTTTCAAAAGGAAAAGAATTCAAATTATAATCTTCTCGAGAGTTCTCCCATTAGTGAGAGAAAGTCTTGTAGAAGTAGTTTTCCAGTTATATCTGGATCAGTGTTGGCATTTTTGGGTTACCATTCCTTTTGATCATCACTATTTTCCTTTATTTCGTGGTTTCTTTTACATTTTTCTATTGTGATTAGGGGTTTTTAAGGCTGATTCTAATATTTAACTAGATCCAGCTCTAAAAATCTCAATCTGTTTTATAGGGTTGTATTGTATAGGTTATAGGTCAAAACCAATAGTCGTTAGCTTCCTTGCGACTGGCAACAAAGATGCTTCTAGCGTGTTAATGGATTTGGTGTTACAATCTTGATCTTATGACTCTTTCATGGATGCTTCAAGTCTAGGACGGAAATCAAATTGTTATAAGGATGGTTTCCCATCTAAGGTGTCTTGTCTTGGTTTCAAAAAATGCTCCTTCAACTGTTGTTTTTAGGTTGAGGAGGGTGTATTTATATATCTTATTTTGAGAGCTACTATTTTTCAGTTTATTCTTTTCTTTGTTTTATCTGTGTTGTGGATAATTAGTGGTTGATCGGATTTAATGTCATATGGTCACTCCCTTATTTGGAACTCGCCTGATGTTCTTCTGACCTTTCTGGTTTGTTCCTCTATCAATGATTGATCTGATGTATGTACTCTATTGATAGTCCCAAATTTGGTTATTCTTTAGAGTTGTTTGTTTGTGGTTCCCAAATTTGAGAAAGTTGGTAATAAAGTTTCCAGAATTTCAAAAAGAAAAATAGAAAAAGAATTCATGTGTTAATATAAACTAATTCTATAACATAAAATGAGGGTGACTTTATTTAAAAAATAATAATAAAGTAAAAAAGAAAACACGTAAAGCAATGTCAAAAAAAAAAAAAAACACATAAATGATTGAACAGCCCTTATTCATGGCTGATTTTTTTTTTTTTTTTGAAATATATTCATGGTTGATTTTATACCTCCCTAGTGTAGTATTTGAAAAAACATATTAAACACACCACAAACAAGTTTGAAAAAAAAAAAAAGGCACAAACTAATACAGTTTATGTGTATTAATTTTTTCAAAAAATTACAATACACAAAGCATCACATAAAACACAACCATGATTTCACAAAATTATAAACTGTTTAATACAAACCCTAACATAGACCCTAACTATATTATACAAAAATCATCACAATTGAGTATATTGTTTGATTATAACACACAATCAATAGAAAAAAGAAAAGGGAAAAAGAAAAAGACTTACCAAGGAAACAAGGGTTTCAAAAGTCTTGAAAAGTTTTTTGGGTGAATGAGAGACAATTTATGAAGTTAAGAATTTTTACATATCATCTAGAAATCTATAAAAGTCTACCACATGAAAACTTTCATAAAAGTCATGGACATTTTTAATACACTCAAACTTTTATAGATTCTCTGAAAGTCTATATTAAATACTTCCCGACTTTTATATGGTTTTTAAAAATAATGATTAAATACATCTAAATTTTTTAAATCTATAAAAGTCTATGAAAGTTATTTAAAATCATGATTGACACACCCCCTTTTGTTAAATTTTATCTATGAGTTGATTCATAGTTTCAAAAAGATAATTTCTTATTTAAATGTAAGATCCACACGGTTTGATTTTCTATAGAAATTTTATTGAATCAGAAGTTAATATGCAATTCCCTCTCAAAAATTCCAAATTAATAAAATGCTATCTTAATATGGACGAATCTAGATGGATAATTGACCATTGGTGTCAAATTACCTTATAATTATGGATAAAAAATTGAAAATCTCTATTTTTTGCTTTTCATGTTTTCATTCATAAACATGCTGCCAATTAGTTTGTCTATTTATTATTATATATTTCTTTATCTTGGCAATGACAATTAAAATAAAATTTCTATTTAATTTACTTATTTATAGTATTTTATTGAAACTTAAAAAAAATACAATCATTATTATATCTGGGTAAATTTAGATTTACCATAGAATTAAAAATTGAGTAAGGATTCTCTGTCAATATTGACATGATTCTTTTATGAAGGAACTTATGTTTGAGTAATGCATAATAGAGAAAAAAATCTAACAATCTTAATAATCCATTTTTAAATGCTAATAAATCATCAGATTATCAAAAGATTAGCAAGAAAAAGAATGGTAAAGAATTTTTACTCTTAAAAATAAGAGAACATATAATTAAAATGGATAAACTCAAATTCTACAAGAGGAATAAAATCGATTTAATATTATAGAAATAAACACCAATTTATTATTCAATTCAAATCTAAATAAATAATTTATTATTGCTTGAATATATTTGAATATCCCGTGATACAGTTGCTCTTTAAAAAGGAAAAAAAATTGAAAAAAATTTAGATAATATATAAATTCTTTAAAAAAGCATTTTCAATTTATAATAATATATTGTAAGGCAGATAATGAGAGATTTTTGTCGAGTTTTATTTCTGAAAAAGAAAGATATTTTTATTAGTTTAGTCACCTTCAACACAAGGAATATTCCATCTAAATGAAACTATTAATTTAAAACAAAAAATAATTCTAAAAAATGTTGTTAAGTTGCTCTCAAAAACTTGAAAAAAAAATGATAGCATCTATGTTGTTATAGTGACATTTATAATAAGGACTGTTAATTAATTAATTTCAAAATTTTTTAATTCTATTAATTAAGTGTTAAAAACATAGAAATGTTTCTTGGTAAATTCATTTCTTGTAGACAAGTCTCTTTCAAGCTTGTTTGAGTTGATTTTAATGAAGAGAGATTTTTTCTATGTTTTCATTTTTCTTCTATGTTATTATATTGTTTTACAATTTATTTATGTAAAGATTACTAGAGATGATTAAGAAAATGAAAAAATAAAAAATAAAGCTTGAATCAATATATATTTATTATTTACTTATCCAAGACTTCAAAAAAAAAATAAAAAATAAAAGTACTATGATTTAAATAAGTATTTTAATTAATTAAAAAATATTGATCCTAGGACGTATTATTATATATTTTTTAACTTAACAAAGAAGTCAAAGACATTTTGTATAAATTTACATAAATTGTTTGAGACAATTCAATCGACAACATCCATATTTAAAATTCAACTAAACAAGTCTTGATATATTAATAAATAACGTTTAATCGCATTCAATGAATTTTTGTTAAGGCTAAATATATTATTACTAGACAAGATATTACAATCAAATTGGGATGAGCTAAAACAAGATCTTCGATACGAGGAGGGCAATCTTTTATCCAAACTTTCAAGAGCCCTTCCTAAAGTAAATTTTATTAACTCATGAGTAACTCTATTCACAAAAGAAAAAACTCTAAAGGCGAAATGAATATCCATTTATTATTTATAATAATTTTGTTTAAAGAAAGAGTTATTGCAATTTAAATAAACTATATATATTTGTGTATAAATGGGAAATGAGAGATTAAATTCAAATAAAACTAATTATATCTTATGTTTTAGGATAAGAGTGGAATTTGAACTTTTGATTTTTTAGGATCAAGATGAATATTCAACCATTCCTATTAGAAGAATGATGTTTATAAAATCTAACCAACAACATTCATTTTAAAATCTCTAATTGAATGTATAAAATACGTGTAGCGGAAAAATATCCATTTTAAAGGATTGAGATATTATAATTATCTAAACTTAATTGGTTGGTTGGATTGTTGTGATGTCTTATTCTGTCTCCCTTGATTGTCATTCTCAACAACTTCTTTTGCTTTTTGTTAAGAATTCTCATTGCTATGAACAAGTTTTTTTTGTTCCAAGTTTTTCAACAGCGAAATTATTTACATGGTTTTGCATGAGATTGGTAGGTGGTAGGGATAAATCAAAGTCAATTTTACCTCTTTGGGATTAGTGTTAAAGAAGTTTGAAAGTGATATATAAAATTTGAATTTTGAAACTGGTATGAAACTAGAACCCAAAAAAAAAAAAAAAAGCATAAGTTTGTTTGTTAAAAAAGGATTTGAGGGGGAAAAAAATCTCATGCAAACTAGCTATGCATTCGCAAACAAATGATGATGTAAAAATCCAAAAATTATTTTCATGGTTAGTGCTAATTTCAAAACTCACTATTTTGATGTTATTTAAATTTTAGAAATAATAAAAATGCAATCTAAAAAAATAAATCCTATATTCACTTGTTAGTTTTCTAACTAATTTTTCAAGATCTAATTTCTAAAATAATAATAATAATTATTATTTTTTGAAAACCTCATAATTTAATAATAATAATAATTTTTTGAAAACCGCATAATTGAAAAAATATCTTTCGTGAAAAATTTTGTCTCCTGTAAGAAAAGATAAAAATCTAAAATTCTAAATTTGGATTAATTGAAAAGGACAAATGGGTCCTCCGGAGTTGATGGAGGGTGACAACAATTGAAGAAAGCGGGGGCCTCATCAAGTTCACGACAATCTAAATGGGTTTTGAGTTGGCCATTAATCACTTTGGGCCCAATAGATTAGGAGAGGAACCCGTTCACATCGACTATATATGGCCAGGCCCATAATGTTTCAAATGTGTGTCAAGTAAAAATTGATTTTCATTTTTTTTTTTTTTCAACACATTGTTGCAAGATTTGTTTCTCTTTTTGCTGTTCGATGCTGCTAAAATTTTTTGAAAAAGAAATCAGACTGCAATATTTATATATAGAAAGGAAAATCGTTTGATAAAATAGACATATCATATCATCCATATTTTTTTTATTAAATGTTTTTCTTGTTAGTCTTTTTTGCAAACCCCATTTGAATTTACCACTCTAGTGATAACTATATAAATGCATACATATGATACGTCTATATTGAGCGAACAAAAAAACGTTGAATGCTTCTTTCTAGATTTTATCAAATGACTTACAATCGATCTAGTACAACCATCTCATGAAAGCTTCTCTCACTAAAAGCTAGTTTATATGATGGGATCTTATTGAACGAGTGAATAGACATATGCTTTTCTCATTAAAAAAGGAAAGATAAAAATTTTCTAGATTTTATTAGATGATGTTCGAGATCACATGATACAATTGTCCCATTGAATTTTCTCCGGAAACAAAATATGCATTTCATATGTCACTAATTGCTTTAAACAAACCAATAGGAGTTAGATTTTGTTGTGAATGTGCATCATCCCAAGTGCCAACCAATTACAGTGTGTCAAATTAATTAAATCCAAATGAGAGTGTGGGGGTTATAAATAAGTGGTTGAAAAACATAAAAATGTATCAATTAAAGGCTTATTAAGATCACTTAATAAATATACTTAAGCTTTGTTCGATTCATAATTAAATTAAATTCTCTAATTATGAAAAGAATGATGTTTGATCATATTTTAAAATAATAGTCTTCTAATACGATCTAAATTAAGTTTAATATTAAAAAAAAAAAAAAAAACTCACCCATTTTCCTTTTCAATTTCTATGTAATTTCATACAAAATGTTTTCATATGTATTGGATTTGTTATAATTATCCACCAAAATGAATGATTAATCTTAAAAGTATAAGCGGATTCAAAAAATTTAAAATTTATCATGAACTTTTTCTAAACTAATAAAGTAAATAATCAGCCCTATAAATGATCATTTTTGGGAGACAAACTATTCCTCACAATCAAAAAGAGGGCTACCATGGTAGTGTTAATAATATTTATAAGAATGGAATGAACCCCTAATTTGGTATGCGGAAGGGAAGTACTCAATCAATTGCAGTAGCAGATGGTGTGCACATGGTTTGATAATTTATTTCCATAATATGAGATGAAAATTCATCACTCATGTTAATAAGTATACATTGTAAGACTTGAACTTCTAACATTAATGTGAAAGAAAAATACGCTAACAATTAAAAGAATAAATGGATGTGCATAGATTCTTTTGTCCTTATTTAAATATTATAATAAAAAATCGTTGTTCTTGCTCTTATTTAATACAGAAAATAATAAACAGCACTTGTAAACCAAAGCCACAAACATATATATAGTGTTTACTGAAAATATATGGTGTTAATTAGTGATCCTAAAATAAAAATTTTAATTATTAGAAATATATATAGAATAGAACCTACTGAAAATATGTGGTTTTAATTAATAGTTTTTAAATAAAAATTTTAAGACGTTTTTACCATAGAATTATATATATTTATATTCAATGGATCCCATTCCATACATATTTGCAATAACTGAAATTTTTATTTCAATATCATAAGAAGAATAACATAATTTCAGCAAATACTATTTTATATGTATGTATGTATAGCATGCGATAATGATATATAGAGTTTTTTTTTTTTTTTAAATGATATATAGAGGGGACCTAGCAAAAATCAGTCAAGCTTGGTGTTTGTGAGAAAGAAGTGCAATCTCTTTTCGTTCTGTCTGAAAAAGCGAAAAGAAGTATTGAGAGATTGAAAGTGTTGAGTCAATATATATCAGAAAATCTAGAACATAAAAAAGCACCCACATTTTGTGGCATGATTTTCTGAGTAACAATATTTGCTTTTTGTGAGATGGGCAGATAAATTATTTATTATGAAATTCACAATGAAAACTCTAGTATAATAATTAATTGGCAACAGAAAATAATTCACCAACAAAAGATATAACAAAATGATTTTTAGAAGTCAAAGGTCATGAACCATGTTGTACGCATCAATGGTAGCATTTATGGGTCTATGTTAACTAATATATCAATTCGAATGCATAATGGTCGGCATAATTTGGTAGTAGACTAGTAGTGCAAGAGCACAAACTCTTGCACTTCTAAATAATTATTTAACATTTTATGTATAATTTAAAAAACCATGCTTTGTTAAAGTATATATCAATTGGAATCCAGATAGATTTATGATTCATTCAACATTCACTTGAAATATAAATTTACTCATAGGTTTTACTTTTATTATTTTCTTTTCTATAAGTTACTTTTAAGTATAAAACATGTACATATTAGTTCTTAAATATAATATATGTTTAAAATGTCCTTTTCATTTTATTAAAAAGAAGCTTTTCAACAAGATTTTTTTTTTCTTAAAAAAAAGAAACCTTATAACATCTACTAAACTATATATACTCATTGTTATAATTTGGTAGAGGTGCAAGAGTTTGTGCTCTTGCACCGACCATTTCAGTGGTGGATATGAGAACCTCAACTCATGCTTCAAAGTGGGAACCATAATTATGATTGTTTGTCTATAATCATAATTAATTATTGAAATATGAAACATCATCAATCAATGGAGATGAACTTTTACATATGGGTTAGCCTCATTCTAGCTAGTTGTTATCGTATGACAATTTTACAAGCGCATTTTCCTTTCATCTATTATATCTAAAATAGCAAATATTATATTATATTTAATAAAATTATCAGAGTGTAAATCTATAAATATATAAGTGAATATATCAAAAATATTTAAATATTTTAAAAATAAAAAAATTATATGTCGATTATCTTAAAATATGAAAAAAAAATTAAAAACCGTTGAAGGGTTACTTTCTTGACAGTATCCAATTTTTTATATAATGATTGTCTTATGTAAGATATATATATTTTTTATCCATTTGGATTATTGTACTATTTTGGTAAAATTTAATAGTAAATTTGAAGGAAACAAGATCCAAAATGATTGACCTGTTTTTTCTCGATATCTGAAGTGTTAGATCCAATGATCTCATCAAAGTATGTGAACCCAACATGTTACTACTATTCTATTTCTAGGGTTAAAAAGTAAGGAACCTTGATTCTCTTATAAGGGTAAATCAATTCTCAAACTAGATATTATATTAAAAAAAAACTATTTAAATCAATTAATATTATAGTATTTAATTTTTTTAAAGATGTAAAAAAGAATTTATAATTGTTTAGCAAAACAGAAAGAAATCTAATAATTATTAATTATATTCAATTTCAGATTTTCAGTTGCATTTAACATCACTTGCACGAAGTCAAACATTGTTTTTTCCCTCCATCTTCATACTGTTTGATGAAAAGAATAAATACATTTTTTTTTCAAAAAAAAAAAAACTTAATTAGTATTTTTTAAAGAAAAAATAAATTATCAAGTGTTCCTTAAAAAATTACTAATATTAGAAATTTTTATATAAGAACATTTTTTGCTCACATATTCCACAAGAACATTCCTTAATTAATATTTCATTTATATTAATTCTAAATTAACTAATCTGATATGTGTGAAATTGGAGGCCGGATTAAATTTCCTTTACAAACGAAAATCAAAATCATATAATATAAGTAGACTTGTCCATATAGTAGAAGTAATTTTTCATTGTTCTTAATTTTTCATTGTACTTATGATGATTGATCTTATCGGAATTCAACATATTTTTTGTTCGTTAATATATTTTCTTATTATTAGTCTGACCAAAGCATATATCAAAGTTAAAAAAGAGAAAAATCAAATTCAAAATCCAAAGGAAAAATAATCACAATCAACCTTTGACCAAGTGAGAAAATATCTCTTTAACTGTAACAAGTTTGACTCTAGGAACAAATAACATGCTTAAAGAGCAATCCTCCTCTCTCTCTCTCTCTCTCTAAAACACAAACTTTATCAACTAATCCAAAAACAAAAAAGCAACCAAGTAGTTAAAGTAAAATAAATAGGTGAACCTTCCCTTAAGTGGTCCATTAAGTGGGCTACAATTTTTACAAAAGATACCTGAAAAAGCTACCCTTTGCAATCATTTGAATTCAAGGATCCAACGTTCCTCCACACAATTGAAATTCTTTTGCCCCTTCTTCATTTCAAAAAAAAAAAAAAAAACCCTAACGAATAGTTACATTTTCTTTTTATTTCTTTATGGGGTGGTCTCAAAGTGAGACTAGTCATCATTTCTAGGTCAGCCCCACATGAAAATGTAAATATATAAAGCATGAAAGAGAGAGTATGGTGATTGGTGTACTTCTTTTTGTTTATACTTTTGTGGGAGAAGAATCCACTGCCAATTCTCACCTACCATTGTTTATTTCTGATCACCAAACACTAGGATTTTTGGTGCAGGAAAAAAAATTATATTATGGGAGGAGGTTTCTTGTTTGTTTTTTTTGTGCTTAGATTTGAGATTGGTGTTTAGATTAATTACTCAATTATATTGTTTTCTAGACATGTGGCACATGAACATATTAAACTTGGTGGATGTTATTTTATAAGATGAAATTAATTTTTTTTCTTTGGTATATAAGTTTCTTCTAGCAAATCGATAAGGTCATTTTACGTTACTTTTAAATTTTATAGTCATTTTAATTAATATTTTTACATATTCATCTTAATCAATTGTTATAAAATTCATTAAATAATTTTAGTTAGTTAATTAGACTTTATAATAATCTTATTAATTAAACTTGTAGTTGAAAGTTTTGTATTACGTGTCAATCTCAAGTCTTAAATGAGTTATTTCCTGTCAATTTAAATATTTAGATCTGATGATAACTAACATAATATCAGAGCTTGAAAATTTCTAGTTCAGTCCTTTGATCTCGAATTCTTGTTACACATGTTTTAATGGTATGAAGCATTCATTATGTATTTAACAGCTGTCATTTATTCATGTTATATGTTACACGCATGGAGGCGTATCACGTGTCAATTTCAAGTTTTAAATACTATTGTATGTGTCCAATATTTGTCATCTATTCACGTTACATGTAAGAAGACATGTTACATATCAATCTCAAGTTTTAAATATTATTATTGGATCATTTTCTATTAATTTAAATTTTTGAGTATGATGGTAATTAACACTTTCAATGACAATGTACATATCTAGACTATATAATTTTTAAAACTCTAATTATATATAAATTGTATCTGTCCTCCACCACCATTATCAGCATCATGATGTAGCCAAATACTTACATATTAAGAGATCTGGAGAGAGAGAGAACAAGTGCATGCATGAGATACATACTAACAGTCAACTTGGGGGAAAAAACGCCATAAACAAAGAAATGCAAGACCCAACATCATAGTCCAAATTAACTTTTAATGTATAAAGCACACCCATGTATATATTCTGCTATGATTTTGGACAGATCTTGCCGTGCAGTCCAAAGATCAAAGGGTCCCCGTAACAGACCACACCACACTTGTCATTTCTTCATTTGTCTTCAATTGCATGCCCACTTGAAAAAACATTTCGATCAAGTCAAACATAGTCCCCAACTCATTGGATATGTACAATCCACCACTCTTTCTATATATATATATATACATATGCAGACCTTGTCAATACTTTGAATTTTGAAAATTCTTATAATATGTAATTACTGTTAATAAGAAATTATATCAAATTTTGTTAAAAACTCAAGATATATAATATGCAACTAAAAGTTTGCATATACAAAGTTAATATAAGTTTTATTGGTGTCATTTTTAATAAATGAAAAATCGAATCGGTTTGGTTGTAAAAAGTAATTGTTTAATTGACTATATAATATACTATATTTGAATCGAAACATCAAAGATATTTTAAGAATTAATAAAAAAATCAAGTTATTTCTTAGTTCTCTTGTAAGAAAATCTCAAACTGAAATTATAATAAACTACATAAATAAGAAAAATGGTTGCGAGATAATAATAATAATAATAATAATAATAAAACTAAAGCAGTTATGACCAACTTTAATGCAAAATACACATGATATCACTTTTTGTAGTATTTTTTTTTAGAAAAAAATTTAGGTACAAGAAAGGCCAAGACACCAACGTTTCAATTTCACAACCTCCATTTTTATCTCTCTCTGTCTCTCTGTCTCTCTTTTTCTCTCTCAAGTTTCTTTCATGACATAACGAGACTAGACACACACACAAACACACATGAAGTATTAGAGCATCCAATGCAATAACGAGCAGCTACTCATACATGTCATTTTATGTTTCTGATCAATGCTAGCTAGCTCATCTCATCTCGTTCACATAGGAATAGTTCTTGCTAGTTAATGTTTGGTTATGTGTTTCGTCTTCCAATATATCTTCTGCTGTGACTGATCATATTTTGATCCAGCCACATCCTATATTGATCACCTCTACGAGCTGATTCACTTTTCCTGTCCAGTATTTCTTGGATTCCACCACCATTCAAAGGTATGTAATGTGTTTAAATTTTCATCAACCAAGTCTGTTTTTGTGTTTCCTGTACTTAGTTTGAGCTTATTTTTCTCTAAAAAAATGTTTTTTTGATTTTACTTTATTCTCTCTTTTGTTCTTCAATATCATTAAAAAAAAAAAATCCCCATTTCAAGTGGTTAGTTTGATCATTGCTGAACATTATCAAATCAATTTGACTGACCCTTTTTGTGCACTTTTATGTTTTGCTTAATCTAAGCAGAACTGATTAGAGTTCTGGCCTGATCAGCATACAAAACACATACATACACACACATAATAGACATATAGCATAATCAAAGATGCCACAAGAAGCAAACTATCCAAATCCAGTTTTCACCTCTCCTTGCAAGAACTTGAGAGGACTAAAGTCATTGGTCTCCAACAATGAGGCTTCTTACACTGAAGAGATCTTCAATGACTTTGAATTGGCTCAAAGAAAAGCAGAGGAAGCAGGTACTACTATCATATTATCAGTATAGTTGTTGCACGACTTTCCTTGCTTAAAGTGCTTTTCTTTTCCAATTTACTCTTATATAAATATAAAAATTATCACGTACATACTGCTGCTTTCTATTATGTTATAGAAGTGGGATCCAGTATCTACAAATTTTTAAAATATATTTTTTAATTTATTTTGTGGGTTTGGTTGTCAACATAATATATATAGAGGTTGGAATCTCCCTAGTATTTTATGTTAATATTCACAAAAGTATAGATAGACCTCTTCTATATCTCGAAACAGTTATCCGAATTATGCTACTAGAATTTTATCTAAGCTGATCTTGATCGTCTTCTGACCTTATAAAGATGTTAGCTAATAAAAAAAATAAAAGGAAAAAGAAATGTGGGTATCATGAATCATGATGTTCCGCAATACACGGGGAGTTCTAAGGGTTTGAAAATAGTATTTACTTTAAGTCTAAGGAATAGAACATTGGAAACAATGATGAGTAGGGGTCCAATCTCTTTTTATAATATTGTAGTGGTAGATATGAAGTTAATATGGTCTTTAATTAAGAGAGAAAAAAGAATATATGTAACCTTTTTTAACAGTAGATACATGAGAAATACTACAATTTCAGTTGGAGAATGCGAGTCATGAGCAGGAATTGGAGGATCTGTGGCCAAATCCTAATATTTGGATACTGTGAAATTGAAATGTGTTAGATTGATAGATAAAAGAGCAGATGGAGTCATGAAAGAGCCAAACATATTAATCTAGTTGTTTTTCACCTACCAGATCCTGGAAAATTACAGTAATCAGACAGCAAGGTGTGCGACAATATGGTGGTGGCAAAGAAAGAGTTAAAAAAAATGGCCCCATAATTTAAAATGCTCTGGAAGGACCATCAATGCAATTTCAATGAGTGACTGATGACTTTTAAATATACCCCATCACTGGTCAGAAATTGCTAAAAGTTTGCAGTACTTTAGGTTCATCATTGATGGGACACTTTAGACTGTACCCAAAAGCACGCTAGGTGTTCATCTATACATCACTGAAATAATCCGTGCACTTTTCTTCAAATTAGTAATAATGATCGAATCTTATTATACATATTTATCAATATATATGAGATTTTTTTTTTAAATTATGGAAATATATATTCACTACTATAATAAGAGTAGAGTTTTTGAATATATGTTTTTAATCTTGTTAGGTCAGATTACCTTGTAATTATTTCAAAATAAGAGTACCTTAGGTTCGAATTTTGAAGCCATACATATAACTTTTGTCGTCAAAGCATATATAAAATTAAGTATAAATGTTACATTTCTATGGATTTTAATGTTATGAAGACATGGCAATGTGACAAATTTATGTAGTGTGAGATAACAAGAGAAGGAGAAGAGGGAATGTGTTAATATTTATGCAAGTGGCACATCAATAATGTATTTATGGATGTATATTGATCTTTAATGTGCATCAGCCGCAAGGAGGTACCAAGCAGCAGAATGGCTAAGGCAGATGGACCATGGTGCATCAGAAACCCTGCCCAAAGAGCCCTCTGAAGAAGAGTTTCGCCTTGGTCTTCGAAATGGCCTCATTCTATGCAATGTCCTCAACAAAGTCAATCCTGGTGCTGTTCTTAAGGTGCTTAACAGTATCAAACCATGCATATGTTAGTGTAATTACATGACAGGACTGGACAATAGTATTATTGTTAGTTCTCTTTTTACATATTTGAGATGATTAGTTCTAGTTTGTGATGAAAATAGGTGGTGGAGAATCCAATTATAGCAGTGCAGGCAACGGAGGGAGCAGCACAGTCTGCAATTCAGTATTTTGAAAACATGAGGAATTTCCTTGTTGCTGTTAAAAATATGCAGCTCTTGACTTTTGAAGCATCTGATTTGGAAAAGGTTGACAGTCTTCTTCAAAAGTGCTAGATTCATAATATATTTACATGTTCAAACATGCATGATGATGCAGAGAAATCATTAATATCCAAAGAAACTTAGCATCTTTACCCACATAAATGTCGTTGCATTTCATATTGGCACTTCCTTATGAGAGCTTGTTTTGTTTCCTGAGATACCTTGATCAGATATGTTGTTATGTCACCCATGAAGTTTACTTCAATGTCAAGCAAGAGGGTTTTGTTTTAAAAATTTTAGACTCTAGGAGTGACTTCTCCATTCGGAATTTGGAGCTTATGTCATCCATGAAGTTTACTTCTGTGCTCAGTTTGGATACATGAGTCGGCATATGTCAAACTACTTTGAATTCAAATTTGAATGTACAAGTGGTTTATGAATCTGTTTTACAAAAACTAAGTACCTAAGCAATGTAATATGTAACACAAATTAACGTTTAGATTTTTGTTTCAACTCCTCAATGCTGATAATATGGTAATGCAGGGAGGCTCGTCAAGTAAAGTTGTGGACTGCATTCTGTGTCTGAAAGGCTTCTACGAGTGGAAGCAAGCGGGAGGAATTGGGGTATGGAGGTATGGAGGGACAGTAAAGATCACATCCTTCCCAACCAGGTCACCCTCATTGGTCGGTAGTGAGAGTGCAGATGATTCATTTGATGAATCCGAATCTTCTCAATATGAACAACTTTTAGACTTCCTCCATCTTTCGCATGAGATCTCGATTGAAGAATCAAAAACTGCAAATGCCCTGGCATTCCTGTTTGATCGTTTTGGGCTCCGTCTTCTTCAGGCTTACCTTAGAGAGAGTAATGGGATTGAAGAGTTTCCTTTGAATGCAATGGTAGGTAAGACTCTTTCCGATTGGTTTTGCACACACTCTTCTCATTAAATCATAAATACAACACTTTAACATTCAAACTACTAAATACACTACTTGTTAATCTGCTATTTGTATGGGGGAAACTATGCAGGTTATTGACACTTTGCTCAGCAA
This sequence comes from Litchi chinensis, assembly GCA_019925255.1. Classification (NCBI taxonomy): domain Eukaryota; kingdom Viridiplantae; phylum Streptophyta; class Magnoliopsida; order Sapindales; family Sapindaceae; genus Litchi; species Litchi chinensis. The sequence continues at coordinate 32,763,994 of CM034462.1, read as the reverse complement.
GGTAGTTAAGGATTTCTCAGCATTGCTTGTCTCTCAAGGCACTCAGGTATTATAAACTTTGCAATGTCAATTGTATTGTTTCAGGTTCAGCATAGTGTGGTATGAGTACTAATTCTTTACGCTTATCTTTATGTTTGTTGTTTTTCATCGTCTACAGCTTGGACTGTTTCTGAAGAAAATATTGAAAGGTGAAGTTGGTTCTCTATCGAAATCTGATTTTATGGAGGCCATTTCGCAATACCTTGGTCGTAAAGCCAGCTTAGTATCTGGTGATTTCTCCAAAGACTGCATCTGTGGAGGAAAACGTGAAACCATTCAGCATGCAATTGGTCCATCTCCTGCTCATGCAGAGCAAATTGATCGCCTGCATAAACAACTCCAGGTTGGAATATTAGTACATTGGAATCCTTAAACTATTTAGTTGCACTTCCAATCTGATTTGATTCGTGTTGCTTTTCAGGAGTTAAAATTGCGATATCAGGGGACAAAAGGAGAAGTCAGACAGATTCAATCAAATTGGGAGGAAGAACTTGGAAGGCTTGGTGACGATCCGAAAACAAAATGCTCCTACATTTCATTTTACTTATCGAATTTAGAAGTTTTATTAAAATATTACTTTCTTTTTCTTACCTATCTCAGATCACTACATCAAGAATCTTGAAGTGGCCTCCTCTTCATATCAGAAGGTTTTAGAAGAAAATCGTGTACTTTACAATCAAGTTCAAGACCTTAAAGGTGTTTTGGATATCTTGTTTGTTTTTGAGTTGATAATTTGTATACATTACAAAATGTGGAGCTTATGTTATAGCTTCTTTGCAGGAACGATAAGGGTTTATTGTAGAGTAAGACCTTTTCTACCAGGACAATCGCATGGACAGTCGACTATTGATTATATTGGTGAAAATGGAAACATCATGGTTGCTAATCCTTTCAAACAGGGCAAAGATGCAAGAAAGATGTTTTTGTTTAATAAGGTGTTTGGACCAAAAGTATCACAAGGTATGTTCTCTTTTCAAAATAAGATTTTTCGATTCAATATGCAATATATGCACTCTTGATTAGAACCTTAAAAACTTATAGTGACCTTCTGTTTTGTGCAGAACAAATATATGTTGACACTCAACCGTTGATTAGGTCTGTTTTGGATGGTTACAATGTGTGCATATTCGCATATGGACAAACTGGCTCAGGGAAGACATACACAATGGTAATATCGAACTTATTATTACCTTTACATATAAAGATGGAAATCATATGTGACATTGTTTCTTTACTTCTAACAGAGTGGTCCAGATTTGACAACTGAGGAGACATGGGGTGTTAACTACCGCGCTCTAGGTGATTTATTTCAGCTATCAAAGACTAGGGTGGATTTCATAAAGTATGAGGTTGGAGTCCAGATGATTGAAATATACAACGAACAAGTGAGGGACTTGTTAGTTAGTGATGGCTCAAATAGAAGATATCCTTTTTGAACTTTACTTTCCATTATACATTTAACTGCTTTAACAAGCCTTTGTATGTTCATTAGTATTCAATTTACCTTAACAACCATTACATTGGATATACGTAATACTGCACAATCGAATGGCCTAAATGTACCAGATGCAAGTCTGGTTCCAGTCACAAGTACTGAAGATGTTCTTGAACTGATGAGAATTGGCCAAAAGAATCGAGCTGTTGGTGCTACAGCTCTAAATGAACGAAGTAGTCGCTCTCATAGGTGAAAAGAACTTATATTCTTTCGTTTGGATTATTATCATGTAACGTTATAAGTCCTCTTACATTCCCATCTTGTTGCAGTGTTTTGACAGTTCATGTCCTAGGAAAAGAGATAGTAACCGGATCCATTCTCAAGGGTTGCCTTCATTTGGTGGATTTGGCTGGAAGTGAGAGAGTGGACAAGTCAGAGGCAGTAGGCGATAGATTGAAGGAAGCTCAACATATAAATAGGTCTCTTTCCGCCCTTGGAGATGTCATCTCAGCCCTTGCACAGAAGAGTACACATATTCCTTATAGGAACAGCAAGCTCACTCAAGTGTTGCAGGACTCTTTAGGTACATATTGGCTATATTTGCTTTAGCAACATTCAATGTTTGGTGTCTTGAAGTATCTGATCTTTTTCTTTGTTCTTATCACTTGCACAGGTGGACAAGCCAAAACATTGATGTTTGTGCATGTAAATCCTGAACCTACTGCTATTGGAGAGACCATTAGCACGCTCAAGTTTGCTGAGAGGGTTTCATCTATTGAACTTGGGGCTGCACGGTCTAACAAAGAAAGTGGTGAAATTCGAGAACTAAAAGAAGAGGTTTGTTTGTTCTGCATCACTCTCTAGCACAATTGTTCAAATGACTATGTTTTGATTGTATTTGAAACTTACAAATGATCCATTATTTGTTTAGATATCAAATCTTAAACAAACATTGGAGAAAAAGGAAGCAGAATTGGAACAACTGAAAGGTGGAAGTACACGAACCGTTCTAGAATCACAAAAGCCAAGAGCTGTTTCACCTTTTCATGTACCAAGATATGGTATTGGTGCCAGCCTCAAATCGGAAGCAAATCAACGATCAAACGATGATAGTAAAAGCCTTGAGGTACAAGAAAACTATTTTCTATAATGTGTGATACTAGGTAATAGATGGTTTGATCTCCATTTTGTGGTTATATTTGTTTTTCAGGCAAGAAGCTGCTCTTCGGGTAAACAAAGAAGGTCAAGATTTCCTTCTGCATTGGCAGACAAGGAGGCATTGCCAAAGATGCCTCTTGGGGGTGAAGATGGATTGGGAGGGTCTACAAAGCCAAGAACTTCATCCCCTTCAGTTAGGAGATCAATATCTACTGATAGAGGCGCTGTTATTCGAAGCAAGGTGAAGACTGACACAATTGAGAACCAACCAGTTTTGAAAGCACCATTTCCAGCTAGAGTACCTGTCAACAAGTCCATTGCTGCAATGCCAACAGTTGCATCATCAACTGATAACAATAATGTCTCAAGGTTGTATATGGGGTCACAAGAACCAGCAAAGCAAGATAACATAGTAGACTCATTGTCTAGCCTCCAAAAGGTCAGCACCAGGAGGGTGTATCCAGAACATGAGGATGATCAATTTAGGCAAGCCCTAAATATAAGACAAGGCGGCATCAGGAAAAGCAAGCCAGAGAGCAAGGCCAAGGCAAAGCAGCATCAACTGCCATCTAGGCTCCAGAAACCTGACATGGGGATTACACTACTATCTGAAATGGACACTGGTGAAAAGATAGAGGAGGCTGGAAAGAGTGACTTCTCTGACCCAGAAAATGAGCTTCTGGTGTCACCAGTGCCTAGTGCCTTGAAGGCCAAGAAAGTTCGACAGAACTTCTCAAGGAACTCACAAAATCTTGAACCAAGGTATGCACTATATTCCCATTTAAGGATCGTATGGTGGAAAAAATTTGATTACTTTCTACATGTTTTCATTGTGTTAGAGAATTTTATATCATTTGATGGGTGTTTCCTCTTAGGTTAATCTTTTTGGTCTAATGAACTTGGAGTGTCCCATTTAATTCTCCCCACTTGGTTATATTCGAATTTGATGTGGTTGTATTTAGGCTTGGTCCATGTGTCAAGCCATTGTGTCAAGGCAGTTGATTTGGCACATGAAGGGGTGTATTTAGAGTCTTATATCTTTAGTTGGTTCCTTTTATTTTAGCTTAAGCTTTTGAATCTAATGGTTACTATCATATTTGCTAATTTGTTCAGGGGACTAGTTCAGCCAGTGGAGTCCTTTCTGGCTGGGAAGCTTGATAACAAGCTCTCAAATGGTATGGCTAACCAAGCAAAAGAAGGGGGCAATCCACTAATGCCTGAATTTAGGAGGAGTCGATCTACGCCACGGGGAAAGTTTTTCAATTTACCATGAGAGTCACAGTATACAGATATGATATTCATCGCCACTTATACCTTTCACATTTTTGTACATTGATTACTCATGTTGCTGTCTTGAGCTGCAAGTTTTTTTTCTTTCAGCAGATTTTTTTGAGGTTGTTGCTGGAGGCGAAATTGTGAGACATTTTGTCTTTACACAATGAACAAAAATCTATATGTTTAAATATAAGGTATTTATGTATGTATTTTTCCACTGTTCTTATAATGTAAATCAATTAACCTGCATTTTAGTTGCTTATATATGAAGCAAACTACTGATAGCATATCATATAAGGATTTGTATTTTGTAAATTGGTTTTTGTATTGGGATTATTTTCAGTTTGTTTGCTATGGAATATCATCATCATCATCATCTATAATGGTTTGATGCCTTTGGTTTATTTCTGCTTTATCATCAATTGCTCAGTTGAGCACTTATCAATTCCCTTTCAGTTTTTTTTTTTTTTTTTGACATAACAAAATATAAAAGAAGTGCATTTTAATTACTAGTAGAGAGCCTATCATCAGTTGGGTCCATTTTTATTAGCTAAAGCTTTTGGGTTTGATGATCAGTATGATATTGGAGCTAGGTTTATCCCAAAATTCCTGAACTTTAAACTACCCTTGTATCATATTACTTAAACTAATCAAACCTAAAAGTTAAACTGATAGAAAAAATCTAACTAATGATATAAGTCTCTCTAATATCAATGTCTATATACTTTATATACCAATTAAACCTGCTAAAATAAAAATCAAGATCTATCATCAGAATGATTTAAAAAAGCAATCAAAACCCAAATCAGCATAAAACCATATCAATTGCCAAGCTTAGACTCTTGTTAATTAGTTGTTATACAACCTTCTCATCAAAAAGGTCTGGTTGTATTTACCAAAAATACTTTTTGTTTCATGCAGTTGATCTAGAATTTGCCAAATTTACCTCCAACCTGCAAGGTTCTGACTCATCGTTGATAAATATTAAAAACCAATCTATTCATAGTAAAATAAGACAAGATAACTTTTGTTAAATTAGGACACTTCATTGCCAGCCTATCAGCTTTAAAGAAAGAAAAAAAAAAATCCCCCAAGATAGTTTCCCTTGCAAGTTCTCCAAAATCTCCCACCATTGGCCCGTTTTGAGGTTTTCCCTACTGCAAATTTTCGTTTCTGTTTTTTCCTCTCTTGATAGACATTACATTTAACACCTTCAAGTATTCAATCATAATCAATCCGCAACAGAATTTTTTGAGGAACAACATTACAATTGAGGTAATTTGAAAGTTGTTCATTTATAAATCTCATTGAGAGAAAGATAGGGCATGGTAGATTATTGTTCAGATTCTGTGAATTTTGGAAGAACCATGAAATGTGAAGCCTGTCTCAACCACACATTTGCAGGCTAAATTTAGACTAATTTTCCAAGTAGGAAAAAATAACAAGGCCTGGAAAATATATGATCAACATTCGGAGCAGATGCTGAAGGCAACATCAACAGATAAACAAACCGATGATGGACAGACTCTCACTTTGATTTACCAGGCCAAAATAGTCGATTTGTTTCGAAACATAACAGTGACATGGAACAAAAGCTCCATAAATCATTTTCTCAACATCAAGGTGGAGAATCCGGCTAATTATAAAGTTCATTACAATTGCAAGATTGATTTGAAAGCTTGGCAATTATGGTGTAGAAAGGGTCTCAAGAACTTGGAAGTGGATGGGAGGAAGCTAGATGTTTACTGGGATTTTCGACAGGCTAAATTTTCGGGCAACCCCGCTCCGGATTCAGATTATTATGTTGCAATTGTGTCCAAACAAGAGGTGGTTTTGTTGCTAGGGGACTTGAAACAAGACGCCTACAAAAGAACTAGAAGAAAACCTCCCTTGGTTGAAGCTACCTTGTTGTGCAAGCAAGAGAGTGTGTATGGCAAAGATTTGTTTTGCACTACAGCCACATTAGGTGAAGGAGAGGAAGAACATGAAATTGTCATTGAGAATTCCTTATCAGGTCCTGGAGATCCTGAAATGTGGATCAGAATAAATGGGATTACCATAATTCACATTCTAAACTTGTATTGGACATTCAGAGGAAATGAGAATGTAACAACGAAAAACAATAAGTCTATACAAATCTTCTGGGACGTGCATGATTGGTTGTTTAACAACTCGAGCTCCACCTATGGATTATTCATGTTCAATACAAGTAACATAGATTGTGCGCCTGTCGACAATCCTGATGGTAGAAATCTCGACAATGGAAATCATGAAGAAGGTAGGTATGCTTCATCGAGGGAAAACCAATTGTTGTCAGGGTATTGCCATTTGTTATATGCTTGGAAAATTCAGTAATGGAATGGTGATTTTTCAGCAGCACAAATAATTGTGGTGGTGTCATGTAAGATGTTACATTTATACATCAAATCTAGTGTTGTGTCTCCAAAGTTTTGTTTGGTCATACAAATAGAGACTCTCTATATTACTGCAGTTGATATATAGACTATGCTTGATTTTATTCTTGATAATTCTACAATTGTACAAAAATGGTCCATTTACATAATTGATCACACGTACATCAAATGAACCAACATAAATACCCCAAAATATTTAAACATCAACCAAATATAAATCCAGATCTAGGTAGGAGTGACTATGCCAATCCATATAAATGAGAAATAATACAACAAAGTATCATTTTTATATTGTGAGAGTAGATATTTCTCAATGTCATGATAATATAAATAAAGTTTAATCTTGACGGTTTCGATTATCAACATATATGGAGAGTTTATTTTCTAGAATTGTAGGAGTAAACATTTTTCCTTGTTAATAGAATTCAAATTTCAAATGCTACATATAATGTCTAATTTTAGTAGGTCTTGTGAGACCTTTGATCATTTGAACCATTGATTTTATAATGTTATAAAATCCATTTTTTAATATTATAAACTAAACCCATATCATTAATATTATATAGTTACAAAATTATTAATTCTATTTTTTTTTTAATTCTAATAAGAGAGGTACAACCGAATAATATTATCAAAACTTTCTATCTAAAAAACCAACGTTATCAAAACTTTCATAATATTTTTGTAGCATTTAAAGTTTTTAATTTTGAATACTTTAATTAAAAATTATTATTTTTCCAAATTAAAAATAATTTTTTAAAAGTTCGGTAACCCCGCCAACTAACGGGGCCCACAAAACAGTTTCCTAAAATCCTAACCACGACGCGCATTATAGACGCTATCGAGCACGCGCCATTGAAAATGTAATCTAGGGTTTATAGACCTAAAAACCCTCTCGTCTCTCGAAACCCGAAATTGAAATCTCAAATGGCGCTTCTGGCGGCAAACACCGCCCTCAGAGTCATGGGTCGGCCTCAATTTCTCGTCTTCGTCATTCCCTGGTGAGAACTCTCTGTCTCTCTCTTTATGTCAGTTGTGGGCTCGATTTTTCCTGCATTTTCTAGGCAACCGAACAGAACATATTGAATTGTATGCAAAATAGGGGAGTTGTTACTGGGAACTGAAAAAATGTGATCCTTTTGTAGTTGAAGTGATGAAGTTTGGATTTTGTGTGTGTGTGTGTGTATGTGTTTTTTTTTTTTGGTTGGTTTTTGATGATGTTGTATAGTGAGGAAAAAAAAAGAGACTTTCTCTTAGTTGTGGCCTCACTTTTTATTGCGCATTCATGGCAACCAAACAAAATATATTAAATTGTTTGAAAAATAGGGTACTTGTTATTGGGAATTGTAAAAAATGTGATTGTTTATATTTTTATTTTTTTTATGATGCTGTAGGGTGAGGAAGAACAATGAGATTATGTGTTTGAAAGATAGGAAGTATAGTTCTTCAGTTCCGGTTAGGTATAAGAAATTGTCAAGGGTTAAGGAGTCCGAAGGTGGGTTTTCACGAAAAGGTTTGGAGAAGAATGAACTGGGAAAGGGTTTGGATGCTAGCGATGAGTTGAGAAATGAGGTTGTTAGAAATGATGGGAGAGGTGTAAAGGGGAGTGTTGTTTTAGATGAGAAGTTTCGAAATCGAATTGAAGTATCGTCGAAAAACAATATATATTTTGATGATGATGCTGAACAAGGTATTGAGTATTTTCTTTTCTGTCTGACTTGCTTTCTTTTGGAACAAATATCTTACTTGGTTAATGGATGTGGAGTATGACTAGTTGAGAAGTTTCGAAATCAAAATCAGAATGATATGTCAACTAAGAACAAACTAGAAGAGGATGATAAACAAGGTACCGAGCTTTTTCTTTTATTTCAACTTGCTTTTTATTGGATCAAATTCTTACTTGCTGAATGGATGTGGACTGTAACTAGCTGAGAAGTTTAAAAATCAATATTTGAACAAAATATCTTCCAAGAAAAACCTATCATTCAAAGACGATACTAAACAAGGTATTAAGTTTTTTTTTTCGTTCTCTCTCTCTCTCTTTCAATGTGCTTTTTATTGGAACATATTTCTAACTCCCCTAATGGAAAATGACTAGTTGAGAAGCTTCAAAATCGAAATTGGAACGAAATTTCTTCCAAGAAAAACCTATCATTTGAAAATGATGCTAAAGAAGGTATTAAGTATTTTTCTTTTCTTTAAAATTGCTTTTTATTGGAATAATTTGCCTACTGGATGTGGAATATGATTAGTTGAGAAGCTTCAAAATCGAAATTGGAATGAAATACCATCTGCAAACAACCTATTGTTTGATGATGATGCTAAACAAGGTACCGAGTTTTTCTTCACTACAACTTTATTTATTATTGGAATTAATTTCAAATATGCTTAATGTATGTAGAGTAAGATTATTGTTGAGGTAGGCACAATAGTTATTATTTAAAATGTTTGTTGTTTGCTCTGGGCAATGTTATGATTGTGTAATAAGTACAAATTTTATTGGTAACGTTATTATTGTATCATGTAGATTTAGTTTCAAAAAGAATGAAAATCATTGCTTAGTGGGTTTAAATTAGTGGTATTATTTACAAATTCACAGCCACCTGCTCTTCATTTTGTTTCACATTTTCTGGTGTTGTTGTTTTCTTTCTGTTTGTAGTAAATATTATGAAGTAGAATCATTTTATGGGGTAAAAGAGGGACTCTATAGTAACCTTTACTCTCTCTTTGCAATATGCACAATAATAGTGATTCCATTGATGCCCTTGCATAAGTAAAAGTTTAGCAATATATCTTGATGGCTTCTTTTAATTTTAATTACGTCTTAATACTTTTTCTGCATAAAAGTCGAGCAATACACTTTATTTATTAAATCATATAATCATATTCAGAGGTTGCAGACAGAATAGATTGTCATTTGGTGGTTGCAGAGTTGGGACTCATGGAAGAACCTGGGGAGGTCATTGAAGAACCTGAGGAGAATTTTGTGGACATGGAAATCCCTGGAGAAAATGACATACATGAACAGAAAATCTCATTAGCTGGTAACAGTATGCAGGATGCTGAAAATTTGGCAGTCAAATTACTTGCAAGAAGGTTAGAATGTAGCTATGCAAACTCTTTGATGTGTTGAACAGGGATGGTATCCTGGTTCAGATTAATGAATTAAAGATATGAGATATGTGTGATCTCTTTTGCAATTTTCAAGAATGTGCTAGAATCAAGAAACTATTAAACATTAAAGATGCTTAAATTCTTGGGGAATTTTTCTTTGTGTCACTTTATTATGTATTTTTTTCTGTCTTCCATGTATTAGCATAAGATGCACAATAACCTTTCACAGAACTAGTGAGTTGGTCTAAGGAGATAGAGTGTTACAGAATTAGCAGAGAATGTTAGGTTTATTTTTTTTTTCTTTTCTTTTATTTTTTAAATACATGAAGAAAAACTAACTAAAGATTTCGTTTTCAGAATGAGGAGGGATAAGGTTACTGTTAAATATCCCATTTATCATAAATTCTTGGGCTTCTCATTATTTCTGGTCATTGAAACTATGGATGATGTTGGTTTAAGCTAGTGTTTCTTTCTTGTAGAGCATTTACAGTAGTTGAGCTGAGAAAGAAATTGAATGGAAAGAACTTTCCAGCTGATATTGTTGAGGCAGTGTTAAAAGATTTTCAAACCAGGTATGTGACTATCTATTTAAAGTATTGTTCTACTAAAGTTCACTGTGTGCTATTTCTTGGACTTGGACCACCATCCCTATTTCTGATCATTCACTTGCCTGGTTTTTCTGTTTCATTAGTTTTTTATTTGGTGGTTCTTGATGGTATGCATCCTTGTTCAGGATCGGCATAGGATTTATGGCTGAAAGAAAAGTGCATCTTAATTTCTATTTTATATTTTACGTAGTATTGGTTTGTGACCTAATCAGCGGAGTTTTCCTTTTCAACTTGGACCTTCTCACTAGGAGGTTGAAATTTGTTGAACCCCTAATTGTTGTCACTTACCAGAGAAGAAAGAAAAGAGTCAAAGATTTTAAAATTTATAAGAGGAAAATAAATCATTAATGTAATTGACTCTTATATGGAAAGTGATGATTTTGGTAGTAGTTCTTATGAGAGAAATTGTTGCGGTTGTTTTAGGGTTTTGTTATTATTTATAGGGGGTTGTTAGGGTTTAGAATTATCTTTGGTATTAGTTTTTTAGCAGAGGAGCTCTATGAGAGACAAGCGAAGCCCGAGTCTTGTCCCTTTAGTGTAGCATTGAGAGTTTTTCTTTGTATCCATTTATTTTTAGTTTCAATAATAAAAGTCTCCATTATTATGATTTTATCCTTCTTTTGGCTCTAATATTTTCTTTGTTAGCAAGGTTCCTAACAAAATCTTGGTATAATTGAAAGTGGTTAGGAGTAGATGACATTTCCACCAAGAGAGTACTTGTCAATGCTTTCCTTCACTTTATACATCTAGTTGCATTTTGACTTGCTCAAGTCTCTGACCTTTTTTGGTTATTGTAGAGGGTTGATCAATGATAGCTTGTACGCGGAGACATATTCTCGGTCTAGGTGGACTTCCTCAAGCTGGGGACCTAGACGAATCAAGCAAGTAAGCTGTTTTTTTCTAATATTTTACTCATCAGTCAACAATCTTACTGCATGAACTTAGCCGTCAAAGTTGTTTCTGTTCTTAAATTAGACACTGTTTTATGGGGAAAAAGTCAAGGTTGTTATGGGTGGCTATGTTCTTGTGTTTTTACGTCTTAGTAGGAAGCTAGTCCTAGCATTAGGTAACTTACAAGATCTAAATGTTAGTGTTTTTGGTGGCATGACTCTACAAGAGTAGTCATAGAGTAAAGGTAAAATACAACAATTTGCTGTCAACTTTATTACAAATTGTCGATGGAGACAGCTGGTGAAACATTATACATAAATTTAATATCTGAGCCTAGACACTTTGTTTATCGATATTTTATTACCACTAGGTATGCTTCTTTGTAAAGAATTTGAATTAATTAATAACAAGATTACTGATTCTATTTGTTTAGTCGGTGGACACCTATCTCAGATTTATTTAATTTGGGTTGTATCAAATAGTTTGGAAACTGTTGACCACCTTTGCTGTTGGATCAGGCATTGTTCAACAAGGGAGTAAGTTACACTGATGCAGAGAAGGCAATGAAATTGGTTTTCAATGATGCTGAATCTGATGATGGCCAAGAATCAAAACTTGGCATGTCAAAGCCTTCAATGGATCATCTATTTGTTCAAGCCTCGAAGCAATGGCTTCGAAGTCAGGACGCACCCAAAGAGACACGTAAAGTCAGAATCATTCGTTGGCTTCAGTATCGTGGTTTTAACTGGGGTGTTACAAATTTCATAGTGAAGAAATTAGAATCTCAATATCCTACCTAAAGCAAAATATCAATCTCCCTTTTTGGCCAATCTAGACATGGGTGATGCCCCATTAGATAATGGTCCATAGCCCATTAATTGAGCCCCTTCGCTGGAATGTGCTGTTACAGGCGAAAAGTTAGTAGCTTTATCCCGTAGCTATGGCCAAATTTGTCTTCATACAGCTGACCTTAGTGGGCTCAAGTATAGGTGTATGTATGTAGTAGCCTCAGTGACGACTTAGCTTCAAGACAAACCACTAACTGGCACTGCTTTGATTTGATGCTGTTGATAAGAACATGAAGTTTTTTCCTGATCGGAGGGATCTCCATGTAATTATGCTACTACAAATGGCCATTTCAATAAAATCATCTTGTTTGTATTGCTGCTATTGTCTCCTTGATGTGTAATGACAGCAGAAAATTATTGTCACTGTCTATAACATATCTCAGCGATGTATCCAATTATACGTGCATATTTTTACGAATTTCACAAAATTCAGGACATTCCTTTTCTTTCAGGAAACGATTACAATGGAACAATTCAAGCTAGAAAATTTGTTTATATTAGTTTCACTGAAGTGCTGCCTTCAAGATTTCAATAGAACCATCTACAGACACGGACAAATGTAACTTATAAGACGACTGGATCCATAAGAAACCTTGAGAAAACATTAATATTATTGAAAATATAAATAAAAATCCCACAGGTTCTTTGCAAACCAAGTTAACAGCCTCTCTCAAAACTTGCAGCAGGTCTGCAGTAATAATCAAAATGGGGATGTGAACTGATTCCTTTGCATGTGAAGCAATGAAGAATGCTTATTTTATTGATGAAATGAAGCACATTGGCTCTTTGATGCACATGTCCTTCAGACAAAGACATACCGTCTTCTATACCAAGGTTAGTATACTTTAACAGCCTCTTTACATTGCTGGAAAGTCCCTCTCAGACAGTACAAGGACATGTGATCTGAGAAGCTAGGGACCATGTGAAGAGAGAGAGAGAGAGAATCTCATGACTTTGCAATAAATTCTAGTTATAAAAATACAAAACTACCAATCATTGTTCCAGTTTCTTTTTCTCTAGTAAATTGAGCTTTTAATTCCTTGAAGTTCTCATTAGCTCTACTATTTTTAATTTTCTTACAACTCTTGATATTAATACTACATTAGCTTGACATTGTGGTAACAAGACTAGTTATTTAGCTCTACAATACTAGACAGTAAAAATTACAATTTAAGAACATAGAAAGTGAAAATTTTTAACATATTTTGATGGCTTTTTATACTGACTCATCAGAGAAAGCAAAAGAGACGTTAGAGGATCCTTGAGAGACTACAATTCTAGTAGGAGGCAGTGAGGGGGGTGGTGCTGTTGATACTTGATGTCCTTTCGAGAAATCAGCTTCTGGTCTTGTGGATTCAATGTGGCGTATCTCTTTGAGCATTGCCACGACATCTTTCATCATTGGACGATCATCAGGTTTAGTGCTGATGCAGAGAAAAGATACAGCAAGTGTTTGTAGCATTTCGTGCATGGTAGGGTCAGCTCTCCCTCGAAGCTTCGGATCAAGAATGTCAACCGGGTCTCTATTGCTGGCTAAGTGGTCCCTAACCCACTGAACCAAGTGTGCACCACCAGGCAATGTTGGGTCTATTGGATGCCTTCCTGTTAATACCTCTAAAAGCACTACACCAAAACTGTACACATCACTTTTCTCTGTGATCTTCTGCATTGATGCATGCTCTATTAACACCTCAGAAGAGGAAACCGATCAGTAATTCAGAAAACACGAAACATACAAAACAACTAAAAAGAAGATCGAAAAGGTAAGAAAGTATAATATACCTGGAGCCATGTATCCATAAGAACCAGCTAAATGAGGCCTTTGATTTTGTTTCAAAAAACCATCACTTCCACGGTTATTCACAATTCTAGCTAGACCAAAGTCAGCAAGGTAAGCCTGATAGCCAGGACCTAGCAACACATTCATTGCTTTGACGTCTCCATGTAAAATAGGAGGCACACAATCATGATGCAAGTATGCAAGGGCATGTGCTACACCTAATAGAACATCATATCTAGCGTCCCAATCTGCTCCTCCTTTCCCTGCACCATGGAGGAGTGAGCTCAGGCTTCCATTAGGGAGGTAATCATAGAAGAGCAGCTTCAGGTTCTTGTTGGAACCCCAACCTAGAAGCCTCACAATGTTCTTGTGTCTGATTGAACCTAGCGTCTTGATCTCAGAATTGAATGCACCATTCTCTTCCGATGACCACATCTTCTTCACTGCTAGTGTTTCCCCATTTGGAATCGTCACTCTATACACAACTCCTGAGCTTCCTGTGCCTATCACATTGGATGATGTTAGATTCCTGACAACGTCATCTATAGAGAAGTCGAGCTTCTGATACAAAGTCATCTCCCAACTCTCGTCTTCCATGAGCCTATGGCTAGCTATTCTAGTACGAATCAACACGTACAGTGTTAATAGTACTAGTACCACACTAGCACTAATGAGTATCGACATCACCAGCTTCATTGCCGGTCTGGCGTGGCCAGGTCCCATGCCATTTGGACCCACAACCCCACCAGAAATGTACAGACCGTGGTTTGAAGCAAGGTCACTAAGTGGAAGTTTTCGAAAGAAGGGTGTATTCGGCAATTCTCCAGAGAAGTCATTGAAGGATACATTGAGTGAGACAAGGTTTTGCAGGCTAGCAAGAACATTCAAGTCCCCAAATAACTTGTTGTGGGACAAATCAAGTATCCCCAGCTTGTTAAGACCAGAGAACTCTGACGGAATCACTCCTGAAAACTGGTTGCAACTCAAGTTGAGAGAGATTTCCAGGGCAGGAATTTGCCCCAACTCCTTTGGAATCTCCCCAGAGAAATCATTGCTCCCGATATCGAACAATATTAGCTTCCTGCATGACAATATCTCCCCTGGAATCCTGCCAGAAAGCTGATTCCTTCCCAAAAGAAGCTTTGTCAATTCTGTAAGTGAGCCAATGCTATGAGTCAGAGGACCTGCGAGCCTATTATCCGAAAGGTCCACAAACTGCAGGCTTGTAGGCAGAGTATCAGGCACAGAACCTGTGAGCCCATTTGAGTGTAGATCAAGAAACTCAAGGCTTTGACATCCAAACAAAGATGGAGGGATTCCTCCTACAAGATGGTTCTCACTCATGTCAACAAAATTCAAGCTCTTCATGTTTCCAATCTCTGATGGAATAGTACCTGAGAGCTTGTTGCCATTCAATCTCAACCTCCTCAAGGTGGTGCAGTTTCCTATATCAGGAGGTATGAATCCTGACAAATCATTGGAAAGCAGGAGCAGCTTGGTGAGATTTCTCAACGCAAAAATCTCTTTCGGTATCGTACCAAAGAGGTTGTTGTAAGACAGATCAAGAGCCTGAAGCTCCTGACACTTTGAAAGCCTCCCTGGAAGGTTGCCTGTTATCTTATTCTGCCAGGCAAAGAAGAGAGTCAAGCTCTTCAAATTGCCAATAGCCTCGGGAATCTCTCCTGAAATCTTGTTGTTGTCGATTTCAAGGTGTGTCAAAGCTGTGCAGTTTGCTATTTCAATAGGTATGGTACCTGTCAATTGATTCACACTCAGCTGCAGTTCTTCAAGCTTCACAAGGTTTCCAAAACTTCGCGGGATGCTTCCTGTCAGGATATTCGCAGACAAATCAAGGACTACCACCTCTCTGCAGCTTCCAAGCTCTTCGGGAATTGCACCCACCAAGCTGTTCTGCCACAGGAGTAGATTTTGAAGCTTGGTCAGCTCCCCAATTCGCTTCGGGATAGGACCTGAGAGGGAGTTCTGATACAAATACAGATTCTGCAACTCACTGCAGTCTGCAATCTCTTCAGGAATTGGCCCTGACAATAAAGATGTGTAAATGGCTATGGTTTGAATCTTTTTCAGCTTCCGAATTGATGAAGGCAGACTTCCTGAAATGCCGGTCTCTGCAAGGCCTAACATGACCAAGCCGGTGCAGTTTCCAATCTCCCAAGGCAGCTCTCCCTTCAAGTTCTGATTCCCTCCAGCTCTAAAAACCTGAAGCTTTCTCAATTCTCCAATACTTTTTGGTATCTCCCCACTGAGCTGGTTATCATAGAGTGTCAAAAAAGCAAGTCCTGACAGGTTTCCAATGCAAGCAGGAATTTCACCTTCAAGAAAGTTTGTGTTCAAATACAAACTGTCAAGCTTCCTCAGGTTGCAAACCTCCATTGGGATTTCACCTGAGAGAGAATTTCCACTTAGATCAATGAACTCGAGTTGGCGGTACTCTCCAAGCGCCTTTGGGATTGTTCCCGTAAGATTGGATGATGAGATGACAAGACTCTTCAAAAACCTGAAAGCCTGGAAATTTGAAGGCAATGGTCCTTGTAACTCCATTCCCTTCAAGCTTATCTCTATGACTTCTCCATTGGAGTTGCAATGAATCCCAACCCACTTGCACACACTTTGGTCTGCAGGATTCCATGTTTTCAACACATCTGTGGAGCTGTTGAGACTCTTCTTCCATGCCAAAAGAGCCTGGCCTTGTTCATCAATGGAGTGACAAGTATAGAAGAGAAGAGAGTTTATACACAAGAACAAAATGAAGGAGGAGAAAAATATATTAGAAGAAAGCAAGAGATGCCTTAGAGTTGCAGGCATTGCAAGAGGTTAGAGATGAGAAGAGTTTGATATGTTTTTGGGGATTGTAGAGGGAGGAACCCCATGTTTTGTTTATACAAGAAAAGCAGAAGGTCTGGATCCAAAGACACCAGCTTCTTTATTTTATTTTATTTTTAGTTTTATTAATAAATATTTGTTGTAGAAGTAGTAGTAGTTGTATGGTGGTGTAGATTGGTTTCTGGTTTTATTTATCTAAGTGGACTTTTTTGTTTATCATGTGGTTATGCTGTCACTTAACAAGCATATAATATTCTAGATTTTCTTATTTTTCAGATGAAATTCTAGTAGATATACGGAGATTAATCACTATATGTGCTATTTGAAAAGTTAGTATAAATGGTTGTGTACTATTCCATTTACTAACGTGTTAATGGTTTAACTCCCACCAAGTAAATTTATTGAGCTTTGATTTGATAGATCTTAATAATGGTAGATATTCATTAGTTTAAAAAAAAAAAAATTGATAATATTGGGAGAAATTTACTTTTGTAATATAGAGAAAAAAAGTTTCCACGCATATTGATAAATATATATAGTAAACTTAACCACTTGAATTATAAGTGAACGTGTTTCTATATATATAGATGGTGAAAAATTCTCCATTTTATTCTACCCTTTTAAACAGTTTGATCAACTTGCTTGCTTCCACTTTTTGGTCATTTTGATTAGTGGTCATAGTCAAGGGAATTATAAGTTGTCATAGTCAAAGAGATAATAAGATTGATTTTATTTTATTTTATCACTTAAAAAAGCTGTTTTTGTGAGGCTGATATGATTAAGCAACAAAAGCATTTCCAGAGAAAGTGATTAACAAAAATCAAGAGTGATCTTGGCTTAATGAATCTCCCTTATCAAGATAGGATGTTTTGTTGTTAGATTGATGGGATTATCTCTCTCTCAATAGACAGTGATAGCTTAATGATCAACCCACCGGACACAACAACCATTGAATGTTTTTAAAACCTCTCTTGTGTTTTGTAAGATCAAGATATGATGAAAATGTCTTCTATCATAAGCCAAATGCCAGAGGTGGTCCATCAGTTTCTGTGGCGACAATTTTGTCAGCCAAAACCATGTGTTTATTACATTACATCTAGTGTTCGTACAACATTTTCAATCATTTATATAGCCTAGTTGCTCAAAATTTTCCGTCATATATTTTCTGGGTTAACTTTTTTTTTTTCCCTTGAATTAGATTGAAGTTCAAAAACTTTGAGTTCAAATAAAAATTTATTAAATCATAAGTTGTTGACATGGATTAAGCGCATACATACATACATACATATATATATGTATGTATATATATATATATATATGTATGCGCTTAAGTTGATAGGGATAGAGCAAAGTGGAGAGTCAGCAAATGTGAGAATACATTAAATCCTCTAGTTGTGTAATGTGTACAATGAATAAAAAAATCAGAAAAAATGGGAGAAAGAAATGCAAATTTGAGACCTCCTAACTCTGCTTAAGGACACTCTCATCATGTAACATATACAATGAGCAAGAATTAGAAAATGAGTGGGATACAAATCCGAAACTTTATGATCATGCTCAATTTAAAAGTTTTAGTTTATATGTACAAGTCTATTATGTAATTGAAACACAAATAATAAAATATGGAGAAGAAGTAACAACAGAGAGATTTATATCAACCCCGTTCTCCTCCTATGCTTTATCAACTAGTTTCATATATCATATATTTAAATATGAGTGGTTATATATTTTAGATAACTAAACTTTTTTTTTTTTAGTATAAGAATTATATCTGGGACAGATCCAGGGGGCTTCTGAGACCAACCAAGATATAACATTGGTGGCACGCTCCGGAGACTACTTTCAATTGGAAGAGATTCATCCACACAAAGGTAGGGGGAGAGGGGAAGATCCACACTAGAATGAGAGAGCAATCCACACAATTGATGTGAGACTAATTATTGTTATTATTATTTTAAGAATTATTATTAGTATATTAATATATTATATTATAGAAATTTGGATTTTAAGGGATGAGGTGTCGAACCCATAAGGAAGGCATGGGTGGTTGTGACGCCAACCAACTATGCACATATAGCTAGAATTAGATAAGTAGATAAAGCTTTTGATATTATTTTAAGTTAATACCAAATGGTAATATTAGCTGATGGATTTTTTTATCCAGTGACAGCAAATTCTGGTGAATTTTTGGGATCTGGATTGGTTATTCTGTGGAAGCAGAGTAGGTATAATTATTGGATATAAAAAACTGTAAAAAATAAATTTATTTCCTGGGAATCTGATCAAAGTAGTGAAGTGCACATGAAAGTGAGGAATATGAGAGCGGGAAAAAAATAAAATAAAATGGACTTGAAAAACTGCAAATCTGGTCAGGCTGTCTGGTAGTCTTTGCTGTAAACGATTAAAAGAAACCAGAAAAAAAAAATCAACACTGGACCTTAGTGGAAGGGACAACATTAAGCCAAACTTTAAGTTTTTAATTATTTCTTTTTAATCAACCCCATCAAAGTTAATGACATGCACCATACAAAATTAAATTATAGATGGTTCATATAAAATATATCAGATGATGGGTCGTCTGATCTAGTGATCCCATATTGGCATAGCAATTTTTTGCATTATTTGATCATAGATATGTTCAAATGTTAAAGTTTTTAGAAGTTTATCCATTGTGTTAGTTACAATCAAAGTCAAAAATTTAAATTAATAGAAAGGGTTCAATTGTAGTATTTAAGACTTGAGATTGACACATGATACGATCGTTTACTTATAACTTGGATAGATATTCACTCTTAAACTGATAGAAAATTACTCAAATATAACATTTAGAACTTAAGGTTAACACGTGACATATTGTTTGTATTTAGAAAACACAAAACGAAATTTATGAAAGCATTGTAACAGTGCCAGTATAAATAGTCTAGAATAGTAGATTTAAATGTTGTTATGAGATATCATATATTGTAATTGCTGCTCAATACTAAAATTGCAAACTAGTGATTTTTACCGTTGTAATTATACATGTATACATTGGAATTGAAACTTTTGTATACGTTTAAACTTTTATATATTAGAATTGTGTCTTTCATACATATACCAAATTTTCACATTCAATAATATAGTGATTTACATCTCAAAATGATTTATAATTTTGGTTAGAGCGGTAAAATTTAAGTGATGGGTTTTTGAACACTGAAATTGTTGAGCAGCGTTAGAATTATATACTTGTAGTTTCATATATATATATATATATATATATTTGTAGTTTCAGATATATATGTATATATATTTTTGTATTTTTCAAACTAATACTCAATTTTCACCTTTCAAAAATGTAACGATTTTTTTGTCTTTTGGTTGTTGATGCAGTTGGCGCCAGCAATCAAAACCCGTCTCCCTTTGCAAGAAGGCACGGGTTCGATGCCCGGTATACCCCCTTCTATATATAATATAATAATATTATAATACTAATATAATATAATATAATATAATTCTTAATTTTTCATTATTTATGTGGATTGACCTCTCATCTTAGTGTGGGTCTCTCTCCCATCTTCGTATGGGTAGATCCCTTCCAATTTAGGAGTAACCCTCCAGACCGTACTATCAGTGTTATATCTCGATTCCAAGATTTCGAACGCCCCTTAAATTTATCTCAGATACCGTTATTGTATTCAAAAATATATATATATATATATATATAAAGATTTTTGGTGTCAGAATATTTTGTAATTTTGGTTTGTAGAGCAACAAAACAAGGTCTGGTGAATTGGTGACACAGACCATTCAAGACAGGAGAATTTAATGAAAGTGTACTCTCTTTTGTTTCTCTGCTCAACTGATGACGACGAAACTTGTTCAGTTTGACTCCAGATTCTTACCAAGAACCAAATCTTGAAATTAATGCATATTTTGATTTGGTATCAAACATCATCGTCACATTTGTACCAAAAAGAAAAACATTATAGTCACATGCGTTATAGTAAAAAAAAAAAAAAAAGGACGTTCCATTCGAAAAAGGAAAAAAAAATTAAAATTGATTAAGTATTTGGTACGATCATATTTTAACAAATTTTTTCTTTCGGGGTAGATTGAGAATGGCAATAATTTTCTATTCTTTTAACAACGTTTATATCAATGTAACCATCTAAGGACCTCTTATGTAAATTTTGGCCAGCATGGTTGATGTTCACATAGCCTCATAGTATATGCAAAAAACTAATCTTACAAGAAAAATAGAGGGAAAAATATATTTGATGATGAAAAGAGAAGATCTAAGAGACCCAAAAAAGAAGAGCTAGTAATAAAATAAAATAAGCAAATGCATGAAGACAACAACAACATCAAGAGAAGAGACAAGGACCCCAATTCAAAGTAGATGAAGCAAATTATATATATAGAATCAGAAATGGTCCCTCCTCTAGGCCCACTTTTTATAGTAACTCTTTTGAGTGAATTTTGCACTTGCAAAAAGGTTTTTGAATGTTGGCTTGGAAATAAAGGATGGATTTGTAAAAGTTTGAAAATTTTGTGTGATTCAAGAATGAGATGATGTCACTTTTTTAATTAAAAATAAATTACCTATCAATGATCATAAAAGGGTAGTTTAATTTCCAAATTTGTGGTAGAAGTCTATTCTGCATTTGTAATAATTAAATCTTTCACTGTTTTAGGGCATGGTGTTGGCATTGTAACCTGCTCATTAATCTTAGCAAACTTTTCTAGTTGGTTGCCTTGTTCTCAACCTTCTTTTTTAGGCATATTTTTTAAAAGCACTAAATTAAAAGCATCAAAAGTTCAAATTTTGTTTAAAACACTTAACCCCATTAGTGGTTAAAAGTAAAAGATAAAAAATAAAAATACATTGGTGGGTGTTCATAGATTTTGGTGATTTCAAATGCATTCATAATCCGTTTTCACATTCTTTTATGTTATACTTTCAAATGAAAATTTAAATAAATGACACGGAAATAGTCTACACTTTGAAACTAGTATAAAAAGTTAAATTTGAGTTTTTATAGTATCATTAATTCGTAAAAATGGTATTAAAAAAAATTCAGTTTATATTTTTAAACAAACATGGACACAATAAACATAAAAACGTTTTTTTGCTACTATATTCCAAAACAAATTTTTACTAATATCAAAAACAGTTTTCAAATATATTACACGTTAGTAAACATCAATATATAAGAAACTCAAAATGGATCTAAATCACTATTATAAGTTAGTAAACACCAATACATAAGAAACTCAAAATGGATCTAAATCACAATAATGATTGTAGACTGTAGATCTCATCACATGATCAATGGGATCTCATGCATGTTCATAACATTTTGAGTCTCTTTGCATTGACAAAAATGCTGAGAGATGGGAATCTCATATACAATTGTCACAGGATTGATTTGGTTTACTGCCAAAAAAATATAAGAGAGGGCACATGACATGACCTAAATCTGCTAGTCTTTTATATGACACTATTACAAAATAAACTGAAAATGGATAAAATATTGAACATAATTGGTGTTGGAAGGATGGGAGAAACTTATGTTTTAAGGTAATTAATTAGTTTATAAAAAGGTTTTGAACAGCACAAAACATAGTTACCACTTACAGATGTCACCACAATTCCGTAGTGGAGGCACCATTTTTTTAGTGCTTTTGTTGTCAGTTTTAGGTTGTGGCATGAGAGTTTGCACGTGAGACGAGAGAAAGAGAATATGGGCATGTGGGGTTCTTTATTGTTTATTTCTAAAGTCATATTGATGAGACTTAGTGAAAAGAATGTGGTAATAATTTATTAATACATCATAAAGGGTGAATCCATTTTCTTTCAGTTTGAATAACTGTTTTTGATAATGAATAAAAAAAACCCTCCATTTTTGTATTAATAAAATCATAAATTTAAATCATATTTTCTTTCTCAATCTTAAATTTATAATAGCTCGAAAAAAAATTTTAATAGTTATTAGATACAAACACCATGAACCAGCTATATTTACATGAAATTTAAATCTAATATTTTTCGAATGATTGTGTACACCTTCCTATTCACCTTAATCATTTTTGTATTAATAAAATCATATTTTCTTTCTCAATCTTAAATTTATAATAGCTCGAAAAAAAATTTAATGGTTATTAGATACAAACACCGTGAACCAGCTATATTTACATGAAATTTAAATCTAATATTTTTCGAATGATTGTGTACACCTTCCTATTCACCTTAATGGTATGGTTCAAGTTTCATCAAATGAATTATATAAGCATAAATGAAGTGTATTCTTCTTATACCGTGATAATAACTATTTCCTTATTATAATAATAAATATTCAAGTAAATAAGTAATGATTAATCTCAATAGATTTTGATAAATTTATAATTTATTTAGTCTTAACATTAAGAAAATATACCTTATTAATGAAGTTAGTTAGTACTTACAATCTTAATATGTATTTTATTTAATAAAATCGAATCATATGGTATTGATATGAATAAGTACTACTAAGGTTAACCCTTACCAATGGCTAGCTCCTTTGTACAAAGGACTTCTTATAAATTCAAAAAGGTTGGTTTAGTACACATTAACAATGACCTTTATAAAGAAGATTGGTGAGTTTCGAGAGAAAAGTTATCTAACAAATTTTAGATATGTAAAGAAAAAAAAAAAAAAAGAATGAAAATGTGTTCACACAAGCAGGGAAGTAAAGTGAGAAAATACATACTATTTAGCTATTATTAGTGGAATTGCAAAAAGAAAATGGATAGATGTGTGGTGGAGCCAAAGAATGGTCTACAAATTGTACCATCAGAAGTCACTTTTGTTTTGTTGGTACTTGACCACACGTGCTACATTATGGGGTCACTTTGGATAGACATATATGTGCATTGAATTTTACAAATATTTTAATCCTCTAATCAAGCACTAAAATCTCCAATAATGCATCCCAAATATGATTTGTCACTGCCCAAATCTAAACGCACTTTCTTTATGTATAATTCCATGTTCTTTAGGGTCCTCATGAGACCCCATGGAAATTGAATTTCCATTCAATTATTATATGAAGAGATCATATTATGTTTCATTTTTATTATATTTCTTGACTTGATCTGAATCTTGACATGACTCGAAGGATAAGGAAAAAAGATTCTAGTCCATCTTCATATTTTTTCGATATAAATTTGCCAAGTTTTATGATTTTAAAGGTTTCGAAATAGTACTAGATTTACAAGATAGTGTGTTAGAATGTATATTTTCATGATCATGAAGTCATCCATGTGTGATGCTTCTTTGATGTGGCCGGCTGACATTCAGAGATTCTTGTCAAACTTTTTTTTTTTTTTTTTTCAATTCAATCCAATCATTTTATCAAATTCCAATTCTTATTAGTAGAAATTATTGATTTCATTATGAATTTGAGTGGTGATTAGTGTTACACACTGTTCATTTTGTCATCATTGTTGACTCTCTGAATTCAAATTAATTATTATTTTTTTCAATTATACATTACAAAAGAGGAAGCCAAAATACATATGTTGATATATATAATTGAACAAAACATCAAATGTATACAAAAACAATTGTATAAGTCTTTTAAGTGTGGAACGAACATCTTTCAATCTTAAAATCAAAAGGAAAACAAAGAAAAGAAGAAGAAAACTATTTGATTCCCATGTATATAAGATATCATATCATATTTATCGTTCAAAGATATGATTCTTCCTTCTTTTTTTTTTTCATTTTTAAGAACGAACCGACTAATACCAAACCGGTTCACTTTAAACATCATTAATATGATTATTTGAGCATTATTTTGGCTTTTCCTTTTGTTTTGGCTATAAACTATAGTATTTGTCTGTTTCATTAGGGCATTTGCACACTCTTTAAACTCTCACTTTGCTACTTTTGCATTTCTTAGGGAAGAAGATGACGTATTGCTCTCAATAATGTTGTATTAAAAATGAAGGGTTTGTCATGTATAGGCTCAATAAAGGTCAAATCACTGTCCCCTAATAAAAATAGTTGTCCTAATCTTTCCTTAAATTCAGGATTTGGGTTCCCAAAACTCAGCTTTTTTGATCTTTCTTTTATTTATATGTACAATGTTTGTAACTTGTAAGAGTGATAGTGGGTATTAAAAATTTATAAAGAAGTGGAAAAGCCTTTGGACTGAGCTTATTAAAATCCAAATCTTTAACTAAAGCACAGGACTTGTCACAATTTTAATTGATCTCCACAGTCAAACTTTGTGTGCTTAGGCCCATTTTTGGCCCTTTCAAATTTGTTAGTCAGTGTGACGAATTCTCCCTTTGTTTGCAGCTATCAAGTCAAAAGTTCCCTATTTTTAACCTTACCTGGCCTCAAATATCAATCAAACCATTATCAATTAAATTTGTTGTTGATGGATAACCTTATCCAACTAGTAAGATGGTTAAACCCATATAAATATATAATTAAGAGTTGTTATTGATGGGTTACCTTACTTAACCAATAAGATAACCAAACCGGTATGACGTGTAGCATTCCTAATATAACTTTCGTGCGCAAAATTTGATCATTCTCATTATAAGCTTTATCATTTGGGTTAGAGTTATGATAGGTTTTGTGACATGATCAAGAGTCATCAAAACTTTTATATAAACGAAAATGACTTTGTACATATCATTTATTTAAGGAATCCAATACCGAAAAAATAACTAATAAAATGATTAACAAAACGACAACTCAAAACAAATGAATGATGTTGATCTCATAATTCCTACCTTCAATAAATAAAGCCGAGATTGGATCAAAATAATCAAAGTTTGTGCCTCAGGAAAGTCCATTAATTTTGTTGAGCCCAAAACGGTTGCGGGTCATAAGATCAACTGCATATTTTGTACATACTTCCAAGATCAAAAGGATTTGCACCAAGTTTTCTTTGGATCATTTGACTGACGTAGTTATTGATACAACCATAATCATGATATAACTTAGAAAAAACAAATATGAGTAGCCAGCTAGATTGATTGTATTGGTAACATTTTTAGCCCAAAAAATTAATAACACAATCAATCTGAAGAGAAAATTTTTTTTGATTCTGACTTAAATAAAAAATTTTATGGAAAAAAATCATCCTAAAAATATATACAGACACTACTGTCCAATATAACTTGATGGTAAAACAACATTCGTTCAATAATTTCATGGTAAACCAACGTTCATTCAATTTGGTAATAGCTGAGTTTCAATTGCCCCCATTAGAGGTATCTTAAAAAACACAAATCCTGACAAAGAGTGCATTTTCACCAAGCATACGAGATTTCTTCATTTATACATCCTTTACCTGGATTATATTATTTCTGCAACCAAACTGATTTAGTAGATGCCAATCTTGCACACTCTTAAGACTTTCAGAACTATATCATTGAGAAGAAGAAACTATAAGAGGACAACAGACCAAAAATTATGAGAATTTTAGCTGCAAATTGATCCGAATTTCGTGATGAGTAAAATGAAACGTTGTGTTGATCTCAAAAACAAAAAAAAAATGAAACGTTGTGTTAGCTCATTTACAGAAAATATAAGAGATGTACAAGGAACAAACGAAGTATAATGGGGAGGCTAAGGTCACCTCCTGAAGCATCTCATTACAGAAGAGGTAAGTGCGGAGGAGAGGAATTTCATCCCTGCTGATCCACCAGGGAAGTAGGAAATGGCGTAGTATGCAAGTGAGAGAACCTGAAAATTCGACAAAGTTGGTATTTCAACATCAGATATATGCATTGATGACTTCTTCCAATATATAATAAATTCCAGAGTACATTCCAAATCTATTGCTTGTTGTGTAATGAAACTTTATAGTGGTGCATAAATGAAGACAGAAGAGCAAGAGTTACCAAGCAAAAGAGCACAATGGTAGCATATGACATTTTATACCTGTATCACAGAGAAGAGCACAGAAAGAATGTAGCTGTGAAGCACCATGGAAACGTATATGGTGCCAATCATACTGCCTATGAATCCCAACGTAAATGGAAGTCTCTGGATAAATAGTGGGATGAAGAGAAAGCATTAGAAATATAAAGTTAATGTAAGTACGTACTTATCTTTCGCACTTCAGAAAAACTTAATTTTGTAAAATGAAACGTATCTGCAACTATTATAGAGATACCTCCTTAGATGACATGTGAGCAAACTGATTCCGTGGACCTCTAAGAGCAAAGAATGACCCAATTATAAAGCCACATCCAAGGGTAAAGCAGATTGCAAATTTCTGGGGCATTAGGACCATGACTGGGAGGAACATGGTAAATGCAATGAAAACAAAGAACACCCCGGTTGCCAGAAGTAAGCCGAAATACATAAGTGCTTTTCCAGAAGGAACGGTACTAGTGGCAGATTGTAGGTTCCCAGGTAGATCTCTCACTCCTTTAGAAACCCTGATATAGAATAAAACCAACCAGAGGTTGTAAGACTAGGAAACAACAAATTTCTACGAGTAACTAAATAATCATGTTTCATTTAAGAAACACAATTTGATGTAATTTTTTAATTCAAAAGTTGGCCACACATTGTCTCCCACCAGTAGCCAGATCACACGAATTTCAGGATTTTGTTGCTTAAAAGTTTTCATCCATCAGCTACAACTTTAAGGACATTAATAGTTTCTGTTTAGCAATGTTTGTTAAGCAGAAAGGTAACAACACAACTCTTCCAAAATCATAAAGTACACATATTCAGCATACCACACTTTGAAAGGAAAAAAGAATACTGGAAAAATCAAGTGGTATTGAGAACCTGACATTAGGTTGTGCTTGAGCTAATTCTTAGGTCTTAATCTTGCCCCCACATTCAATAATAACGAAGGGAGCAGCAACAACCACACACATCCTTAACAATGAAAAAGTTCTAAAACATTTCTATTATAGGTCTTAATTTTCAATGGATAAAAAAACAGTAGCTAAGGATTCAAAGATAGTAGAATACTATCCCTACATTTAAAAGCTGGCATATCTTTTAGAACAAAGAACAACCTAGCATGACCAAATTCCTCAAAACTTCATTACTTTATCCAAATTCAACACAAACTCCATCAATTTATGAACACTTACAGATAGAAATCCCTTCAATCCTGTAAATAAACTAACACATTTTTCTTAGTTGTAGCAGATCCACATTCAGTTATACTTGGTAAATAACAAAAGAGACCTCTACGAAAATTCTATTCTAAGAAACCAATCCATTTATTCAATAAAACACCTCGTTAATATATTCCAACCGATGCAATGTTCTAGTAAACAAGATTGCTAGAAGACGCACTTAACAAAATATACAACACTAACACACCAATTAAAGCAACTATCTAGTTTCGCAGTCAAATATATAAGCACAAGCTTTCATAGTTCAATCACCAACATACACCAACTCAAATATACATAAAATTCTCAAATTCGAATAAGAACATAACCAAACCAAAATCTCCATTCCACAAGACTCCATTATCTCCCACACAAAATCAACCCCCCCACCATACAAATCGAATTCCTCAACATTTTGCATACAATGATGATACAACAATGTAACCACAAATACATGCAGTCCAATTCAAAACCCCATCTCAAGAAAACACAAAACACAACAAAACAAATTCCACCAAAACACAAAACACTACACAACACAAATCAAACCAGTCACCAAACAATACAAATACAAAAAAACATAAAAATCCAAACTTTATACCTCAATCACGCATAAAACAAAAATCCCACTTCCAAATCACCCTAAAACATCACAAATTCGAATCTTTCAATAAAAAAAATCAACCCCAACAACAACAGATAATTAAAGTTACATATATATACCGATACTTACACATTAAAGGTGCCAGTTACAGTGTCGTTAGCAGACCTGACAGCTGCTTCCAGATCGAACCCGAAAGCCGGGCCGGACCCATCTTCGGTATCTCTTGTAGCAGCGTACGAGTTCCAGTCTGCCAGCAAAGACGACGACGACGACGCCGTTTTTTGATCTTCACTGGTTGCTCCTCCTCCACCCAGTGAAAACCACGCTTGTGCCATTCAAGTTTTTATTTTATTTTATTTTTAACAGGATTGGGTTCAACTTCTAGAGAAAAAAAATACCCAGTTGGAGTAATTTTGATTTGGTCGTGGTTTTTGATTGATTTGATTCGATTTCAAGGTTTCTTCTCTGGTTTGGTAGCGGATTGATTGCTTTGGTGGGTTTGGTGTGTGTTGTTTGCGTGGAGAGTGAAAACGGTGTCGTTTTTAGGTGTAAACTATGGATGACAAAGTTAATTAATTTTATTATTATTTTTTAAATTAATTCATTTTAGTTTTTTTTTTTTTTTGAGATAAAAGCACTATTATAAACCAGACTATTCATTTTAGTTTTAAATATTTCACACATTGGTTGAGTTTATAAGATGTATTAATAATTCCACAATGTGCCTTATGAGCAAGTATTCTCTCATATCTTTTTTTTTTTCCTAATCTTTTACTAATATAGTGATACATTAGTATTTAAAAAAGTGGATGATTAAGATAGTTAGATTTTTTCTTTATCATACATCATTCATATTTATATTTCTCTTTTAAAAATATTAGTACCATACTAATATTAACTAATAATCTTTACTTTGAACGTTATCTATCTGAATAGTCATTCTCTGTCAATATTGATATAATATTAATTTTTTTATAAGATAAATTTAAGATATAATAATTTTGATCATCTATTATTTTTTATACTGATATGTCAATGTATTATCAAAGTCTTAGTAAAAAAAATGATAGTAAAGAATTTTTACTTTATTTATTTATTTTACTGATTGGATATATTTTCAGCCATTAAGATGTTGTTGTCTTTTATTTATTAGAATAGATATTAGATTATGCATTTAATATTTGATTATGGCAACTTTCAATAACTCTATGATATATTCATTATTAGCTTTAAAATAAAACAAAAGCTTGTGTGATCATTTACTATTTTTTTCCTATTTATAAGATTAAATACCGAGATCGTATAAGTAATAAATTATCTCAATAAATGCTAATAGTTCTTTGACTCTTTTGAAAATACTTCAATTTCATCAAGCTAAATTTTTACGAAATAAAAAGGATCGGTTAAGTCGGTTAAATTAATTAGTATTTGACTTAACCGAACCTAACTAATCCCATTGTTAGTGAGCATAAAAAGGATGGAAGAAATTGAAAAAGATTGGTGGCGATTTTGTTTATGGAAAAAAGAGAAAAAGAGGTAGAGAGACAGTAGCTATAATGCGGTGTCGTTTTGGAAAATAACGGATTGGTGGCTACATTTAGATTGGGCTTGGGTCGCCCCAACGGCCTTGCATATGACAAGAAGAGGAATAGACCAAGACTGACATGGCGATAACCAGGTTAAAGTATAAATAAAATTAATCAACTTCACAGATTTTATGGACTTTACTTATTTATTTGTTTTTAATATAATACAGGTAAAAAAACCTATCTATCAAGATCATCTTAGACTTTAGACGTTGTAGAGCAGTCCGAAAATCTACTCATAATGAGTGAAAAGACTACTCTCCGATTGGAATAACCAAACGGAAAATCGACCTATATAAGGGACAAAAAGAAATTGGCCAATTTGGAGGTCATGGGTGCTCCAGCCATACACTACTTTTATTGTGTCGAAAGCACATAGTAAGCTTTACCATCTAGACAAGCCACTTTTATTGAAGCAGTTTTGTCACTTCAAAATTGAACTTAATGAAATTATAATAATTTAAATTTAATCAAATTATAATGTATACAAATAATAAAATCAATAAAAAGATAAAGATAGTCGCAACTTTTTTCTTCAAATTTTTATATGTAAAATTTAATTGATTCCCTGGATTTTTAGTCAGATTAATTAAATCTAAATTTTTTGGTCAAAGTACTGCTTTGCACTAAGAGGCTATGAGGGAAGCCGCTGAAGATGAGATTGTTACAACTCCCAAAAAAAAAAAAAAAAAAAAGAGACCTGCCCCAAAAATCGAATCGAACTAAGCTGATCGCCGATTCGGTTCGGTTTTCTATTTTGAAAATCAATATTTTTTTAGCAAAATCAAACCGAAGTGTGACCACCTCTATTTTTGACTCTGTCACCATGACTCAAAATAGCGCAAGTGAGGCTGTTTAACTTATGCTGGACCGTATTGGGCCATTAAATAAAAGGCGTCGTTTCGCATGAAATTGGGCCTCAGTTTATATTGGGCATCTTAGAGGAGTCCAGTCCACTTTGAGAACAAATGAAAGACGATCGAACTGCCGTGGAAGTAAACATCGATTTTGATGTTGAAACATCGAAAATTTTTAGGCATGCATTTATTTATTTATTTAAAATTTTAAGCATGTATTGATCGTCTCAAAATATGAAATATATTGAAAATATATCAAATATCATATGCACTTTTTACTTCCCTGCATATATGACAGTTATAGTTATAAAAGAAAAATATAGGAAACCTCTATTCTGTATTATGTATTATGGTGGGCAATTTTTTTTTTTAAAAATTTTTTTTTTATATACAACATCTCCTGACATCAAGTCTGATTTCTACCAAGACTTATCGGTATTTCGATTGAGCGTGCAACCCAAAAATTGACTCCCAAAATAAGAGAACACTACCAAATATTTTAGTGGGAAAATTGTCACTACACTTAGTGATCGAGGGTGAGTAATTTCGAACCTGGGCACACTTAGGAGAACCGAGAAGCCTGCCAGTGTGGGTGCCTTCACTGAGGCATCTATGGTGGGCGTAGTTATTTACACACACCATGCGAATATACAGTATTTACCCTTTTGAGAAGGTTGGTGATTCTATCAAACTCTTGACTTTAATCCATACATTTCAATTTTAACATAAATAAATTAATCAAAAAAATCAGGCGGCAAAAGGCGTCCAAAGACCAATCCATATCCAGTGTAAAACCAGAACCGTTGGCAGTAAAAGCTGTAGGGACACAAAGACAAGACCAATCCGCCGGCAAACGCGTCCACTCCCAGTTGTCAACCCATCCCACAATGTGCCTGCCAGGTAAACCTTCAATTCATTTATCTATATAACGCGAAAACCGCACCAACCCAGCTTCAAACACACGCACGCACGAAAAATAAAAGGGAAAACCGCACTAACCCTTATGCATATCAACTTATCTTACAGAATAAAAAACAAAATAAAAATAAAAAAATTCAAGGTTGGTCTTATACATAGGAGAACCATGGATATCCTTCACCTTTTGAGTCTCAAAACCAAATAATGTCTACGTCATCTATCACTACACGCAGTTATATAACCTTTTTAAAAATTAAATTATTATTTTTTTTTTTTGGATTTTTTTACACGTTTCGGGGTTGATAGAGATCAACTCCTCAAACATTGGGGGAGAGTTACTCACATCTTTGTATATATTAATACAGATGATGAGACTTATTTGAGATTTGAACTTGTTACTTGAAGCAGTAGGTGGAAGTGATTAACTAAGCCACTCCACTTAGAGTCATACGGATGATTTTTTTCATTCTTTATAAAAGAAGTACTTATCTCCTGTTTATGAACTTGAAACACAAAAGATGGCGAATTATCATCATGGCAGCCATGGAGAGCATCTCAGTGCTGTCACGGGGAAATCGGTGCTATATGCGTCGGTGGCGGGGGTGGTGGTGGGCGGTCCTTCGTTTGGGATGATGGGGTTCAGCTTCCTAGCGACTCTAACACTCCTTCTCATATGCTCTCCTCTCTTGTTCATATTCAGTCCTCTTTTACTCTTTACTGCTCTTGTGTTTGTTGGGGCCCTTGCCGGCTTCGGTGTGGCGGGGCTCATGGCGGTTGGAGGTGTTTCAACGATTGCATGGAGTTTTAGGGAGGTGTTGGGAGGGCATTTGGGGTTAGGGTTTGGTTTTGGTAAGGAGGAAGAGAGAGATATAATTTGGAGGGTATTTGCATGAAATGGTGCAAGAAAACCTGCTTCAACAGCATGATGGCAGTTGGTTAATTGAAATTCAGTAGATTAAATTAATACAATTATATACAAATACAACACAAGTATGCTTGTAATAATTCATGTTTGTATATTTTCTTTTCATTTCGCTATCATGTACAAGTTTGACTTTTTTTTTTTTTTTTAATACAACAACTGTATCTGGGATAAATTCATGGAGCATCCGGGACCTTTTAACCGACATATGTACAAGTTTGATTTGAGTGGTGAGAGAGAGAAAATTCGAATTCATGATTATGTTAATGTTAATGTGTACGAGAAATTAATCACAACTCACCTGACAATTTCACCGATTTTATTTTGTGATAGTAGAAATATTCTTCCTTCATATATGAGGAATAAATATTTCCTAGTTACTGCTTTTGTGTATGTATGCATTTTCAATTTTATCATTTATATGTAGTTTGTCCTTGGTAAATTTACTAGAGATGCAGATACCTCTGATTTACATATGTTTATTCTTTTTAATAATGTTACCATTCACGTAAGCTAATAATGTTATCAACTGAACGGATTGGATTAGACTTAAAAATTTTAAGGTCCAATTGGGATGTATGGATGGTCAGATATGAAAAACTCAAAATTTGAACCTTTTTAAGTTGATATGTTTCCGTTTGCCCTGCCTTTGTTTTTTTTCTTTTATAAATTACCTATAAATTCTATTAAAATGATTACCAAACCCAAAAAAAAAATTTAAAAACTGTATAGGGATTAAAAAAATTCTTTTGACCTACTTTTACAATACTATATGAAACTCGAATTTTGTTATGAAGATAGAGATGCATACCATACTAAGGCCTTGTTTGTTAACTTAGATTGGACTAGGTTTGGATTAATTTTTTCCAAACCCATGTTTGGTCTAGCGAAATAAGGCTTCACATAAATATCCTATCACTATTTTATCTTGTTAGGCTAGAAGAAATTAAACCCGCTAAACAGATTGGTTAACTCTCATTTATCTTCACCAGTCTCTCTCTTCTCACCTAGACCACTCTCATCTCTTATCTCATTTCTCAGCTCTAGTCTTAATTTGGATTGATGGATGAGGAAGATGTTGTGAAGATTGAGACGCTTGTGAGAGATGACGGTGATGGTTTTAGGAGTTTTGGGGCGTGGGTTTTGGATGAGTTTAAGTGGAGATGGTGGTGGTGGCTGTGGAAGTGAGGAGTGGTGGAGGGATGAGTTTACGGTGGTGACCTTTTTTGGGGTGGCAAAGGAAAGGAAATGGAGGGTGATGAGAGAGAGAGGAGGGTCGTGGTGGTGGTGATGGTGATGGTGATGGAGGAGGTAAGCTTCTACAACTTTTCTAGGATTTACAAAACAATGGAAGAGGTAAAATAATGTAGCATTTGCACAATTTCTAAAAATTCCTTGGAAAATTTTTTAAGAATTCATGTTTGTACCAACTATTTTTAATTATGTTCTACATTTCATCAAACATAATGTAATATTTAAATTAATTCAATTCAATCTCATCTCATCTAATCCTATCCAATCTTATATAAATAATTTAATTCTATTTCATCCATCAAATAGAGCCTCCATGAAGAGGAGATCTGTAGTAACTTAACTACTTGGATAAATTTTGCATACCGACCTGCTAAACAAAAAGGTAACATGTATCGACCTAGCTACATGAATTCGATTTTGATGTATTAGCAACTTCTATAATTTTAAATCAAATCAATATGTGTCCACTAGAATCTTACTTTAAAACTATGAATTTTATGTTAATTCTAATTATGTCTGCTTCTTTCCATAAATAGTCAAATAAAAAGACAAACATGCTTTGGCCATAGAAAAATCATATAAAAATCCAAGCCAAAGAAACATATAAAATATCACAATACGCTCCGTCCAGAGAGTCTAACAAATAAAATACTTTTATTTATATTTTATTTTTTCATTGTAATAGTGATTCCCCCTTTTTTTTTTGGGCAATGATGAAGTGTAAGTCATTTGCTCAAAAGCCAACGTAACGCAGCTACACACAGGTTAATTACATACAGTAAGATAATCAAAATTTGCTGCATTTCTTTAGGAAAACTGGTATCCAGATCAGATCAATTTGGAGTTACAAGATAACATAGTACGGTAACTACTTCTAAATACTTTACAATACACGAAAAACGACTTCCTATGATTTTTTTTTTAGAAAGAAAAATATGTTCTAAATCTATCAAACAGTGAGGATTTTCTATTAATTTGTTATTTGTGTTGAATATTTTATGAGATAAATTTAAATTTTAATGATGTATGATAGTAAAAAAAGGGAATAGTTTTGACCATCTACTATTTTTTATGTTAATGTATTCCTAGATTAACAAAAATTTAACCAAAAAAAAATAGAAAATTTGGCCAGTTTGTTGAGAACCTTTAAGATTAATCATTTATTTTTAATTAAAAAAATCAATCACTTATTTAACTCTTTTAATATTTACTCTCAAGATTATAAACAACTACTGTTACAGCAAAAAAAAAATATATATATATAAGACAAAATTTATGACTATTTAATTAAAAGTATACATATTTTAATTTTGTTAAAATGGGAACATGTAGATCCATATTAGAGAACAATATGTAATTAATGCTTATTCATAAATAAGATGACTTCATACAATTAAAAATAAAATAAAGTAAACCTATATGACTTTTATTAAAATAAGAATCAAAACAAAATAAGGTTTATCAAATATATGTCCTTTGCATCCTCACCATATTAATCAAAGAAAAAACAGGACACATATATTAATCGGGAATAAAAATAAAAGGGAATCAATTTTTATTCAAAATGAAATTTGATCCCTTTTTCTCAGTGCATCCGAGTCAAGTAATTTTCCATCCAAAAAAAAAAGTTTAATTCCTAAGTTTTGTGCACTATTCATTTAATTTTATTCCCCACACAAATACGATTACAAATCATGCATAAATTAAATTTCATAAAAAGTAATTTTTTTAATTATGATACTAAAATTAACGTGAACTTTAGAAAATGGCATCTAATTATTAAAAAATATATTTTTATCAACATTAATTATTGCAAACTCTAGTTTATAAATAAATGATATTGTTCACTAACAAAGTATCACAAATGAGCATAATTCTAGTATTTTATTGATGAACTATAATTCAAAATACGTTATAGTGCCAAAAAATAAAAAATAAGAAACCTCATTTCAATAAATTCAGTGACATTTAAAGATAGTTTGTTTTTATTATTTTTTACTTAATTAGTCTGATTTGTATTAATTAAATGATTTTTACTTTTTTTTTAAAGTGATTAAACAACTTAAAATCACTAAAATTTACCGAAAACAAAAAGTTACAATTTTTTATTTTTAACTAAATATCAAATCAGTTAATAATTTTTTTAAATGCATTATTCCAAATCTATTATTTCCAAATAAACATATTTCCAAATTTATTATAATTTATATTATATAGATTTCTTTTAATGATATTTATTTTAATGTTATTTTTATATAAATATATAACAATAGTAATTCAACTTAAGATAATTTTATCATTTTTATTTGAATATATAAATTTCATTTATTTTACTATAACAATTATTGATCCATATATAATTTTAAAAAATATTTTATTATAATAATTAATTATATTTTAATAATGAATAAAAAATATTATTAATATATACATAAAAGCATTTTAGTATATACTAAATAATTTATTATAATTATTTGTATTATGTTAAATGAAGTTGCATAATAATTAAATAGTAAAATGATATAAATGTCAATTTATTAATTTTCAGATAATTTTAACTTTAAAAAACGAGCATGATTACTATACATAGGAAAAACAAATCATTTAATTTTTATATTTTAATTATTATTCAGTCTTTAATTTTTTAATAGCACTATTTAATTTTCAGATAAAAAACTAAATCACTCCTTCAAATTTTCTAAAATTAAATAATTATTCATTGCACAAACATCTTGATCCTTTTTTTGTCTTAACTGTTGGATTCTCGTATTTGTTTATAGTAAACTTGGATCCCCAAGTACACGGATCTGTTTACAATTCGAAAGCTTCACTTAAGGCATCACATTAAGACCAAAGACCTTATTTTTTATTTTTTAGTTCAGGAAGCTGCCTGGAAGATGACTCTAATGGACCGACAATAAATAAAAATAAATACAATTTTTTTTTCAATACAAATCGAAGACTTGTCTATTATTGGATCAGACAATGCACATTGTAACACAAAAGGACATGTCAGTGCACGTAAAAATCTAATCATAGTAAGGTCTAATTTGAACCTAAAACGGACGCAGAAGACGGAGAATTCCATTTCCTACACAAGTATCTAGACCACCCTTCATTTTTGTACGGTTTTTTCAACTTTTGTATTTGTGTCTACCAACTTGGATATTTTTATAATTTTTTTTTGGGTTTGTAGGAGGACCCTGTTCCCGTGTTGTCAAGGTGAGTTCTTTTTTAGATCTGATTCATGTAACTGTTGTTTATGATGTTGTTTGGTTTGCCTAGATGTGCTAGATCGTGTCTTTTGTTTGTTTATGGTGCAAGATCTGATTTTCATGGTTGGTAGATGTGTGTTTTTGTTGACCGTTGGTGGGATATTTGTGGTTTTGGATTAGGAATGGAGGTGGGTGGTTTTTTTCTTCCCCTTCTTCTGGTGTTTTTTTTTTTTTTTTTTTTTTGTTGGTTGAGGAGGTTTTTAGGAGTTCCCAGATTTGGATTTGATAGGAAAAATCAGTTTTTTTTTTGAAGTGATGAATGGGTGGTGTTATACGGTTTTGATGAAGGGTTTGATTTGAAAGATTTGATTTTGAAGTGGTTTTGTGTGACTGCTGCTGCTGCTGCTGATGATGATGATGTGTTTAATAAGTTCTGGTTTTGTAATTTGTAGGGCATTGTTTTGTTGATGTAGAGGGAATTGTATGGTGAGTCTAAAATGTGTTGATGGATGCCGAGAAGTTATCTTGGTTATAGTATAAGAAAAGATGGAAGCCAAGTTACGATTGGAGGGAATTCAATCCAATCTTGAAGTAAGTTTGTTGATTACTCTTTATTTGGTTTTTCTTTCAAGCTAATAATGATAAATGGTTGTGATTGCATAGGCTAGGTAGTGTTCTTTTGTGTAATAGATGTTTGTTATTGTAGATGGGGCCGATAGATGTTAGATCGATGAATGAGTTCGAGGACGAGAGTCTTTTTACACCTGAAATGGAATCGCGGAAGACACAAAATGTTCGATCACTTGAAAATGGATCTATTTCTGGGAGCCTACCACGTTGCGGTAATAAAATGATACCGAATAGTGTGTATAGGAGCATAAAGACCGTGGTTTTTTCGAATAAACTTAACTTGCTTATGCCGTTTGGGCCTCTTGCAATCATGGTTCATAAATTGACTGGGAACAAGGTGAGATCAGAAGTCTAGATTCACTCTTTGATTGTTCACACATTGCTGCTTAATTATGCTTTGATTAATTTTGTTGAGGTGGATCGCAGGGGTGGGTCTTCTTTCTGAGCTTGTTGGGAATTACGCCTTTGGCGGAGCGTTTAGGCTATGCTACAGAGTAAGGATTCATGTTTCTGTCACTTCTTTATTGTGTGATGTCATCATTTGTTTAGCAATTAATTTGGCCTACCCGTTGTTTTGATACAGGCAACTGGCTTTTTACACCGGCGATACAGGTATATTTTGATCGAAACTTAATTTTTGACCATTTTCGTTTTCAAAGTTGCTGAAGAGTATATACCATACTCGTTAGTTATTTATCTAAAGTGCTTGCCATTTGCCCCTTCATATTTTCTGTTGGGAGAACTTAGACAGTTGTGACTTTGCTATCTCTTCTCTTTGCGATCCAGTGCAAAGAGTGAGAGTTTTTGCTTTTAATAACTGAGGGAGGTCTTTGGATTTATCTCCTTCTCTGTCGTATTGTAAATAGAACCTTGATAATCAATATGTAGCTTAAAGTGTTATGAAGAGGATTAGTCTTTTAATTGGGTTTCTTCATTTTATAGGACTACTATATTTTCTCGCATATATTATTAATTTATGGCAAAGAATTGACATTAGGTAGGTTTTTTTTTTTTTTTGTTTTCAGGTACTTACTTTTCCTTGCTGTACTCCTTGAACTTATGATATTCATTGTTTAGTAATTTAATGCATCCTTCAATAATATCTTTTTCTGATATCATAGATAATATACCAGCTAGAGCGATATTAGTATCTGTACTGGTGAAACTTCTAAGCTTTTTGCCGGTCTAATATGTGTCACTTGTTTATTTTTAATCTGTAACACCTAGCATAATGAAATTTGCAGTTGGGGGCCTTTTAAATGCTACGTTTGGAAATGCAACAGAACTAATTATATCTATTTACGCGCTGAAAAGTGGTATGATACGTGTCGTTCAGCTTTCATTATTAGGCTCAATTTTGTCAAATATGCTATTGGTGCTTGGATGTGCTTTCTTTTGTGGCGGGCTTGTCTTCCACAGAAAGGAACAGCGGTTTAACAAGGTAAATACACAAGCATCTTACTTTGATGTTTTTTTGGTCCGTTTATTTTGACTATTTGAATGCTATTGCTAAGCCAAGAATCATGCAGGCAACTGCTGTTGTGAGCTCAGGACTGTTGTTGATGGCAGTCATGGGCCTACTCTTTCCAGCCGTTCTTCACTATACTCATACTGAAGTGCATTTTGGAAAGTCGGAATTGGCTCTTTCAAGATTTAGCAGTTGTATTATGCTAATTGCATATGCTGCCTATCTTGTTTTCCAATTAAAGAGTCAAATGGATCTTTATGTCCCCTTGAGTGAGGTTGGTTGCCTTCTTTTAACTAATCAAGTGTGTACTAAATTTTACTGCTCTTTCATGAAAAATATAATAGTATGATAATTGGTTTGAATTTAGGAAGAGAATCATAGTGGGGATGGAGATAATGACAACGGTGATGGTGATGATGATGAAGCTCCAGAGATCTCCAAATGGGAATCTGTTATTTGGCTTTCAATAATGACAGCTTGGATCTCCATCCTATCAGAATATGTAGTTGGTGCCATAGAGGTACTCTTTGCTTTGCACTTTTCAATTTTCATGGTTTTGAAATTGATCTTTTGAGGTCATACCGTTTATCCATTTCTTTCCCACCACATATTATTCTGTTTGTTTCCTTCATTACCATTTATGCAAGCAATTTTGGCACTGTAGTATCACAATTACATGTTTGCAAGAGTATCCATGATAAGATTTTTTTGGACGGATGCTTGTTTTGTAGGGAGCATCGGTTGCATGGGAGATACCGATTTCATTTATCAGTGTTATCTTGCTTCCAATTGTAGGGAATGCTGCAGAACATGCAAGTTCTATTATGTTTGCGATGAAAGACAAGCTTGTGAGCATTTTTCTCTACTCTTTTCTCTCTAATATTCTGATACTATTACCGAACCTTTCAATGATATAAGTTTTTCTGTAGGACATATCGTTGGGAGTGGCAATCGGCTCATCAACACAGATATCTATGTTTGGGGTAAGTGTGTAAATAGAATGCCCCCTTTTGGTATATTTATCACATTATGTTCTTCCGAGGATAAGGAATTGCATACTTTCCAATTTTAATCTCATCGGCATTAAGTTTCCTTGGAAGTCTGTTGTTCGTTGAGTGATTTTTTCGATTAGTTTCTTGTTCTTGATTTTGATTATTGTTTTGGTGGATCCATAATTATCAAAGGTGCACCTAGGTGCAAGGTGGTGCGGGCCGCTTGAACGGTGCCTCGCATTACTGGAGGCGACGCAGGTTCGGTTAGGCACTTGCCTCACCTGCCTAGGTAAGGAGGTGCAAGTCGCGCGCCTTGCGAAACCCTAGGAGTTTAAAAGGGTCAGTGTCAGGTCAAAGGGCCAAGCCAGTGTTTTTGCGCCCGATTGTTAACCTTTCTCCTCTCCTCTCATCTCTCTTTTCATCTTGCTGCCCAAACCACCTTGCCAGCAATCGAAAGAGCCTGCGAACCGTCAAAAATTGCCTTCCAGCCACCGAAATCATACTTTCGAAGTCATGCAGCCGTTGATCTGCTCACGTCGGTGATCCAACAGTTGAAAAAGGGCATTCCAGCTGCTGACAGTGGGTGTTTGCTTGGCTGCTGTGGGATTAGGGTCAAAAAAGGGGAGGAGATGGCCACGGCTGCTGTGAGTCTGGAGATTAGGGTTTACAACTATCATAAACTGAAATATATACTTAGAAAAAATTGTAAATAGGCCCTTAACTTTTTATAAAATATCTAATAAGATCCTCTAATTTAAAAATTATTAAAAAAATCCCTACAATTATATATACATGTATAAAAAAAAACCCAAATTTTATGATTTTATAATATTTTAATTTTTTTAAAAAAAAAATAAAGTAGCACCTCACGTCAGTAAGGCGCGCCTCGTCTTGTGCTTGCGCCTCAAACTCTATGGCCCTTTGCGCCTCAGGCCCTTGGTACATCTTTCGCCGTTCAGAATTATGATTGGACCTCTAGTTCACGTCTGTATCTAATTTTTTTTTTTTTTTTTTTTTTAATTAGGAAAAAAAAAAGTTTTTTCCTATAAAAAAAGAAAAAAAAAGTTTCCTAGGAGAAAGAACTAAAACCATTTAATTGCCCGCTTTTGGTTTTTTCTGTGATGTGTCTCAGATGAATTACTAATGATTAGTTATATGTTAGTAGTTTCTGTTAGGAGATCAATGACAGCTTCGGAGTTTTGGTAACATTACAAATGGTGTTGTTTACGATTCATTTTGATTTTGAAGTTATTTTTTAATCACACAACACAAGCATTATACGAGACTTTATTTATTATGAAATAAAGTCTTGTTTCCAATTAAAAAAAAAAAAAAAAAAAGGGTTCCTAGGAGAAAGATCTAAAACCATTTAATTGCCCCCTTTTGGTTTTCTCCGTGATGTGTCTCAGATGAGTCACCAATGATAAGTTACATGTTAGTACTTTCTATTAGGAGATCAGTGACAGGTTCAGAGTTTTGGTAACATTACAAGTGGCATTGTTTACGATTCATCTTTGATTTTGAAGTTATTTTTAAAGTCACACAACATAAGCATTATATGAGACTTTATTTATTATGAAATAAAGTCTTTGTTTCCTATATTAAAAGAAAAAAAAAGTGTTTCCTAGGAGAAAGATCTAAAACCATCTAATTGCCCTTTCGGTTTTCTCTGTGATGTGTCTCAGATGAGTTACCAATGACTAGCTATATGTTAGTACTTTCTGTTAGGAGATCAATGACAGCTTCGGAGTTTGGTAACATTACAAGTGGCATTGTTTAAGATTCATATTTGATTTTGAAGTTATTTTTTAGTCATACAACATAAGCATTATACTATTCTTTTGCTCCTTTTGGAATAGTTGGTTTGAAAATATCTTTCATTGTCATTACCACAGATCCCGTTTTGCGTGGTTATTGGGTGGATAATGGGTCGCCCAATGGACTTAAACTTCCAACTTTTTGAGACAGCAACGCTTTTTATAACCGTTATAGTCGTTGCCTTCTTTCTGCAGGTTTGTACTATGTATACTTTTGAGAGAGGTGCAGTCATTACAGACTAAAATTAAAAAAAAAAAAAAAAGCATAAAAGATTTCAAGACAAGAATTGTCTGCTGATCGCAGTATCTAACTAGTTACTGCTGTTATGTTTGCAGGAGGGAACTTCCAATTATTTTAAAGGACTAATGCTCATTCTTTGCTATCTAATTGTTGCCGCAAGTTTCTTTGTACATGAAGATTCTACTCCGGATGGTGGTAAGTGTTCCCAACGGAAGCTAATGCATACCCTTTTAGTTGTTGGAGTCGAAAGTGACCATATATGAAATCAAACTGTGCTTTTGCAGATGATAAGCAATTAAAACCATAGTTA